>RDRW01000216.1:165000-757500 GCA_007896445.1 Puccinia hordei | reverse complement strand
CCTCACGGTAGATTACCACACAGTCAACTCCTAGAAGATCAACTTTTGCATCTGCAAGCTTTGAACATTAGAAATACTGAGACAAGTCTCATTTAAAATAATGGTAGTTCTCCAAGCCTCTCACCTGTTGATATACCAAGAAACTAGGGTGATGGGCTTCCAGAAATTTATCTACAAACCATTGTGGACCATGTCAACAAGCAAATGTCTCATTCTGGGTGTGAAAGTTCTCATCCTGCCAATTTAGACAATGAGGATGGGTTTGATACAATCAGATTAGGATGTGACAATGAAGAGCCCAAAATTTTATCCAATCCATACAATAATTTTTTGATTGTGGAAAACTTCAGTGCTTCAGAAAATTTGGCAAAAGTGGCTTCAGGAAACAGAATTGGTGAATTGGTTGCCATACCTCACATCCCATTCATATCTGACCCTAAAGAGACTGTACCCCCTTAAAGCTCATACACACCCAGTTTCCTATTAATCTTTCTTTTTGTCTCACAATCAACAAGTCTTAGGGACAGACCATTGGGAATGTTGGTTTTGTGCTTCTTGAACCTGTTTTTAGTCATGGGCTGCAGTCACACAACAAAGGTTGTAATTCTTCCGGTCACACAACAAAGGTTGTAAACCCTCAGCCAGAATCTGGCCCTCCTTCATACCAAACTTCAAACATTGTTTACAAAGAGGTTCTCTCACGTGTTTCATCACAGTGATATATTTCATTTTTTTTTTTGCTATTTGGCCTGTCTTTCATTTTTGTGTCATCTGATGGTTTTTCAATTGAAATTTATGTAATTACACCATAATTCTTTTTGGTAATTTTCCCCCCCGCAAAAAAAAAACACCCACTCTAAATAACATTCACCTTGAGTCCCCAAATTTGGGGGCTTTGCCCTTGTATTGTATAAAATAAATACAAAAATTATGAGTCATATGTGAATTGAACTTATAAATTTAAGATAATCTGCTTAGTTCATTTTATTCCCTTTTTATAAAAACAAGTCCTTGACCATTGGGTTATGTGACTTGTATTATTTTGGAGACATTTGGGCTTATTGTCTCAATGTCTGACATTTGCCCCCACCAAAAAAATTGCTCAAACAGTGGAATTTTTTGATCTTTTGGACACTCTAAATTGTCTTAAAAGCACTGAGCTGTTGGTTATCTGTTCAGATTATAACCATAGATCATGCTCAGATTGGCAATTTTTGAATCTTACTAAATATAATTTGCAATCTTTCCCTTCTTTCCTAGTTATTTTCTCTTTTATAATTTTCAGAGGGATCTTTTCTTCACTTGTTTTTTCCATTGGAGGTTGCACTCTAGTAGTTAATTCAGTACCTACTTCGCCACTAGGATTAATATATTTTTTACATAAACTTATAGGGAAAGTTGGGTGTTTCTGATTGAATTCTTCTGTTAGAATCACTTCTACTGCATTTTTTCCATGGAATTGTTTCACAACAAAAGGTCCTACATAAGCATCTTTTAGCTTTCTAGGACCACCCAAATTATTAAAATTTACAGTGGAAATCAAGACCATATCTCCCAATTTCAAATCATGATTTCTATGAGTTTTGTCCCATCTCTGCTTGTTGTACTCTGTTGCTTCTTCAATGCAAGCTCTAGCTTTTTCCTCTGCTTGAAAAATCATCTTTTGGAAGCATTCAGAACTTGGATGTAAAGTTATTGTCTTAGATAATAAAAAATCTTTTGGCATACTTGGTATCCATCCTCTTTCCAACTCAAATGGTGTAATACCTGTTACTGAGTGTTCACTGGAATTATAAGCAAATTCCAAAGCAGGAAGCAAAGATACCCAATCATGTGTATATCAATCAGAAGTTTTAAAGTATATCCCATAAGCACAGTACCTCCTGATCATATCTTCCAGTGTCTGGATCATTCTTTCTGCTAAACCATCTGTTTGGGGATGATAAGCTGTAGAGAAAGCTAATTGAGTTCCCATTATTTCAAATAAGTTTTGCCAAAATTCAGATGTGAATTTAGGGTCTCTATCTGTTATAATAGTTTTAGGACAACCTACGTCACTTGCTATTTTGTTCCAAAATATTAAGGCTATGTCCCATGCACTGCTCTCCTTGTTGCATGGTAAGAATGTAGCTCTTTTAGAGAACCTAATACATACTACTAAAACAGCATTGAAGTTATCTGTTCCCGCAGATGGTAGAGCAGTAAAAATATCCCCATTTATAACTTCCCATCTTCCTTTGGGCTCTTCTATTATTTGTAGGAGTCCAAATTTCTTTCCAGTAGACCTGTTTGCTTTCTGACACCTGTCACATGAATCACAATACTGTGTTACTTGTTTTCTCCAATCTGACCACCAAGCCAGACCTTGGACTCTGGCCACAGTCCTATCAGTAGAGAAGTGACCAGCTGTGACAGAGTCATGGCATTCATTAAGAACAATTTTTGTATGTTCATCTAGTATTAACACTACAGATGTCAGCTTGCTACTATGACAGAGCAACCTGTCACAAGTTTCCTACAAAAATTATTATAAACAATATAGAATATCAAATAATAGTTAGAATATTATTTGATATTCTGAATCTACACTAAAATTAACCTAGGGTACCTCACTCACAAGTACCCCTAATTGGCACTCCTTCACTATGTAAATTAGCTTACAAAAATTAGCAAGTACCTTTAATAAAAAGGCACTTACATTAATTAATGCTTATATATATAAATATAAATATGCTTAAACCCCATTTCCAGTCACAGAAATGAGGTGTTGTGTAAATTAGGGGAGATAGTGTAAATACACCGTGTTTGACACAAACCCGCGTACCGCAGTCCGCAGAACTTGAAGTTCAACCCGCGTGACTGAAAGCCCGCGCCAAAGTTGGGATATAAGCCCCTGCGCAAGCATTAAGCCCCTTACAGGCTCTCAGCTTGCACGCGGACTCCACAGTGACTCAGGTACACCCAAATCAGCAAAAACACGCCCCAGTGACCTCATTACATATGTTACATATGTAATGAATATTACTGGGGACTAAATAATTAAATATATTGAATGGCATTATTTATTTATACATATAAATAAAATATATTGAGTGAACAAACAGTACAAACAATACTGTGGCTTATTATAAATACAAATAAAGCCACTAGTATTAAATCTATAACAAACAGTACTAATGTACTACAGACTCTAAGTCAATATAAATAAATAAATAATAATAAAATACATTAATAAAATCAATTGGTGACGTGTATTCAAAGCAGGGGCTGCTGAAGCGTCACCAAGAAGGCAAAAATGGCCAAAATGTGGTCCAAAGATCCCACAAGTTGGCCAATAATACCTACAGGGTCCCCAGGGGGAACTCAAGACTATTTAAGGAGCTCGTCAACCGCCCAAAGAAGGCTCCTCATGCTTCCCAATACCCACTAACAACCTTACCCACTTCTTATTAGATATATACATCTTTATAACACAGTCTGGTAAGCTTCTTAGTAGTTATTCTTTAGCCCTGTCTTCCCCAACAACTTCACAGTGCCCATCCAGCTCCACCCATCATCCATCAAAGCGCTCCAAACTGTCCAGTTTCACCCTGAATACCCCCAAGATCCCTCAAGGTTTATTACTAGTAAGTAATAACCCTTTTCTTGAAGATATTCCCCACTTTCCTTTCCTGGGATTAAACCACCCCTGATTTATCAGGCCCCAGTGTTCCAGGTACCTAAATCCTCTGCATTTATTTGTAAGATACCTTAGAGGGATCTAAACCACCCCTGATTTATCAGGCCCCTCTGGTTTTAATTATATTAAATTTATTTAATATAATTATTACCACCTTTTTCTCTAAAATTTACGTCACAATTCCCCCATATTATTTGGGAATTGTAACTCTTGTACCTTACCCAGAGTTTACCACCCTTTTCCATTCATTCTTGCACCACCTGTAGCTAGAAGGACTTGTCCTTGGCATCAGGGAGGCTGACAACAGAACTATTATGTTCTCTTCTGAGATAAATCAGTCCATCTAGAACAACAAATCTGCCTTCTTTAAAATGCTTTTTCCAAATTCCTTCAAGGCATAAGTCCTTGATCAGAATGTTTGGACTTTAATAATTTAAGGATTATTACTGTGTTCTTATTAGTTTCATAGCTTTTTTCTATCAATTCCCAAAAGGTTGAAGACAATCCAGACATTGATATGGCCAGAATGGGATTTGTGTCTTCAACACATTCTTCTTCAAATGCTGGGTTGGATTCGTCATTTGGTAATGCCCAATTGGCCAGACATTCTGAGATGGTCATTGGAAATGGTAAAATTGATGAAATTGTACTTTCTGAGGTATCCTCATCATAAGCTGGGTTGTCAGAGTTATTTGGTAATGCCCACCTGGACAGCCCATCCGCATTTTTATGCACAATTCCGTCTCTGTGGATTATTGTCATTGAGCCTCTCCATTCTTGGATAGCTATTTGCCACCTAAGCATGTGCCTGTTAGGTGTTTTACTATTGAGAAGAGACCTAAGAGCCATGCAATCAGTGATAACATCAAATTCACATCCATCTAGATAAAAATACAATTTATCTAGAGCCCATACCAGACATAAACATTCTATCTGAGAAGCTCCATACTTGTTCTCAGAGTCCTTCAGTTGTCTTGATATAAAGCAGATTGCACCTTCTAGTGGTTTATCATGTACAATCTGTACTTGGTTTAATGCTGCTCCTATACCTTCCATGCAAGCATCCACATAGAGTTTAAGTCTTAATTTTGGATCAGGGTGGAAAAGTAAGGGTGCATTTGTCAATGCAAACTTGATAGACTCATATACTTGTATTCTTTCTGCAGTAATCTCAAAGACTACTGTGGGACTACAAAGTTTATACAGGCTGGAGGCCATAGTGCCAAAGTCCTTTATGTGGAGTCTTTAATATCCTGCAAACCCAAGAAACACTTGCATTTCTTTCATATTTTGAGGTACAGGTTTAAGAAGTACTGCAGCTACTCTATGTTTATCTATTCCAAGTGAAAATCCACTAGCTATATGACCTAAACCTTTTAATTCAGAGAAGCCAAATTGGCATTTTGATAGTGAAATTTTCATATTCATATTTATAACTTTATGAAGTATGGTTTTTAGTCTTATAATATGGTCATCCCAATTATCTGAAAAAATGATAATGTCATCTATGTAGATAATGAGCCAAAGCTGATTTAACTCATTAGAGAATTCTGTGTCCATCATTCTTTGAAAATGGGACGGTGCATTTTTAATACCAAAGGGCATGCGTAGGTATTCAAATATCCCAAGATGGCAAACAATGCACAAAAATTGCCGGCTATCTTTATGGATGATGTTTTGATGAAAGCCTTTAAGGACATCCATACATGTAATGTACTTAGATTTATGCAATTTTTCTACGGATTACATTATTTTAGGCATTGGATACCTGTCTGGATTAGTGTACGTGTTCAAGGCTCTGAAATCTCCCACTAATTGAGACTTGTTATTGTGCCAGGCTACAATTACTGGAGTTGTAATATCAACTATCTCATTTGCCCCTACTTTTCTAATAACTTTCAATTTAAGGAGTGACTGTATGTGTTCCTCTAAAGCTTCCTTGCTCCTGGGACTTGCTGGATAGGGTGCTTTTCTAAGAACAAGTGGATAAAGTCTATCAATATTAAGGCTAAGTTTTACTTCATGGCCTTTGATAGCTCCAAATGGTTCCTCTACTGTAGCAAATGCAGCTTTGCATTCAGATAGCAACAAAAATAAATCACTTCTTTGCAAATCAGATAGAGACAGATTAATCTTTGACTGTTCTACCACTTCTTTAACAAAATTTTCTTGCAATGGTGCATTATGAGCTACTATATTTGCTCCATCTAGTAAAAAGGGGTAATTTGTATTATCATTCCCTATTTTGAAGTAACTTCCTTGATCATTCATGATAGAGATTTTAAAATGACTTGAATAATCATTACCAATTATAAAGTAGTCGACCACCGCATTTTCAAGAACAATAAATTCTGTTTGGAAAAACATATTCTCCAAATTTTAGATTCACCATGACTATGCCCATAGTAGTCAGCTTATCTTAACAACTATGGAATTTGTCTTTGCATTTTGATCTGACAAATGTTTTCCAATTTTCACAGAATTTAGACAAGTAATGTTGACTGACAACTGATTTAAAGGCTCCTGAGTCTAAAAGTACTTTGCAATTTTTATCTCTACATTTCATTTGTACAATTCTATTGCTTCCACTTACAGCGGTTACAAAGTAGTTAACTTCTTTAGGTATTACACAAATTATAGCTGCAGAATTATCTTGCTGATCTGGATTACTTTCAGATTCTACCTCAGAATCACTCTGATATTCTATGGTAGTTACTTTTTTAGAGTTCTTTGGGCAGTTCCTAGAAGTGTGGCCCATTTTATCTGTCAGCCTGCTACTAATTCAGAGACAACCTGACCATAGCAAATTATATCAATATACAACTTATATTCTTAGTCTCAAAAGAATGCACACCTTACGTCTTGTGTTTTGAAAGAAATGATTAAAAACAAAACATATAACACAGAATCTAGTTATAACTTCTAAAGTATAAAGAAAACTTAGAATATTATTTCAGATTCTGAATCTACACGTAAATTAACCTAAGGTAGCTCAGCAAAAGTACCCCTTAATCATTACTCCTTCATATCCCTTCACAAGGCCTTCAAGGTTTTATATGACTTAAAGATCTACATAACCTTGAATATATGCTAGTAGACTATGTAATTAAGGTTAATAGAGTTCGGGTATGATGCTAGATAAGGTTGACATCATAATTTCCATAGTTACATGTACCTGGCACCTGTAATAAAAGCCACAACCAACGCCGCGGGCATACTTTTCCTACTAAGGCCAAGATAGCCCAATTGGTTGGTTGTAAATAGACTACTTGTCCAAAAGGAAGGAAGACACGAAATTATTCACCTTGTTGGGAACATTAAACCACTTTGGGCCTTTTGAAACATGTAACTAAGCCCTACCGTAACCAAACCAGTTATACAGGTAACTAGGGCTTAGTAGTAGACTAGCCCAGGAAAAACAGAGCTTCTGCTTCGCCCCCAAGAGCCCAGAATGGATATATAAACAGCCCTTCCTTCCCACGAAATGAGATTCCCATCTTCAATTACATTTACCAGCTTTTACCCACCATATCAACCAGCCTTTTTAGCCTGTTATATAGTCAGTTTTTGCTTGTTTTATACTTGAAGTTCATTGAACAACCCTTTCACCTTTCTCAGCACTCAACCACCACCTGTTACTCAGCCTTGTGAGCGCTTCTGGACAACCTACAACTCCCTGAAGAACCTCTGACAGGAAATAGAAGCAGTAAGTCTATTTCGTCCATTCCTTCAGCAGTTATTGTCTAGGTGTACTCCTTGTTCAAAGGACTAGACTTTCAGGTACCCAAAATACCCCCTGTTAACTCAGGTCCTGAATATTTTAGAGGGCACAGTAAATACCCCTGTAACTCAGGCCCCTCTGTTAATAAAAACTTTATAGTTTGTTTATATCTTTTCACCTTTTTTACCCACCTGTCACTGCACAACCTGCAGCTGTTTTTACCTTGCACCCTGTGTAGCTAGAAGAATCCAGTTCTTGGCATCACAGAGGCTGACATTATCACAGGAATAGCATTTAACTTCTAGAACTGGTTTCTGTGTTGTCTCTCTTTTCTCAGGGATATTGTTGCTTGGGTATGTTTTGCTTCCCAAATACTTTTTTCTTTGTCCTATGCTAGTATCTTTAGGAAATTAATTAAAGAAGTGAGTGTTTGATTGTCCTTCATTGAATTTTGGGCTGCAAAGCTGACCTCTCCATCCATTTGGGTGAATAATTTGAACATCAAACTCTCATGGTTTGTTTGGGGTTCACAAGCCATAATTCTTTTGTATTGTCTGGTAACCTAATTTGCAGCTGGTGTAGACCCAGGGATGAATTTGTCCTTTTGGTAGCTCATTAGGAGCTTCCTTCTCCATGCTGCTGTGCCATATTTCTTTGTGATGGTATCTTTCCAAAAGGACCAAGGTTTATCTCCAACCATGGTTCTTACACTTCAGAACCATTCATGGGCTATCCCAGTAAACATATTTCTGAGTTTGGAAGTAATCACAATGTCTTCTATTCTAGTATCTTCTTGGATAGTATCTATCCATTTGATAAAGTCAACATGATTATATTCACCTTCTCCAGAAAATGTTGGCCAGGCTTCTAATTTTGACAGTCCTTGTAATATAACTTTACTAGATTCTGGTGATATATTGCTTGTTGCAGTATTTTCTCTTTGTGATTTTGTAGGAACTTCAAAGAATTCACTTAATCTCCCTGGGTCTAATTCAGACTTAGGTGGATGTTTATTAAAAAATATGTTATTGTTATTTGGGCTATTTACACCATTATCTTTTGTGGGAGATGGTTCCATTATTCCTGGTGTATTGTTTATGGTGTTATTATTAGATTTATTTATATATTCTATTAGAGTATTAAATCTTTCTTCATTTTTCTTCTCTAAAGTAAATATTTTCTCATTGATATCTTGTATTGGTTGAGAACTCAACCCAATGAGGTAATCAATTTTATTATTAACTTCATGTAATAATTCATGTTCCAATTGTAATTCTGAGATTTTCTCATGACAAGAACATGTTTTGTCTTCATTTGATTTGTGTACAGAAGTCTGTAAGGCTTCCATATTTTTACTGTCAGAGTGACAGTCTATGTCTTTGCCTTTTCCTGTGTTTACTTTCAGAAGATTGAAATCATCTTCTGGTTTGCAAGAGTTCATAGCTGTATTTGCAGCAATATCAACATTGTTGTGAGATAATTTCAAGAGGAATTTATCTATCTTTTCATGATTACCTTCAAGCTTGTCGTATACTAAGCTAAATAGATTACCAAAGGCTTTCTTAGATAAATCCTCTCCATTGTTCAAAGAATTAAGAGAATTTCTGATCTCTGGCATTGGAGAGATAGTATCTTGTAATTTCTTAAATTTAGACATAATACTACATTTGTCAGATTTTAAGTTAAAAGATACAAATTCACTAATTTTAGACAACATTGATATTGTATTCTCAGAGGAAAACAGGAGTGATTTAAATTTTTGCTCCTGGTAGTCAAACTTTTGACTTAACATGTTTTTTAATTGTACCGACACTTCTGTATGGACCTGTTTAGAAAGTAGTTTGAAATGATTGTCTACTACTTTTTCTATGCTGACAAACAGGTTCTGTAGTATTGGTACTAACCCGTCAGCTGTCAATGGGTTCCTCACATTGTCGCGCCCCCTTGGTGTTGACAATGGTTCGCGGATCTTGCGCCTTGGTTCCTCATGGCTTCCAACGCTTGGAATTGCGCTTGGGACGTTTGATTCAGCCAAATCATTTCTTGGTGGATCAAAATCTGATGGCAAACA
This sequence comes from Puccinia hordei, assembly GCA_007896445.1. Taxonomy (NCBI): domain Eukaryota; kingdom Fungi; phylum Basidiomycota; class Pucciniomycetes; order Pucciniales; family Pucciniaceae; genus Puccinia; species Puccinia hordei. The sequence goes on along the minus strand of RDRW01000216.1, from coordinate 748,029 downwards.
CGTCTCTGGTTTCTTGATGTTTCTGGCCTCTGAGGGCGATTTTGTCTTTGATAGGGGTCGCCCTGTTGTCTTTTTTGTTTGATCTGGGTGGCCAAGTTGGCTGATGACTTTGTGGAGCCGAGCTGGGAGGATCTACGCTTGGTGATTGCTCCATTGGTACGTAGTCCTGAGGAGGGTAGCAGAAAGCAGCTTCCCTTGTTTCTGGGTCCAATTTACTCAGGAATGGAGCATCCTGTTCCAAGGACGGATTGTTGTGGGAAGACGACTGATGTCGCTGAAGGGGGGCTTCCGGTGCTGGAGTGAGAGGTATATCTCTCCCGTGATTCCGCAGGAATTGACGGCACTCCTTTGTCTGGCAGAAGGCTTCCCCTTCTGCTACGTAATCCCTTGCTCCAAACAGTCAATTGAAATCTTCCCAATTTATCTTCTTTGCCAGAAGTAGTTGCGTGTTTGATGCTAGCTTCAGGCACGTAACTCTCAAGTCCAAGTCATTTGTCTGCTCCGCTGTGGTATTCCAAACCCTGTTTCAAGTATCATGCAGGATTATATTCTTTCATTATCGTCCAGAAGCTAAAGTAGTAGCAATATAAGTGCATAATTGAAATCTAGGGTAAATTTAATCTATAAGTCACCCATTTATGTTAGGGTTTTCACGGCTAAATCAAAAGATATATGTATATAGAAGTAGTATATAGTTTAGTGTCTGGTCACAAGACGCAGCACATGATCTGTGGCACAGCCTAAGTACATAACCTCACCAGCATAAATAGCTCACTGTATGCACTCCATGCATAAAGGAAGTGTAGAACAAGAAAAATCACCAGCAAAAATAGCTCACTTTATGCACTCCCCGCATGAAGCAGTGCAGGATTAGAAAACATCACCAGCAGAAATAGCTCACTTCATGCACTCCATGCATGAAGGCAGCGTAGAAGATGAGACCCCACCAGCATAAATACCTCAATCAGACATCCCACCAGCAAAAATCCCTCACATTTTACTGCATAAAGGGGAGGTTATTCCCTCCCAGAAATAAAATCATCCCAGTTGGATCCCACTCCCCACTATCTAGCTAGCAAATTAAATAAAATTACCCATACATATAATAGTGTGATCTTACTCAGGTGACCCACAACAGAATCTTTCATATCAGTTTAAGATACACAAAAGAAACAAAAAGAAAATTGTGCTCTTTTAACTAAAGGTTATGGAAGAGGGTACAACACTTTGAATATTTCACATTATACCAAAACATCCTTTTACTCATTTCCTCAGACTACATCTAAAAATAAATAAATGAATCATAAACATATAAATACTTGTTCCTCATCAATTCCAAAAAGCTTGTATTCCATTCACCAGAACTTTCTGTAACAATCCATCCACTATCTACTTCACTGATCCCTTCATCAAGCTCATTGCTGATTATTTGTACGTTGAAATTAGATCTTTGTCTGATAAGAGATTAATACATAAATAGTTCTCTTAAAGAAAACAAAAAGAAAGTTATCAGCCACAACAATAAATTAAATTGTTGTGTTAACTCTTGTAGTAAATAGAGGGGCAGGTCTTTCAAACCACCCTTAACAGTTGTAATAGATTCATACATACCTGAAATACTATAACTGCTCCCCCTCACAGAACTACCCCCGTCCCAAAAGGAGTTCTCACATCTGGTTCCCAGGAAAAAAAAGTTGGCACCTCTATGGAGGTGCCTTTGCTTCTCTCTCCTATCCTCAACATATCAACACTGTATCTAGACTGTATCCCCCACTTTAACCGAATGTATCAATTTGGTATCTTGTATTCACATGACTGCCCCAAAGTTGAAGTATTTACATATATTTAATTAATAATTTTTTACAAGGTAAGTAAAATCCTCCAAACCTTGAGGAATGACCAAATTCAGATGAAAAGCTTCATGTATATGAATTAAAACAAATAAATAAATTCAAACCGTATTCTAATGACATATTTTTTGATTCAGGTTATTTGTAACTCTGCTGAGTAATCATTCCCATGAGAATATACATACATATTCTAGTTCATCAATCAATTTAATGTGACAAATGTATTCAAGTCAGACCCCTGATTTATGAAGATTCATACCCTGTTCTTCAGTGTGCTTGGTATTCTCAATCTTCTAGGTCACATGGTATGTGTGCATGTTTGATCTTATAGATTTTGAATGATCTTGACAAGGATTGATGAAATCAAATTTTTGTATCTGGGTGAATCCTGATGATGTCTAATATTGAAATAATGATATTACCAATCACTTACAACTTCCAGAGCGTACAATAATTCATGAGGGTAAATTTCAGTCAAAAATACAAACAGCTGTCATGGAATTTGGCTTGATTGAGAAGGGGTCTTGTATATCAATTAAATTTTTATTATTATTTGGGTATCATGTTAATAAAAAATATCCAGTATTCTCAACCAGGAACTAGTTGTATGGTTACTGATCAGAATAAACTCCAACCATCCATACCCAAAATAATGAGTTTGAACTCAGACAAACAACACAAAAAAAATTCTGAAGAGTAAACATTCATGAGTTATGTACATCAAGTTGTGGTGTGAAGCAGCATGCATTCAGCTTCCAGGAAAAATCAAATAATGAGTAAATGTAAGCTTAGCTAGAACCTGTCTATAATACACCAATATGAAAGCACTGTTCTGAAAACATATCTATGATGAATTTAAATGCATATTTTAATGTCAAGATGATTATAATAGGAACCTTGCACTGACTTTCACTCCGAGGCTTATATGATTGAGCTCCTTTCTTTCTTTCCATTACAACATTAATTGTTTTTAATCTGAATATATATTGATAAGGATGTGGAAAATTTAACTAATTGATCAAGTCACAAAGAAATGGCAGAAAAATGTAGGATACCTGCTGAGTGTAAACTGACAAGTCATGAGGAACCATGAAAAGGAATAAATGCTAGTCAAACTTTCACTTGTGATTTTGGATTAAAATTTGAAAAACTATTCCTGGGATGGTTGAAATTTTCAAGTTAAAAACTAGCTCATGAATATTATATGGTGTGCTGATAAGTTGTGTTGTATTTTGATTCTAATTATAAAATCTCCTCAGAGGATATGAAGCTGTGTTAGATCCCCCTTTTGACTCCCAAGGCCTGATAATGGTAATTGCCTGGGTGGTGTGTTTTATTATTACTACGATACCAATACCTTGATATAAACCTGGACATTTATTTCTTAAGGAAAAGAAGCAATTGACTGTTGTAGGTTTGCAACATTCTTTTTGTAAATCTGACTAGAGTCTTTATTCAATATTATTTGATTGATCAAGAGAGTTTGGAATATAGATGGAATATCAAATGAGATATACTGTGTATATACTTAAATCCATTAAGCTTGATATTTGAAATTATTTACACACTTCCAAGATGTTTGCATAATTTTTCACCAAATAGTTTGCACAGTTTTGAAAGACATATTTGGTCCAAACATTCCTCATGATGTAAAGTAATATTTTACAAAAATGATCTTCATTGACTGTGCAATAGGGGGTATCAAATATGACCAAATCCACCACTATCTAATCACCTGGTCTTGAAAATCCACCATTTTTAAAAACCATGGATATCTACATAAAATGGTTCAGAATCCTCAAAAGTGAAATTTTGTGGAAAAACCTAATTCACTGGTTTTAATTGTGGATTTGGTCATATTTGATACCCCCTAATAGGGGGTATCAAATATGACAAAATCCACCATTATCTAATCAACTGGTTTTGAAAATCCAATTTTCGGATAACATAAAATAGGGGGTATCAAATATGAAAATCCACAATTAAAACCAGTGAATTAGTTTTTTTAACAAAATTTCAATTTTGAGATTTTTGAATCACATCCGGATGGATTTTCAAAACCCGTGGATTTAGTCATATGATAAATGGCTCAGAATTCTCAAAAGTGCAATTTTGTGGAAAATCCTAATTCACTGGTTTTAATTGTGGATTTGGTCATATTTGATACCCCCTAATGTCAATATATCATTCAGGGGGTTAGTGCATACTTGGGATAATTATTTGGTCTCTGCAGAATAAGGTATATAATAGGGGGTATCAAATATGACCAAATCCACCATTAGGGGGTATCAAATATGACCAAATCCACCATTAAAACCAGTGAATTAAAATATTCAACAAAATTTGGATTTTGGAAATTCTGACCAATTGTATATGGGTATCAATGGTTTTTAAAAATGGTGGATTTTCAAAACCAGTTGATTAGATAATGGTGGATTTAGTCATATTTGATACCCCCTATTAAAACCAGTGAATTAAAATATTCAACAAAATTTGGATTTTGGAAATTCTGACCAATTTTATGTGGGTATCAATGGTTTTTAAAAATGGTGGATTTTCAAAACCAGTTGATTAGATAATGGTGGATTTAGTCATATTTGATACCCCCTAATAGGGGGTGTCAAATATGACCAAATCCACCATTATCTAATCAACTGGTTTTGAAAATCCACCATTTTTAAAAACAATGGATATCAACATAAAATGATTCAAAATTCTCAAAAGTGAAATTTTATTGAAAAACCTAATTCACTGGTTTCAAAGGTGGATTTGGTCATATTTGATACCCCCTAATGAAGTAATTATTTGATGCCTGATTTGGCATCAGGGTATATAATTATAACACTCAAAACTTATGAATTCCAAGAGAAAAAGGAAAAAGAATTGTTACATGTTGGTACCACTCTTATAGCTAAGGGGTCATGCACACCAACAATGTGAATGTGATATATCCACATAGTTATATAACAAGCAACATGAATTTTAATTTAAAAGGCCCTTGGATGTGTGAATTATGTAACATACATAAAAAATACTAAGGGTTAAGTGCTAGACAGTTCTTAACCAGGCAATGGAGATGTCTTGACATAACCTCAACAAACAAGGAATGTTGAGGTGATTCACATAAATTTTGTTTTTGAGAGATATAAGAACAAACAAATCATCAACAGAGGTTAGATACCCTTTGTCCTTGGATTTTCAGAGTTGACCCATATATCAAGGGAAAAATGCCCATAGATGCATGGCTTGAGGCACACCACCTCCTCCCAATGTCCACCATGGTTAATCCGAGCATATCTACACTATCATTGCCAGCATAATTACCTAGGATGAAGTCATCCCAGTTAAACTGGGATGAACTCAACCAAGTTAAACTTGGTTGAGATCAACTGATGAAATATAAATCTAAGGGACCCCCCTTGTTTGTATATTTCATTGGTTGAGGTCAACCCACTTTAAATTGGTTAGTCACATCCTGGTGTAACTGGGATGAACTCAACCTAGGCAATTATGCTGGCAGTGTATCCACCCAAGCTAAAAGGGAATAAAAGATGTTACACATTGTCACAGGTAATCCAGAAACTTATTTGTTCTCTTACCAAAACCAACAATGTCCAAGATATCTTGCTTAGGCTTCTTCACTACACTAGTTGTCCGAAATCCACAATCCTCCAATCAGTCCACCAGTGGTCTTCAAGCTGCAGTATTTCACCGAGGAAGATCAAATCTACATATCCTCTGCTTGAATTATGAAAAGGTTGGAGATCTCAATGACCATCAAAGCTGTTTGATTGGTCCATTGATTGGGGAGATAGGTAAACTTTCTGAGCCTCTTTCCTCAAGATTGTTTGTTGGCAATTCAAACCCAAAGAAAATATTTCTCCGACTCTTCTATGTGCATGCCCAACATGGAAATACTTTGCATTTCCATGGATTTATATTTTCACTGTTTGGTTTGTTATCACGAGTGATGGAAGCTTTCTTGTTATCAAATGTTCAAATCAAGAGAATACCCAACTATCAGCCAAGCCATTTTTTTGGTGTCAGCAAAATTGACAATTCACCAAAAACCACACCTTCAGAAAAAACGTTCAAGATCCCAGGATGCCAAACAACACTGATGGATCACCAATATAAAGCAGTTGAATTTATCCAAAGGGGCAAATACAATCAGATATCAATAGCTCATGATATATGGACAAATCCAGATAACAAATGGGCAAAGTGAATATTTTCAGATTCCGTGGCACAAGGACTTGTTGAGAAGAATTGTCAGCTTCCTAGTTCAGAGACAACCTGACGAGAACAATAAATAAATTAATTAATAAAATACATATGAAAGAGACATTATTTCATAAGTAATAATGTAACATAAATTATAATAAACATAATAAAAAGAAAACATTTTAAAATATAAACATTATTACGTAGTAATAATGCAATAAACAAATATAATAAATAAATTAACAATAAAATAAATAATAACTCATTAACCATTGAGATAAGTGAGAATATTATTTCATATTCTGAAAATGCAAGTAAAATAACCTAGGGTACCTCAGCCAAAGTACCCTAGAAAACTTACTCCTTCTAATAATAAAATTAACTTAAAGAATACTCCTACTAAGTGCTAAAAATACTCACTGGGTATAGACATATGTAATATGAGAGTATTCTAATAAGTAGAAGTCCTTAAAATACGGGATAATTAATTAAATAAACTATGTAATTATCCTTTAAACACATAAATAAGGTATTAAATAACATTTGACATAAATATCACGCTGTTTTATAGTCTTTGTATTATTATTAACTTATACAAATACATACAGCATAAGTTGAATGATATCATAGCACATGAAAGACACGAAACAGGGAATAAGGAAAACAGCAGAATACTTCAAACAAGTCTAAAAGAACTTGTACAATTAAAATAAATGACAAGCTCCTTTATTCACGGGAAAATAATAGATGTTGACACTTTTCCCAGGAGGTTTGCTTGTCTAATAATTGAATGGAGAGCTGTAAAAGCTCCCTCCATGCAAGTACGACAAGAACTCTCATGGTACAGAACTTTACATATGAAATAACCAAATTAAACAGAAATAAGATTCTATAGTATAATTTGATTATTTCTTTTTTATTCTATTGATCAAGTGATCAATACATGTTGTACATCAGACTAGGAGCTCTTAAAGCGCCCTCAGATGATGTCTACAGATGACTGACGGACTTTATTAATTATTGACAGCCTGTACATGTAATAATTTGATAAATTACATCATTTGGTTCTACTAAGGATAACTCCTTCCTTGTAGCGTTCCCATAGCCAAAATATCACTTGATGTGTTGCCATCGAGGCTCCAGAAAGTCATTTAAGAAGCCCTTTCTTCCCCCTGTATTTTGATTCCCCAGCTTTATCATATTTACAACCAGCATTCCACCAGTCCAGCTTACTAGTGTCCTGCCCAGGCAATCAGTCTTCAAGACTTCAAAGCCTCTTTTCCTCAACCCCAACTCTGTCCAGCCATCAAGCCCACATTTACAACCGCTTCCAGCTGTCCAGTTTACCTTAAGAAAGCCCCCCCTCCTCCCCTTAAAGCCTACAGTAAGTCTTGTTTCACTAGGAGTTGTGGCCCTTTCTTAGCCACTATTTTTACTGGGCACTTAAACACCCCTGCTTGCAGGCCCCAGTACTGCAAGAAAAACTCAAGCAACTGCCAGCAGTTGACATGCAGGAGCTCCAGGCATGCTCTACCTCAAGCTTGAATGAAGCTCTGGCCAAGCTCTGGTGTGTACTCAGTAGTGCAAGGTTGAGCCAAATGCACAGCTCAAATTAGCCTGTGCAATAAGCAGACTAAGATAAACACTCAACTCAGCTTGTCCATCCAGGGTGGACAAACCAGTCACTGAACACCTCCACCCAGTAGCCACTACATACCACCCTCCACTGGGGCTCATCGAGTGGAGCCGTGTACCATCCCACTCGATGGCATCGAGTGGAGCACACCCTCCACTTGATGGCTGGCCCAGAACGAGTCATCAAACACCTCCACCCAACGGCCACTACATACAGTCCATTGGGTGGAGCATGGTCCCCTCGATATGTCAGCCTCCCTGATGCCAAGGACAAGTCCTTCTAGCTACAGGTGGTGCAAAGATGGATGGAAAGAGTATATAAACTCTGGGTAAGGTATAAACTTACAATTCCCAAAAGATATGGGGGAATTGTGATGTAAAAATTGAGACAAAAATAGGTTAATAATTATATTAAATAAATTTAATATAATTAAAAAACCAGAGGGGCCTGATAAATCAGGGGTGGTTTAGATCCCTCTAAGGTATCTTACAAATAAATGCAGAGGATTTAGGTACCTGGAACACTGGGGCCTGTTGGAACAGGGGTGGTTTAATCCCAGGAATGGAAATGGGGGAATATCTTCAAGAAAAGGGTTATTACTTACTAGTAATAAACCTTGAGGGATCTTGGGGATATTCTGGGTGGAACTGGACAGTTTGAAGCGCTAGGATGGATGGATGGTGGAGCTTGGTGGGCACTGTGAAGTTGTTGGGGAAGACAGGGCTAAAGAATAACTACTAAGAAGCTTACCAGACTGTGTTATAAAGATGTATATATCTAATAAGAAGTGGGTAAGGTTGTTAGTGGGTATTGGGAAGCATGATGAGCCTTCTTTGGGCGGTTGAAGAGCTCCTTAAATAGTCCTGAGTTCCCTCTGGGGACCCTGTAGGTGTTTATTGGCCAACTTGTGGGATCTTTGGACCACGTTTTGGCCATTTTTGCTTTCTTGGTGACGCTTCAGCAGCCCCTGCTTTGAATACACCTCACCAATTGATTTTATTATGATATTTATTATTCATTTATTCATTTATATTGAAGTACAGTCTGTATTACATTAGTACTATTAATACTAGTGGCTTATTAGTATTTATAATAAGCCACAGTATTGTTTGTACTGTTTGTTTATTCAACACATTTTATTTAAATGTATAAATTATTAATATCATTCAATATAATTAATTATGTAGTCCCCAGTAATCTTTATTACATATGTAACATATGTAATGAGGTTACTGGGGCGTGGTTTTATTGATTTGGGGGTACCTGAGTGACTGTGGAGTCCGCGTGCCAAGCTGGGAGCCTGTAAGGGGCTTGATGCTTGCGGGGGGGCTTATATCTCAACTTTGGCGCGGGCTTTCAGTCACGCGGGTTGAACTTCAAGCTCTGCGGACTGCGGTACGCGGGGTTTGAGCAAAACACGGTGTATTTACACTATCTCCCCTAATTTACACAACACCTCATTTCGGTGACTGGAAATGGGGTTTAAGCATATGCATATATATATATAAGCATTAATTTTAAGGCAAGTACTTTTTATTAAAAAGGTACTTGCTAATTCTTCTTTGCCTATTTACATAGTGAAGGAGTAAGATTTAGGGGTACCTATAAGTGAGGTACCCTAGGTTATTTTTAGTGTAGATTCATAATATCAAATAATATTCCAACTATTATTTGATATTCTATGTTTTATAATATGTTTTTTTTAATTCCTGTGACAGCTTGCTCTGTCATAGTAGCAAGCTGCCACGATAGCTGGTACAGTACAGACGGCTCATCGAGTGGAACCGCACCTTCTCCACTTGATGGCCGCTACATAGGCCCATCAAGTGGAACCGCGCCTTCTCCACTCAATGGCCGCTACATAGGCCCATCAAGTGGAGAAGGTGCTATTGATATGCTTGGCAAAATATGAGTCGCTCGTCAGCCTTGAATTTCTTGTCGCGCCCCCAACTACAAATTTGAACATAGTCGTCGATCTTATTCCAATATCAACCGTTATCCTTGGAGTAATAAGCAACTGCCTTGCAATGGTTGCCCTGACTTTCTATACATCCCTCACTGCCAGTCCAAATCAGCCAATCTGGACGGGTGGGATAGAAATCCAGTAGAGGTATCCCCAAAAGATTCGCTTCCAAGGGAGTCCTGAGATTATTCCAACTTGAACCCTTATCGGTGGTATAGTAGATTGTTCAATCAGGCGCAATAAGATATGCCCGATCACAAGAGTAAGGATGAATTTGCAGCAAGATAAACTTGACGTTTTTTATTGGTTCATCCCAGCTAAACCCTTGATTTTTAGACTGCCAGATCTGGTTTTTGGATGTAAAGACTAGTACGGTGTGACGGTCTTCAAAATAGAGCTGCTCTAAGGCTAGTCTGGGGAACTGAAATCGTTGATGGGTTACTTGACCGGGCACGGCATTTTCTTCTGTACAATCTTTAAGCTTGGGTTCATCCTTCTTCAATCCTGTCGCACAATTGCACGTGTTCCCTGGTATCAGACGATATCCAGATGAGCCAAGAAACTTGTTGCTGGGGTTGGCAAATTGGCCTGCTGGGATTGTCTCAGGTGCCAATAAGATACAAAAGCCATTGTTGGGTGCATAGTGATAATCACTTAATTGTTGATTGTCAGCTAGAGGTTTGAACAAGAATGTTCAAAATTAAATAGAAGAACAAACCATTATCTTGCTGCAAATTTATCCTTACTCTCGTGATTGGGCATATCTTATTGCGCCTGATCGAATGATCTACTAAACCACCGATAAGGGTTCAAGTTGGAATAATCTCAGGACTCCCTTGGAAGCGAATCTTTTGGGGATACCTCTACTGGATTTCTATCCCACCCGTCCAAATTGTCTGATCTGGACTGGCAGTGAGGGATGTATAGAAAGTCAGGGCAACCATTGCAAGGCGGTTGCTTATTACTCCAAGGATAACGGTTGATATTGGAATAAGATCGACGACTATGTTCAAATTTGTAGTTGGGGGCGCGACAAGAAATTCAAGGCTGACGAGCAACTCATATTTTGCCAAGCATATCAATAGCACCTTCTCCACTTGATGGGCCTATGTAGCGGCCATTGAGTGGAGAAGGCGCGGTTCCACTTGATGGGCCTATGTAGCGGCCATCAAGTGGAGAAGGTGCGGTTCCACTCGATGAGCCGTCTGTACTGTACCAGCTATCGAGGGGACCATGCTCCACCCAATGGACTGTATGTAGTGGCCGTTGGGTGGAGGTGTTTGATGACTGGTTCTGGGCCAGCCATCAAGTAGAGGGTGTGCTCCACTCGATGAGCCATCTGAACTGGCCATCGAGTGGGACGGTACGCGGTTCCACTCGACGAGCCCTAGTGGAGGGTATGTAGACCAAGGCTTCCCTGTATTGTTTGCTGGGAGGAAGTCTCCAAGGGGAGGGAGAGGCATGTAGGAATAGGCGGGTCGAGATAAGGGGGCATGGTGTGTATCAAGTACCCCCATGCTCAGTAGAGCTGGGTAGCTGCGCAAAGTGTGTCTAATGTTGAGCTTTGCCTCAACCTAATGTAAAGAGTATCACACTAAGTTCAGCTTTTCTTACTGAGCACCACCATTGCATGACTAAAGCATGAGCTCAGGTTTCATTTAAGCTTGCCGCATGTCAACTGCTGGCAGTTGCTTGAGTTTTTCTTGCAGTGCAGTGTAAACGGTTACAAAGTTTCTGTGCATTATCACGAACACCTTTGGAGGGCACCCAAAACACCCCTGCTTGCAGGCCCCTCCCAATTAAATTTATAATCTTTTAATATTAATAAAAAGATTAAAATCCTCTAAAATAATTTATTCCATATTATTTTTAGCCTTGCACCTTGTGTAGCTAGAAGGTTATCAGTCCTTGGCATCACAGAGCGTGACACTATCGGCCAAATATACCCACAAAGAAGATGAGATTGAACAACATTTTGAGTGGCTTGAAGATAGACGTCTTACTATGTGTCTTGCTGTTGCATGCTTGGAGCCTTCCAATCCCTCCTCAGATCCTCATACCCTCTTTTTCCAAATTGGTCCTGAAACTCCATATTATCAACAAATGGTTGATGCTGGCAACTGGTTTGAGGCAAAGCGCATTTCATGCTCTGTGATGCCAAGGACTGGTATCCGTCTAGCTACACAAGGTGAAAGGCAAAAAACAACATAGAATAAGAGTTTTTGGGTGATTGTTAATATCTTTTTTATTAATATAAAAGATATTAAAGGTGTTGAGGAGGGGCCTGCAAGCAGGGGTGGTTTAGTTCCCTCCAAAGGTTATTTAAGACCTTAATAACCTGGGGCCTGCAAGCAGGGGTGGTTTAGATCCCAGTGGTAATAGTGGCTGAAAAGGGCCACAAATCCTGAAAGAAAAAGACTTACTGTAGGCTTTAAGAGGAGGAGGGGAGGCTTTCTTAAGGTAAACTGGACAGCTCGAAGCGGTTGGAAAGGTGGGCTTGATTGCTGGACAGAGTTGGGGTTGAGGAAAAGAGGCTTTGAAGGCTTGAAGACTGGTTTACTTGGCAGGACACTAGTAAGCTGGACTGGTGGAATGCTGGTTGTAAATATGATAAAGCTGGGGAATCAAAATACAGGGGGAATAAAGGGCCTCTTAAATGCCTTTCTGGAGCCCTGATGGCGAAATACCAAGTGTGCTTTTGGCTATGGGAATACTACAAGGAAGGAGTTATCCTTAGTAGAAATAAATGATGTAATTTATCAAATTATTACATGTACAGGCTGTCAATAATTAATACAGTCTGTCAGTCATCTGTAGACATCATCTGAGGGCACTTCAAGAGCTCTTAGCTTGATGTACAACATGTATTGATCACTAGATCAATAGAATAATAAATAAATAATCAAATTATAGTACGGAATCTTATTTATGTTCAATTTGGTTATTTCATATATAAGGTTCTGTACCATGAGAGTTCTTGTCATACTTGCATGGTGGGCGCTTTTACAGCTCTCCATTCAATTATTTGACAAGCAAAAATCCTGGGAAAAGTGTCATCATTGGTTATTTTCCCGTGATTAAAGCAGCTTGTCATGTATTTTAATTGTACAAGTTCTTTTAGACTTGTTTGAAGTATTCTGCTGTTTTCCTTATTCCCTGTTTCGTGTCTTTCATGTGCTATGATATCATTCAACTTATGCTGTATGTATTTGTATAAGTTAATAATAATACAAAGACTATAAAACAGCGTGATATTTATGTCAAATGTTATTTAATACCTTATTTATGTGTTTAAAGGATAATTACATAGTTTATTTAAGTAATTATCCCGTATTTTAAGGACTTCTACTTATTAGAATACTCTCATATTACATATGTTTATACCCAGTGAGTATTTTTAGCGCTTAGTAGGAGTATTCTTTAAGTTAATTTTATTATTAGAAGGAGTACGTTTTCTAGGGTACTTTGGCTGAGGTACCCTAGGTTATTTTACTTGCTCTTTCAGAATGTGAAATAATATTCTCTCTTATCTCAAAGGTTAATGAGCTATTATTTATTTTATTATTAATTTATTAATTATATTTGTTTATTACATTATTACTATGTAATAATGTTTATATTCTAATATGTTATCTTTTTCTTATGTTTATTATAATTTATGTCACATTATTACTTATGTAATAATGTCTCTTTCATATGTATTTTTTACTAATTAATTATTACTAATTTATTGTTCTAGTCAGGTTGTCTCTGAACTAGTAGCAAGCTGACAGCGCATACAGGCCACCACTGATGAAGAAGCAAAGGTCCTGGGGATCCCCCTGTTGGAGGTACCACAAGTCATGGAATTGTGGACCAAAAGACGCATTGCATTGGGTAAAGGTAAAGCATCATCAGTTTATCCACATTTTGCACCTGCTGATATATCTTGTGATGTCTATTGCAGAGCCAGTTGCAAGACCCTGGAATGATACGCCCTCCCCAGAATCTAGCCCCGGTAAGGGGAATTGCTTCAGCCATGAAGAAACCCCCAAGGAAGCCATAAGCAGTTGTGAAGGCAGCAAGAAGGTATGCCTGACATGCGACCAACCCAATGTACTAAGGGGATTTAGCTGGTCGAAGCGCAAAGGAGAAATGAGGCTAGGGTCGTCAAAGATAAGTTCAAAGATAAGTTCGAAGATAAGTTTGAAAATAACATACTCGAGGAAGTCTATGAGCACAACTCAAGGTAATGGGTCAAGTTGGACTCAAAGGATTTGATGCGTAAATAATCTTTTATTATAATTAACTGAGGAAAAGAAATGAAGAGAAAAAGTAAAATAGTATTTATACTCATAAAAGCTACTTGTTGAATCTGAGTGATGAATGAGTGTCGAGGTAAAATACAAGTATGAAGTAAATACACGGATATGAAAGATGTACCAATGAGGTTGAAACAACAATGCTATGAATATAATTATGATTGATTCGAACATGTGATAGAAGTGAACTTCGAACAGGTGAGTGATGAGTGAATCCTAGGTGATAAGGTATGGTTAAGTGCGAGGCTTGATAAGAGAGGGTAAGTGCCAGGCTGAGAGTTCAGATCTTGAGTGCTAATCGAAGAAGGGTTATTGATTAGTTCAAAGATATTGAGTATCACCAGATTAAGAAATTCCTAGCTTATTATAAATGCTGGTTCAAAGGAGCTGACTAAATGTCAAAGATGTTTGTTGAGTTAAGTGTCACGCAATTGCTTTTGAATTGAAATGAATGTCGAAGATGCATTTGTCAAAGCATTTCAAAACTGAAGATGCATTCGAGTCTGAGGATGCATTTTAAAGGTTGATGATTGGTTGAAGCTGAGCTCAGTGGTTGCAGCGTGACAATGCCCCCAAATACTTCAAAATTTACAAGGTTCTATATTATGATCATCACTTGTTGCATCCAAAGAATAACAAAATAATTATTGACTAGCGAGCAGATATCAATGTTATGGTGGCTCCTGGAGCTATGGATTATCTTTCAGACTATGCCGATCTTGTCAGAATAGCACCCTTGGTTAGAAGTGTTCAACATCATTTGAGCCATGAGATGAACTATCCATCCGTAATCCATAACTGTTTGAATTGAAGCCAGAACACTAGCTATGTCTGATTATTTTATGAGGGACCCAAATCACACTTGCCTTTGCTCTCGTAAGTCTCCTGGCCTTTTCTGGTGAAAATTAAGCCCGCCGGGCTTAATAATTACCATAGTTTCACTGCGTGTTCCTGACCTGTTCTGCCCATCATTACACTGCCAGCATAATTGCCTAGGTTGAGTTCATCCCAGTTAAACTAGGATGCAAACAACCAATTTAAAGTAGGTTGACCTCAACCAATGAAATATAAAACCAAGGGGGTCCCCTTGGATTTATATTTCATCAGTTGATTTCAACCAAGTTTAAATTGGTTGAGTGCATCCCAGTTTAACTGGGATGACTTCATCCTAGGCAATTATGCTGGCAGTGTTAAGCCCGCCGGGCTTAATCACGAGGATGCCACCCCAGAATCTTAACTATAACTTAACTAGCGCTGGCATAATATTATCCAAGGCTTGAGGGTAACATTAAACCTAACCACACGTTTGTTTTGCATGGCGTGTTCATCTGCATGCACATATCTTATGCAACCACATGCAACGTGCAAACTAGTTGCATGATGGACCACCCACACAGCAACATAATCAAGTTGCCGTGCTCTAACTTTGTTGTGAATTCTAACACATCGAAACATCTCACCCAATTAGACATTCCACCAGTTTTGGTTAATCCCTCCTGAACAGGCTGCTCATGGAACATCCCCGGGCGTTGATAAACGCACGCCAATGGGCGCACGCCCACGCCCATTGCACGCCTTTTGTTTATCGGCGTGCGGGCTGCACGCCCATTGGCGTGCAACACTTCAGGCGTGCGGTCGCACGCCCTGCCCTTTCAGAAAAGGGCGTGCGAACCGCACGCGCTTTCTATGTGTATAGGCAGGGGCGTGCCCCTGCCTATATACATAGAAAGGGCGTGCAGTTCGCACGCCCTTCCTATGTATATAGGCAGGGGCGTGCCCCTACCTATATACATAGAATCGGCGTGCGGGCTTGCACGCCGATTCTATGTATATAGGTAGGGGCACGCCCCTGCCTATATACATGCTGATGTCATGCGTACACAAGAATGTACGCATGACATCAGCTCTGGTCGAGGAATACAGCCTCCTCGACTGGGAGGGATCCCTCCCGGTCAAGGAGGTTGTACAACCTCCTCGACAGGGAGGGAATCCCTCCGGTCGAGGAGGTTGTACAGCCTCCTCGACCGGAGGGATCCCTCCAGTCGAGGAGGTTGTACAACCTCCTTGGCCTGAGGGATTCCCTCCCGGTCGAGGAGGTTGTACAACCTCCTCTACCGGAGGGATTCCCTCCAGTCGAGGAGGTTGTACAACCTCCTCGACCGGGAGGGAATCCCTCCGGCCGAGGAGGTTGTACAGCCTCCTCGACCGGAGGGATCCCTCCCGGTCAAGGAGGCTGTTTACCCTCCTTGACCGGGAGGGAATCCCCCCCGATCGAGGAGGCTGTACAACCTCCTCGACTGGAGGGAATCCCTCCGGTAGAGGAGGTTGTACAACCTCCTCGACCGGGAGGGAATCCCTCCGGTCGAGGAGGCTGTACAACCTCCTTGTCAGCCACTGAGTACATATCACAGTACCTGACATGTACCACGTAACTGCAAAGATTATTAATTATTATTATCTCTAATAATAATTACTATTCTTATTAATTATTATTACTATTTATTATCATTATTTATTTTAAATAACTCCACGTAATATTAATTATTATTATCCTTAATAATAATTACTATTCTGTAGTTATTATTATTATTATTATACCTTCATTATTATTACTTTAATATTAATATTATTAAAGTACATTAATTACATTAATTAATATAAATACTTTAATAATATATTCATTAATAAACTCATGAATAATTCTGGTTAAGATATGTACTCCTGTTATACAAGATACATAACTTGTAGGCCTTTGCCCCCTGTCACGTGAAATATCCAGAGTAACAGATATCACTCTTTCCCCTCTGATTACGCCCACATTCCTTAACATTGGAATATTTCACGCATAAGATATGTAATTTAATATCTTATTAATAAAAGAACTTATTAATATTATAATAATAATTAATACTTATAAGATGTACCAATAATAAATGACATCATTATAAGTTAATAACTTTATTAATATTAATAATAGATCAATTAATACAAATGTCATGATGTGATCCAATCCCACTAAGGACTACTGATCAAAGATGTGTCCCATAACACAGCCTTAGTAGAAATCACATCATAAACATTAACAGATCCTCCCAAAAGGATCTGTCTTGCCCCTGAAGTTCCACAGTACCTCCCAGGTCATGGAAGCGCTCACAGTTCCCCCTTTAGGAGCTCTTACAATATATAAACAGACTGTAAACAGTTGTTTATCCCCCAGAGAATATTTAGAACACACCAGCACAGTACATACCTTAGAGTTATTTACCTTGCTTAGTTCCCCATTCTCCAACAATCCCCCAATTCTGGATAATCTATAGTTTAATACTGTTATTACCTCAAGAATTGGCCACAACCTACCTTCAATAAGGTAGAAACCACGAACCCAAGTGAGTACCTCCTTGGATGCCTATTAATACTTTGTATTGATTTGGATGCGCCTAATTAGAGCAATTAGAGCAAGCCTCTCAGACAAGACTTACTGATTGAGGAAGTACCTTTTTACAGGACTTAAACCATTACCCAAACCACTTTAACTCATCAACCTACCTTAGTTACAACCATTAACCACGGTTAGTTCCACACCCATGCTGACAATTGGGGGTCTGGCCTGTATTTATCCGTGATTTTTCACCCTTTAACCCTTAAAAAATCATCACTAACACCTCCTTACCTTTTTATTTTTCGTGAAAATGGCCCTTTGATAGATGCCAGAAATCATTTGTGACTTCAAAAAGAACTCCAACCTGTTCCAGCAAAGATATTATCAATTGGACAACCCAGAAAACATCATCACGTCACAACTAGTGATAAAAACTGAAGTCATAGAGGGAGAAGATCAGTTTTATAACTGCACCTGGACTAAAGTTAAACAACTTACACTCACTAATACTTATTCTTCTGACGGTACTTTGCTTAATACTGAAGAATCTGACGTATTAACCAAAGAAGAACACACTAAAATTGTCAGAAAAGAAATTAAATCAGCTTTAGAAGAAGGAAATCCACCCTTTAATGATATATATTGTGATATAATTTCTTCTAACAATACTTACGTGTCTTTTCCCCCTTTTTTGAATTGTGAACCTCCAGAAGTCCCTAGATATCTCCTTAGAAACAGTAGAAGGAACAAAGATCCAAGATTGACTGCTTTTAACTACAGGAAAAATATAAAATCATAAAAAATACAGCTTGTTTTTCTATTTTTTCTTATCTATAAAATTATAAATTGCAATAAAAACAAAAGTCTGCTTCCCAAATTTGAGTCTAAGAAAAAATAAAAAACACTACAAAAATTGAGAAAAACTCGAAATTATAAAATAAAAAACATATAAAAAATTAAAAACCAATATCTGGCTGAAGATATTGATCAAAAACAAGAAAAAGCGCCCTTTGTATAATAAAATCCCTTCAAAATTCTACGTTCTAGTAGATCCACTACTCATAGAGAAATTCTGAGTAGACCATTCGAACCGCAATAGTAGATTTACACTACTAAAATCCAGTTCCCTTAATCTCTAGAGCCTCCATTCCCAAGGCACTAGGCTCCTGATCACTACAAATCCTCCTCGATCACGAATTACATAGTGGTAATACACATAGTAACCGCATATAGGTGGTAATACACACCGTAGTACATACCGGGTGTATACTACATAGTACATAAGCGATTGGAAGATTGATCTTCTAGCCTGATCACGTGTTACATACTGTATTCCCCGGATATTCCAGGATCTACAGTATACATACGTGCGCCGACGCACTTCTGGAAGTTCCAGCATACATTCTATAGTGTAATACACGGATAAGACCCTTATATCCAATCATAACAATTGTCAACGTTAGACTTTCTCACTCAATACTTGAGATATCAAAGTGTTGAGTACATCAAAATAACGGGAAAAATCAGCAGAATACAACTGTCTGATCTATTCCATTATTACACATCGAGAACAGTGTGTATTAGCCTCGCCGAGACTTTTTTATCTCACAAATCACGTTTCAGAGTCACTCCGTGATTTGTACATAGTAAAAGAAAGTACATTAACATAATTAAAAATAAATTAGATCATTTTTGATCCAGTTTACACATTATCTCTCACCCTGAAAGGAAGAAAAATCCCCTTTCAGAAATATCTCACAAATCACGTTGAGTCTCTCCGTGATTTATCAAAAATAAAAATAAAATTAGTGTAAACTAATTAAATCAACTGTAAAACAGATCATTTGATCAGTTTACATCTACCTTCTACCCCTGAAAGGAAGAATAATCCCCTTTCAGAACCATCTCACAAATCACGTTGAGTCTCTCCGTGATTTGAACACATAAAAACAAATAAAAATAACAAATTTAACTGATTAAACAGATCAAATTGATCAGTTTACATATACTCTCTCAACCTGAAAGGAAGACTAAACCCCTCTCAGGCACATCTTACTAAAAATTTAGCTCATTTTTTGTCATTTCCACCTGGAAATTTAGACATAAAAACAGCCTCCTTTCAAGTCTTGTCATACTCACAACAAGCATCTTGATTTTACCGCATAAAAATCATAGAACAACTACTATTACTCTCAATAAAGTAACATATTCACATTACTTTATACCTTTTTTCTCTATAAAAACAAACCTTTTCAGCCCTCTTCAAAAGAAAAAATTCTGGAGAGTAAGCAAACATCTTTGAATCAGTAAAAATATAACATATTTTTTTACTAATTTTCCTTTGTTTTTAGTGTCCACCAACGTAGACAAGCTTACCCCTGAATTGGACATTTTAAAAGTGTCTGACAAGACCACTACAGCCCGTGACACCAGAGAAACCTCTGAGATTACCACTCACAGAGAAGCCTCTGTTACTCCATCAGACAAATCATCTGGTGAATTAAATCCTTAACAAATTATATCCTTATTAAAAATCTCCTACTCACAACTTTTTACGCATTTTTACCATGACTCCTCCTTCCCTTAGAAATAGAGGTTACAATGGCCGCACCAGGGAGCCAGAGCCCGGACTTGGATTTCCATCAGCGTCAGTTTTGCCCCCTGGCAGACAAGAATCTTTAAATAAAATTATTTATAGAAGTAAAAAGACTAATGATAAGGGAAATTCTTCTGATTCTAGTCACAGCAGAGGAAAAATTCGAGAGATTTTACTACAGGATGAAGGAAAACAAATACTGGTTGAAAGATGTGAGAAACAGAAGCAGCTTCAATGCTGTGAAAGCCCATCTAAGTTACTGCCAGGAGGATTTCCATCAGATGGTCAGCCTCAAAGGTCTGCCAGCAGCCCTCTACCGCACCAAAGATTGGAACCCACTTCATTTGTCTCCAGGAATCCTTTTCTCTCCCCCCAATCCTTCCAATACTCCCATCAGAACCCAAAATCCCCGTGGTCCAAAGGGGAGAAATGTCAATTCCAGACATCCCAGGAACACAGGGAAGAATACTCAGTGGCGCAACCAGATTTATTCAGAAATGGTACGCCTAGGGAGATCCCTCCAAGGAACTTATCAACATCTGGAGCAAGGCAAAATAGCCCGTCAAGAGCGCCAGATGGAAGAATCCCCATAAATTGTAACACTTCCCCATCATCTAGTCAGAAAATTAGAACACAAAGTTCCCCATGTGTAGTAATTAATGACTCCAATAAGTCTACTTGTATTCCTGAACAACATCAACAAATTACCACATTTCAACATGTAGTAAATGCTATGAACAATAGTAACAAAGCTCTATCCAATGA
The DNA here is from genome assembly GCA_007896445.1 of Puccinia hordei. Taxonomy (NCBI): domain Eukaryota; kingdom Fungi; phylum Basidiomycota; class Pucciniomycetes; order Pucciniales; family Pucciniaceae; genus Puccinia; species Puccinia hordei. The sequence continues at coordinate 727,315 of RDRW01000216.1, read as the reverse complement.
CTTACAAGAATTATGCCGTAAAATTATGAGAGCTACAGATGAGCAGGTGAACTCAGAAGATAGTACATTATATCTTATTCAACAGAGGTTGACTGAAATGGATACCAAAATTGATATGTTTAATGTAGAATTGGCTGACCATTGTAAGACATTTAGTAAACAATTGTCTAATACTATGACCAGAATTGATGACTGGGTTGAAGAACAAGGTAATTCCAACCAAGATCTTGTTAAGAAAGTGGAACAATTGGAATTAAAAATTCAGAATTTACAATCAGATACTACTAATAAAGTAGATTCTCAATTTAGAACCTTTGAAGATGTAGTAAACAGAATTGAGAAACAGTTCACATGTGTTACGTCAGAAATGACCACAAACAACTCAGATATCATGCACAAGTTGGAAGAACTCCTGACTAGAGATGCCCAACCAAGAAGCAGACATGATACTATTAATGACATTGGAGATGACAGTCAATCTATTCCTCCAGTCATTACAACTCAATTGGCCAATGTGACCCCTTCACCTTTACAGAGTACCCAAGTTGAACCAAGCAGGGATCAAACTGCTACGCCAACTCTCAATACTCAACAAATTAGAGTGGCCACATCCACCATTAATACTTTGGATGAAGACAAGGCCATCCACAAATTAGTGTTAGCAGGTCTGCCAAAGACTAATGAGTGGCTAACCTTTTCTGGAGTGGGAGAATATGACCACTTCAAATTTATTGATTGGATTGACAACTTGAAAGAAGACACTAATGCCCCTGATCAAATTATATGCTCAAAATTGAATTCAATTCTTACTGGAGTTGCAAATTCATGGTATAATTCTAGGAAAAAAGAAGTACCTGGCAATAAAAATTGGTTATTCTGGAAAAAAGAAATCATTAATAAATTTAGCACTCCTGAATGGAAGAGAAAAGTGAAAACCAACTTCAGAAGAAGCAGATTTGACATACTGAGTGATGTAGAACCATCTGATTGGGTTACACAACAAGTAAACAGAATTAAAGCCATTGAAAGAGATGTAGACAATGCCTCTATTAATGATAAATTACTTGGACAATTAGATCATAACACTGAGTACATGATGCGTAGAGTTCTACAAAGTGACAGTGATTTAACTGAATCCATCAATCAACTGGAAAGTCTTGTCAATGTTAAAAGAAAAGACAAGAAAGACAAGTATAAATCTGTCAAAAGAGATAATTACAAAGACTCCAGGAAATCAGACCAGAAGGAAACCAAAGACACTTCTGAGAAAGAAATTACGTGTTATGAATGTGGAAAGAAAGGACATAGATCCAATAAATGTCCCAACAAGAAATCTAGTAAGAAAGTACATTGTATTGAAAACATTGATGACAACTTGGTCCCAATTAATGATGATTCCCAATCCAGTATAGAATCTTTACCAGATGATTCTGATTCTGATTCCATTGATTCTGACTCAGATATTCACAGTACTCATGCCATTGTTTCAAAAGATGAATTGATCATATCTAATATTTCGAAAATGGAAGATAAATTCAGACCTGTAAACATTAAGAAATTACTCTTGTCCAAAGAGATGCATACTGGAAATATACATAAGACTGGTGGTACTAATATCACTAATATAATATGTAACAAGTTTAAAATTAAATGTTTAACTGATGGAGGAGCTTTCTGCTCTATTATTGGTCCCAATTTATTAGATAAGATATTGCCTCAATGGAAGAAAGAATTAATCCCCATTAATTCTGAGAAATTCTACAGTTGTAACAGCAAATTGAAACCACTAGGTATTATCAAATTAGATATTATATTCCCTCATAACAGACAAAGTATTCAGATTACCGCTGAATTAATAGTTATGGAAGATTTTAAAATGAAATATATCATTTTAGGAAATGATTATATCATTAATTATGGAATAGATGTGATAAATTCTAATGGAAGATATTTTACCTTCAATGGTGACATTATGAACAAGTTTGAACTTGGAATAAGTGACAAAATGAACCTGGAACAACTTGAATCTAATTCTATCAATAATTCTAACTTTGATAATACAATATTAGAAGCAAAGATTGCTGAGAATTTAGATGATGAGCAATTGAAGGAACTGAAGAACTTGCTACATAAAAAGAAACTTGCATTTGCCACTGCTGATGAACCTTTTGGAAGCATTAGAGGACATGAAGTAAGAATTAATCTTAATACTACTAGACCTTATCCTCCTGCTTTAAGGAAAGCTGCTTATCCTGCTTCCCCCAGAAGTAGAGAAGCTTTACAGCAGCATGTTACTGAATTAGTAAGAATGAATGTCTTACGCAAAGTGGGAGCAAATGAAAATGTAGAAGTTACTACCCCAGTTATTATTGCTTGGCATAATGGAAAATCAAGAATGGTTGGAGACTTTAGAGGTCTTAATAATTATACCATACCTGACAGATACCCTATGCCCAAAATCAGTGAAGCACTGACTCAGCTAAAAGATGCTAAATTCATAACTTGTATGGATGTACTCAAAGGTTTCCATCAGAATGTAATCCATGAAGACAGTAGATATTTGATGAGAATAATATTACATATGGGAATTTATGAGTACCAAAGAATGCCTTTTGGAATTAAGAATGCCCCCTCTCACTTCCAAAGAATGATGGACATAGAATTCCACAAAGAATTACGTGAAGGCTGGCTTATTATCTACATTGATGACATCATTATTTTTAGTCAAGACTGGAAAGAACATTTGGAAAAACTTTCAATAGTTTTAGACAGAGTTACAAAAATGAATATGAAAATATCCATGAGCAAATGTCAATTTGGTTTTAAGGAATTAAAAGCACTTGGACATATAGTTTCTGGACTTAGTATTGCTATTGACATGAATAAAGTGGCTGCAGTATTGCTTAAGCCCATGCCAACTAATGTCAAGGAATTACAATCATTTTTAGGTTTTGCTAGTTATTACAGGCAACACATTAAAGACTTTGCTAAAATTACTGGGCCCCTGTACCAAATTACTAGTCCAAACACTGCATATGAGATGAAGTCCCCCAGAGTAGATGCCTTTAATAAAATCAGAGAAATGTTAACATCTGCCCCTATATTATTAATGCCTGACCCTCACAAGCCTTACAAATTATATGTAGATGCAAGCATGGAAGGACTTGGAGCTGCTTTACATCAAGTACAAGATTTACAGGACATTCCCAAAGAAGGAGTAATATGTTATATTTCACGCACACTTAAGGACAGTGAAAAGAAATATGGTGCTAGCCAACTAGAATGCTTATGTCTAGTATGGGCCTTAGAAAAATTATATTACTACTTGGATGGTTGTGATTTTGAAGTTATTACTGATTGTAGTGCACTCAAAAGTTTACTCAGTATGAAAACTCCCAACAGACATATGTTAAGATGGCAAATTGCAATCCAAGAATGGAGAGGAAGTATGACTATTGTCCATAGAGCTGGAAATATACATAAAAATGCTGATGGTCTCAGTAGATGGTCTTTAGACAATCTACCAGGAAATCCTGCTTGGGATGGAGAAATAGCGGCAAAAATTATGTGCCTTTTTCCACTGATTAATGATGCAAATAATCCTGCTTATGATGACCCTTCTGAAACCTATGACATTCTTGGACTTCATGTTACTGAAATGAAGGAAGAATTTTGGGATGAAATACGTGAAAGTTATAACCTGGACAAGAATTGCTCCACTCTTAAAGAAATTCTACAAAGTAAACATAAAAACCTGGACTTGATTAATTCTTTAGAAGAACCTTGGTCTACTGCCTTTAATGAAAACAGATTTTCACTTCTGGATGGATTGATATATCATAGAACCAAACATACTAGCGTAGTAGTTCTGGCTAAAAAGGAACATATTAATCTTTTTCTTAAAGAATGCCATGATAATATCACAGCAGGACATTTTTCTTTTGACAGAACTATAGAAAGAGTTAAACATATAGCTTGGTGGCCCCATTATAGAAATGCAACCAAGGAATATTGTGAATCTTGTGAAAGATGTCAAAAAGCAAATAAAGCTACTGGAAAAAGATATGGTTTACTACAGGAAATTGAAGAACCAACAGAAAGATGGTCTGTAATTAATATGGATTTTGTTACAGGATTACCTCCAGCTGGAATGAATAACTACAATTCTGTACTAGTAGTAGTTGACAGATTCTCTAAAAGAGCTAAATTCTTGCCATGTCATAAGGAAAATAATGCATTTGATGTAGCTCTGCTATTTTGGCCAAAGATTATAGCTGATGTAGGATGTCCTAGATATATGATTACAGACAGAGATCCAAAATTTACATCTGAATTCTGGAAAGGTTTATATGATTTATGTGGCACTCAATTGAAGTTCTCTACAGCTTATCATCCTCAGACTGATGGACTAGCTGAAAGAATGATTCAAACCTTGGAAGATATGATTAGAAGATATTGTGCTTATGGTCTAGAATTTAAAGACAAAGATAATTACTCACATGACTGGTGTTCTCTATTACCAGCATTAGAATTTGCTTATAATTCCAGTAAACACAGTAGTACTGACATTACTCCTTTTGAATTAGAAAGAGGATGGATACCTTGGTTCCCCAAGGAATTAGTTCTCTCTAAATCAGTAACAATTCACCCCAATGCCACTAATTTCCATCAAATGATGACTAAAACTGCAAATTACGCAGCAGAATGTATTAAGAAATCTTTTGAATATAATAAGAATAGATGGGACAAAACCCATAAGGTTCACCAATTTAAAGTTGGAGATCAAGTTCTTATTTCTACATTTAATTTTACTAATTTAACAGGACCCAAGAAACTCAGGGACTCCTATGTTGGACCTTATACAATTAAAGCTTTACATGGTGCAAATGCAGTAGAAGTTATATTAACTGGAGAATTAGAAAGGAAACACCCCACATTCCCAGTTAGTCTAATCAAACCATTTATTCCTAATAATGATGATAAATTTCCTCTAAGGAAAGATAACATTAGAGTTGTGATACCTCCAGTAGAGAAAGACCAACTCATTAAAGTTAAGAAAGTTATACAACATAGAAAAATTAGAAAGAATAATGAAGATGTTAAACAGTACTTAGTCAGATATAGTGGATCCAAAGAGGATGAATGGCTTACAGCTGATCAGATCCCTGATTCAGAAAGAATTCTGAGACAATACAGAGTTGACAAAAGAAACCATTAAAATTTTTTTAGTCAACCCTTTTTTAGAGGGAGGAAGTGTCAGCCACTGAGTACATATCACAGTACCTGACATGTACCACGTAACTGCAAAGATTATTAATTATTATTATCTCTAATAATAATTACTATTCTTATTAATTATTATTACTATTTATTATCATTATTTATTTTAAATAACTCCACGTAATATTAATTATTATTATCCTTAATAATAATTACTATTCTGTAGTTATTATTATTATTATTATACCTTCATTATTATTACTTTAATATTAATATTATTAAAGTACATTAATTACATTAATTAATATAAATACTTTAATAATATATTCATTAATAAACTCATGAATAATTCTGGTTAAGATATGTACTCCTGTTATACAAGATACATAACTTGTAGGCCTTTGCCCCCCTGTCACGTGAAATATCCAGAGTAACAGATATCACTCTTTCCCCTCTGATTACGCCCACATTCCTTAACATTGGAATATTTCACGCATAAGATATGTAATTTAATATCTTATTAATAAAAGAACTTATTAATATTATAATAATAATTAATACTTATAAGATGTACCAATAATAAATGACATCATTATAAGTTAATAACTTTATTAATATTAATAACAGATCAATTAATACAAATGTCATGATGTGATCCAATCCCACTAAGGACTACTGATCAAAGATGTGTCCCATAACACAGCCTTAGTAGAAATCACATCATAAACATTAACAGATCCTCCCAAAAGGATCTGTCTTGCCCCTGAAGTTCCACAGTACCTCCCAGGTCATGGAAGCGCTCACAGTTCCCCCTTTAGGAGCTCTTACAATATATAAACAGACTGTAAACAGTTGTTTATCCCCCAGAGAATATTTAGAACACACCAGCACAGTACATACCTTAGAGTTATTTACCTTGCTTAGTTCCCCATTCTCCAACAATCCCCCAATTCTGGATAATCTATAGTTTAATACTGTTATTACCTCAAGAATTGGCCACAACCTACCTTCAATAAGGTAGAAACCACGAACCCAAGTGAGTACCTCCTTGGATGCCTATTAATACTTTGTATTGATTTGGATGCGCCTAATTAGAGCAATTAGAGCAAGCCTCTCAGACAAGACTTACTGATTGAGGAAGTACCTTTTTACAGGACTTAAACCATTACCCAAACCACTTTAAATCATCAACCTACCTTAGTTACAACCATTAACCACGGTTAGTTCCACACCCAGGCTGACACTCCTCGACCGGAGGGATCCCTCCAGTCGAGGAGGTTGTACAACCTCCTCGGCCGGAGGGATTCCCTCCCGGTCGAGGAGGTTGTACAACCTCCTCGACCGGGAGGGAATCCCTCCGGCCAAGGAGGTTGTACAACCTCCTTGACTGGAGGGATCCCTCCGGTCGAGGAGGCTGTATACCCTCCTCGACCGGCAGGGATTCCCTCCGGTTGAGGAGGCTGTATACCCTCCTCGACCGGGAGGGAATCCCTCCGGTTGAGGAGGGTATACAGCCTCCTCAACCGGGAGGGATTCCCTCCCGGTCGAGGAGGGTAAACAGCCTCCTCAACCGGGAGGGATCCCTCCCGGTCGAGGAGGGTAAACAGCCTCCTCAACCGGGAGGGATCCCTCCCGGTCGAGGGGCTTGCAGTCCTCCCCGGCAGGCGTGCGGCTGCACGCCCTTCCTCGGGGGTGTCGCACGCCTGTAGATGGGCGTGCGAACTGCACGCCCATCTACAGGTGTGCCCACGCCCAAGGATGGGCGTGCAGCCCGCACGCCGATAAAAAAAAGGTGTGCGGGCAACACACCTTTTTTTTTATCGGCGTGCAATGGGCGTGGGCGTGCGCCCATCGGCGTGCATTTATCAATGCCCAAAATCCCCAATGAGTATTGCTGAATGATGTCCAAATACACTTCAATTTGGTAGATTGTCCCTGTGTGCATGGTCAATTCCCCATATGGGATCTACCAATTTGTAATTCAGTCCACTCTGAACGTGTCAGCTTGCTACTAGTTCAGAGACAACCTGACTAGAACAATAAATTAGTAATAATTAATTAATAAAAAATAATGTGAAAGAGACATTATTAAATAAGTAATAATGTAACATAAACTATCATAAACATAAGAAAAAGATAACATATTAGAATATAAACATTATTACATAGTAATAATGTGATAAACAAATATAATAAATAAATTAATAATAAAGTAAATAATACCTCATTAACCTTTGAGATAAGTGGGAATGTTATTTCATATTCTGCAAGAGCAAGTAAAATAACCTAGGGTACCTCAGCCAAAGTACCCTAGAAAACTTACTCCTTCTAATATTAAAATTAACTTAAAGAATACTCCTACTAAGCGCTAAAATACTTACTAGGTATAAACATATGTAATATGAGAGTATTCTAGTAAGTAGAAGTACTTAAAATACGGGATAATTACTTAAATAACCTATGTAATTATCCTTTAAACACACAAATCAAATATTAAATAACATTTGACATAAATATCACGCTGTTTTATAGTCTTTGTATTATTATTAACTTATACAAATACATACAGTATAAGTTAAATAATATAATAACACATGAAAGACACGAAACAAGGGATAAAGCAAACATCAGAATACTGCAAATAAGTCTAAAAGAACTTGTACAATTAAAATAAATGACAAGCTTATTTAATCACGTGAAAATAACTTCCAGCTGTCCAGTTTACCTTAAGAAAGCCTCCCCTCCTCCTTTTAAATCCTACAGTAAGTCTTTTTCTTTCAGGATTTGTGGCCCTTTTCAGCCACTATTATCACTGGGATCTAAACCACCCCTGCTTGCAGGCCCCAGTGTAAAAGGTTACAAAGTTTCTGTGCATTATCACAAACACCTTTGGAGGGCAACCAAAACACCCCTGCTTGCAGGCCCCTCCCAATTAAATTTATAATCTTTTAATGTTAATAAAAAGATTACAATCCTCTAAAATAATTTATTCCATATTATTTTGAGTCTTGCGCCTTGTTTAGCTAGAAGGTTATCAGTCCTTGGCATCACAGAGCGTGACAGAACATTTTTCTTTTGCTGACATATGTTTGGCATGTGCCAAGCACTAACAAACAAACTTCCTCCTTTGATGGAAAACCCTCAATCAAAGAATATCTCCTGATTATGTCATAAAGGGATATATCCCCAAGGAAATCTAACAGATTCCCATGGGATCATGCCCTTTGATGTTGGAGTTTTCACTGCTTGATGGTTCTTAAGGAACCACTTCTGGTACGCTTCTCATTCCCCCCTTCCTCATTCTATCAATCATCTCTAGATATTCTCAACTCACTATTTATTATATTCCTATGAACAAGTACAAATCATTAACATTCCTCCTCCCCACCGTACAAAATGACATGTCAGACACATCTCTTAGTGAGGCAGCCCCTGTAGTTGACCAAGGCACACCAGCATTGCCAAGTGGCTCTGCCGCTAATCTTGAATCCACCCCACCACCTGGTCAGTTGATCTTACTCAAATTCCCAGTGTGATCCAGATTCTCACCCCATAAACATTCAATTTTTTTTACCACCCAACTTGTCAGCTTGCTACTATGACAGAGCAACCTGTCACAAGATTTCTACAATACTTATTAAAAATTACATAGAAAATCAAATAATAGTTAGAATACTATTTGATATTTTGAATCTACACTAAAATTAACCTAGGGTACCTCACTCACAGGTACCCCTAATTCTCACTCCTTCACTATGTAAATCAGCAAAGAAGAATTAGCAAGTACCTTTAATAAAAAGGCACTTGCATTACTTTATGCTTATATATACATATACATATGCTTAAACCCCATTTCCAGTCACAGAAATGAGGTGTTGTGTAAATTAGGGGAGATAGTGTAAATACACCGTGTTTTACTCAAACCCCGCGTACCGCAGTCCGCATACCTTGAAGTTCAACCCGCGTGACTGAAAGCCCGCTCCAAAGTTGGAACATAAGCCCCCGCGCAAGCCCCAGACCCCTTACAGACTCTCAGCTTGGCGCGCGGACTCCAAAGTCACCCAAGGTACACCCAAAGCAACAAAAACACGCCCCAGTAACTTCATTACATATGTTACACATGTAATGAAGACTACTGGGGACTAAATAAATAATTATATTAGATTGTATTATTATTTATACATATAAATAAAAATATACTGACTGAACAAACAGTACAAACAATACTGTGGCTTATTATAAAATACAAATAAGCCACTAGTATTAAATCTATAACAACCAGTACTGATGTACTACAGACTGTAAGTCAACATAAATAAATAAATACACTAATAAAATCAATTGGTGACGGGTATTCAAAGCAGGGGCTGCTGAAGCGTCACCAAGAAAGCAAAAATGGCCAAAATGTGGTCCAAACATCCCACAAGTTGGCCAATAATACCTACAGGGTCCCCAGGGGGAACTCAAGACTATTTAAGGAGCTCTTCAACCGCCCAAAGAAGGCTCCTCATGCTTCCCAATACCCACTAACAACCTTACCCACTTCTTATTAGATATATACATCTTTATAACACAGTCTGGTAAGCTTCTTAGTAGTTATTCTTTAGCCCTGTCTTCCCCAACAACTTCACAGTGACCACCCAGCTCCACCATCCATCCATACAAGCGCTTCAAACTGTCCAGTTTCACCCAAAATATCCCCAAGATCCCTCAAGGTTTATTACTAGTAAGTAATAACCCTTTTCTTGAAGATATTCCCCCATTTCCATTCCTGGGATTAAACCACCCCTGTTCCAACAGGCCCCAGTGTTCCAGGTACCTAAATCCTCTGCATTTATTTGTAAGATACCTTAGAGGGATCTAAACCACCCCTGATTTATCAGGCCCCTCGGGTTTTTAATTATATTAAATTTATTTAATATAATTATTAACCTATTTTTCTCTCAATTTTTACGTCACAATTCCCCCATATCTTTTGGGAATTGTAACATTGTACCTTACCCAGAGTTAATATACTCTTTCCATATATCCTTGCACCACCTGTAGCTAGAAGGACTTGTCCTTGGCATCAGGGAGGCTGACACAACTTCTTATCAGATCTGCATTTGTACAAAATGTCTTTCCCATCTCCCAATTCAAACCAACCACCACCAACATTCCAAGCCTTGGAACCAACAATCCCCCATGGTGAGCCACTCCTTGGGTCTGAAGTTCAAGAGATCAGTGAAGAAGAATTCTTGAACAATGTCGGAAAGATCCAAGAATTTGCCAAAGCCTGCTCTGAATTACGAATCCGCAAGTCAATTTGTCAAGATGTTGAAGGTATCATATCTTGTCTTGACACCATCTGCAAAGGTAATTCAGCTCTTTATTCAAATTTCCTGGTTCAAATAACTGAGTATCTTCATTCAGATTATGAGGAAAATAAGGCCCTGCCAGTCAATGAATGTCTTTCAGTGAAGCCAGCTTCCCGACCCACCATAACCGGCTCCTCCACTACATCAAGTGCTCACCAATCATACAAATCCAAGAAGTCAAACCATCCACCAGTCTCCATCACCTCACAAATTTGCAGCACTTCTGCTAAATCCACTCAACATGAGTCTGGCCAATCACCATCTCTTGAACAAGACCCACAATTCCTGGCTCTGCCAATATCCCAGACCCTACCAACCAAGACCATGGCCCTGTTCCTCTTGGAGACCCCTCCGACCCATCCAAATTGCCTTCCACAACCCCAAAAGAGAGCTCTTCCCATCTCAGAGCAGGACAGGCTGTCACCTCAAAACATACCACGTCAAAGTGTAGAAAAAAGAAAACCCAGAAACGTTTGAAATCTCAGGTGACCTCGAGTGAAGACGAGAACCAACTTCCTCAGCATCAAGCAAAGAAACACCGCCCAGACCCTCAAGTCCCCACTGACAAACCAGCTTCCAGGAAATCACACCCACCCGGCTGTGAATTATATTGGTCCTCATCCCTCAGCTCTATCTCATCTACCTCCAATGCCTCGACCACATCTGAAGAACCAGAGGACGAACCAGAGCACACAAACAAATCTGATTCTAACCAAATTGGTAACTCCAAAGAACTTCCCCCATCAACCCCCACCACATCCAACCAGCCACCTAACCCTCCAACCATAGTAACACGTTCACCCAACCCCGTCACCCTGGAAAACTTCACCCTTATTCCTAGTGAACCGTTTTGTAAACAAATCCACGAGACGGTCCTTCAACACCTCTTGAGATTTTGTCTGACCACTCCCGAAATTTGCAAGATTCCCACTGCCTCATTTGTCTATAACAATGCTCAGTTCAACCAGGACCATTGGAATAAAGAAATCTCCGAAACAAGTGAGTGTTTTACCTTCCCCGTATAAGTACACTTCCTCTGTCCATTCCAGTCAACTTATTTTTGATCAAACATCTCAGGTGATTCTATGCTATCCTACTCAGAATCCGAGCCATGGTTCAGTCCAGATATCATTAACTTGGACCTCATGAAGAACCAATTACTTTCAACTACCCCAATCCTCCCTCTCAATTCAAAAGCTAGTCATCCAGAGTCCAACCTGTTCTGAGCTCTTGCCTCTCTTATCAAAACACCAAGCCATTGGCAGATCTGCAAATGGGCTAAGAGTGTTGCCCTCTCCATACAACACATATCCGACAAAAATCCCCAGGCACCACAAATTGAAGCAAAGCCAAACTCCATCGAACATCATCTTATTGTCTTGACCTGGCTCAATACAATGAAAACCAACATTCCCACCCTTCAAAAAACTTACTCAAGGAGAGGATACCAATGGGCAAATTACCCATCAACCACTCGAAACCCCAACAGCATCAACAACAGATGATGCATTGGACGACCTACGCAAAATTGTCATTGATCTCATGATGTCTCATACCATCATCCAGGCCCACATTGATGAGGAGTTCAATCCTCATAAAAAGAAATCCCAACAAGCCTCCTCTGATACCACAATTGCCCGCCAAATGGAGCAACACACCAGCCTCTCCCAAATCAACAGTAAACACAACTACTTCCCCTTCATTTACTATCTCCTGGGAGGTGTACGTGGACTCTTCAACGCCACCCAAGACCAAAGGCAATACACTATCAGTGACTGTCTTGAAATCATCTGTGCATTTCATCAAATATATCAAGTATCCAATCCAAACTTTTCCCCTTCTGAAGAAATCTGGTTAAATCTTGGTACATACATTTGTCAAATTATCCCTTCTGTTCAGAATCTCCCCCATGATGTCTCTAAGTTTATTTTTCCAACCCGCCACCTTTTAGCCAAGTGTATTGCTCATGATTATATTAACTATACAACAGGCGAATCCACCTCTTTCAATATCCCCAGTTCTAGCACCCTTTGTATTACCTAGTCACTATTCCATGATTTTGTGTCAATAAGTCAATAATATATCTTTGCCCGCACCCTTGTACATCCTCCAGCTGAGCAATGTCAGGACCAATTAAGCCCGGCGGGCTTAATTTGAAATGCCATTTCCTTTTCAACCCGTCCCCTCCTGTTCACATGATCCACACAGTCACATGAGATCCTTCAGCTTCACATTAAGCCTGGCAGGCTTAAACATGCCACTAACAGTCCCTGTGATTTCTCTTGCTCACATTCTAATGAATTAAGCCTGCCGGGCTTAATCAACAGCCTCTTCATGTGGGTCCCTCTGACTTGTTATCTTCGACATTTTCTCAGCAACTAACAGGTCATGCAAGCAACACACTGTATCATCTTCATTAATTTCAGAATTAAGCCCGGCAGGGTTCATGTCAGCCTTAGAGCCAGCACAGCTGACCTAAAGTCTGTCTTATCTTCTTCTTCAAGTCACAACTGTCTCATATCTTTTTAGAATCAGGTTTTAATGTTGTTTTGAATTCAGATTCAGATTCTTCATTAAATTTTGACCTTGGTGTTCACTGAACACTTTGTAATTGCTCAACTCCTTCATGGAGTAATTAAATAAATAATTCTACGCTACAGCTGGCTGGGCAAGTGAAACAAGGCCAGCCAACCACATCTACATGTAAGATTACATAAGCAAACCTTGGAAATTTTTGAAGTTGGTTTATCCCCCGTTGCAGGAAGGATACACAACCTCAAGACACCCAGAACCACCAACTCAGACATCCAAGGATTCAGCAAGTTACAGCTCACCACTCTAACCAACCAAAGGCCTCTTTCACCCAGTACTTCAAGGATTGTCAGTCAGTCCCCTTTTTGAACCTTGTTTCTCAGAAAGTAGTCCTTCTCTGTCTTCCCCTTATCCTTCCCCTCTTCCCTTTTCTGTCCACCTTCAATCAAGAGAATCAGATCACTTCATCATCAGATTACCCTTTTAGAACCTTGACTACAAGTCTAAAAATCAGGGCAGATTAGTATACTAATTCTGTTGTCCCTCCACTGTTTCCTTAGTGTGTGAGGAGGCTGTTGCACTTCTAAAGACTCTGGCACAGCTTAGCCAACTTTTCCAGGTTGAGCTCATTGATCTTAAGAGCACTCTAAACAAACAAACAAACAATAAAAAGATCAATTCATTCCCCTTCCCCTTTTCTCTTCTTCTTTTCTCTACTAGTTGTATCTCTTATCCTTGAAATACAACCAGTAGTGCCCCCTAAACCTTGTGTCCTGTTGTCACTTTAGAGACCAAGGTTCACACTTAATCAACAGCCTTTTCATGTGGGTCCCCCTGACTTGTTATCTTATCCCCACCTTCCAATGTGGTACTGGTTGGCTTGGACCAATCCTGTGCATGGAAGCCCCACATTGCTCATTTGACCATTTCCACCTTATTGATTGTTCATTACGCATCACTGTCATGTGTCCAATTCATGCCTGCAAAGAATCTTGATGTCAAAAAATGCAATGATTAAGCCCGCCAGGCTTAATTTTGCCACACTAAATCCATCCCACATCCATGCTATTCACATTGCTTGTATCACATCTTCACTTGTGGCAGACTTCCAATTACCCTGGTTTTATTAGACCTGTCAAAGGGATACGTCAAAAGTGCATTTCATTTTCCTGATTATTTTACTACTCTTCATAATGAGTCCTCTACAATGCAACCAATCATCCATTATAACTCACTCAATTTCATCATCCATATACAAGCTGACAAGGCCCACACCATTGACTTGTTTGAATTCTCATGATATTCAACCATTCCAACTTGTATGGACCATCTGTCTCATCAAACTGGCCACAGCCAACATCATGTCTGATCAATCCTTTTTGAGGTTCACCTTGACCATTACTGACATACACAGGACCCTCTCACATTATCACATATTCCAGCATGGCCTTCTTGAATACAGTAAGTTTTTCACATTACATCTGAGCTGCAATCAATGTTGATGGCCAATAGCAACCTGATTTGCATCACCCCATACATAAGGCTAGTCATTAGCCCCTCTCATGAGCTATCCATCACCTTGTGGCACACATTATCCCTGCTGGTTTTTATACAGAATTGAGGCCTCCCCTCTGCAGTTACTTAAACTGACCATCCACCATCCACCAGTTTCCATGACTCAAAGCCTCATCCAGATCAAGCTTGTTTGCAGTTGGTGTTGGTACCATATGTAATGTGTGTAATTGCTTGCAGTGAGATCCACTTCACATGGATTGCTTAAATATAACTCTATATATATTGTTCTTTGATTCATACCTGTTTCCCACCCATTTTTACACGGTAGAAATTGCTGTTTCCACTTATTTCCACATACCAATTCTGGCCAAATGACCAGGGGTGCA
The DNA here is from genome assembly GCA_007896445.1 of Puccinia hordei. Classification (NCBI taxonomy): domain Eukaryota; kingdom Fungi; phylum Basidiomycota; class Pucciniomycetes; order Pucciniales; family Pucciniaceae; genus Puccinia; species Puccinia hordei. The sequence continues at coordinate 712,305 of RDRW01000216.1, read as the reverse complement.
ATTTATCTGACTAGCATTCCCCTGTCCTTCTGTATTTCATACTTTGACCACATTGGTCAGATCAAAATGTGACATTTTTAATTACCTTCCAGCATTTAGTGTTGTGAGAAGCTCTTCCAATTCATCCACTGCTTTTATCAGTGTGACATTAATCTGTCAAAATTGTGTCTTGTTTTCATACTAGCACATTTGCTCCTGTCCACCTGATTTTATCCATATGACATGCCAGTGAAACTTTCCCCACCTCCAGTCCACACCACATTTGCATCCCCCCAGTCTCCTTGCAATCCACACCCCCTTGCTCCAAATTGTCACTGTCTCATCTTCAACTATTCAGGTAAGTGCATCATCTCTCTCACTCGTTTTCCATTTGCCATATTTATCACTCTGCTAACTTTTCTTGATTCTTTTCTCGCAGTTTGATATCAACAGGCCATTTAAATCAATTGTCTCCATCGCCAACTTAAACGGAGACTCCTGGCTAAGAACTTGCATGTGCTTCTCTCTTGCTTTGCTCTTGCTCTTGGTGCTTCAACCACTAACTCGACAATACCTTTCTCCTTCTCATGATCTGTTATTTCCAGATTGTTCCTGAAAATTGATTATTTTTCCGCTTTGCTTGAGATTTATCACTGCATTTAGTTGCCATCATCTGGAATCTACAGGTTTCATCTCCCCAGTAAGTTGTTTTTCATTCTCTTACCGCTCAGCGACCTTGATCGCTTCCTATACACATTGTTCTTTGTCCTTCACAGGTTCACCAGCCCGAGCACACTATCTCACCTTTTTACAGTCCATTGACCTTTCATTCCACATCCAATTGATTTAGATAACTGTGATCAATTGCATCCACCTCATTTGACTCTCACCAACCAAAACAATCAAATTCAATTACTTGTTGACGTCGGCCAGCTCAATCTATCCTCTTGCCCCCACTTTATCAGCCACTCAACTGGTAAGCTTCCTTGTCAATCATCCATTGTTGCCACTCTCCCATTGATGTGACAAACACTAAGATCAATCCCCTGTATCTCCTGCTCCTTTACCCCACCATCTTGCATTTCTCAACCACACAAAACAATTGATCGATTAAAAACAATCATCATTTTTATTTGTTTTGTTCATAACCAGATACCTGTGTTGAACTTTAGCCAGCTACCGTTGTGTCAACGCTCCTCCACGCCTTTTGTACTCCCTTGTCTGTCACCACATCGGCTTATCATTCAAAACAATTCGATTTAACAATCTTGTTGAGGACCTCAACATCAAACACTGGCTTGTGGGATTTGTAAGTTTTCCCTCCTGATATACATACTGTCATTGTTCTAACCTCTTGATTCTGTCTCATCCACTCCCTGCCGTCCTCCACAACACCAATGCACATTCTTCAATTACTGCCTCAATTTCCATCATCCTCCCACTTTCTTCTCCACTGCTTCATATCCTGACTAACCAGCCTTACCCACCTGCACGTTCCTTCATTTGACAACCTTGGCCAACCAAGATACCAAGGCCATTATCCCTGGTCTTCATCTCAATTGGCCCACGGTAATCTTCTCATTTTCTCTCATCATTTTGTCCTGAACTGCAAGCTGATGACATGGAATGCTTTCCTATTCTGCTATCCTTGACAGCTCAACATCCCTGCCCATATCCATCACTAATGACCCGCACCAAGGGTCAAATTCAACTGCGAGCTCAGAACAGGACGGGCCCCTTCCCCCCGGGTAATCCTGGTGCTCTCAATGGGCGCGTGGCCCTTGATCACCAGGATTATAAAGGTGGATGTGTGGTCTATCCTTCAAGCCAGGACCGCCCATCAACTCCACCATCCACAAGCCCCTTGGCCCTGGGCAATCTTGGTCTGATTGATGGGCGCATGGCCCTTAATCACCAACTTTGTAAGGGGTCATGTGTGGTTTCTTCACCCATCCTACCTCCGGAAGCTTCTGAAGCCTCCACGTCTCAACATCCACCAACCACGCATACCTCTTGAACTGACAAGAAGATGGCCAGATGACACCGCAAGCTGGATTGCAGCAATGACGTTTGGATCCTTCCAACTTCCATCTCCCTCAACAAAATCAAATCAACCAAGCCCATTCAGATCCTGCCAAACTAAAGCCGTGCACGTGACCTCATCACCAGTTCTGGCGGGATTCCCCACTTTATCCTTGAGCGCCACCCCTTCAACATCAGACCTCCAACCCCTACATTCCAACAACTATCTGATGTCATCAAAACACTCTATCAAATGGCGCAACACAGACTCACAAACACAATGAACTCCCAATGCTTGGGTGGGGAGATGCGTATGATTGGCTTCCGCTGTGCTTCTGACAAGAACAAATCTGGAGGTATGTAACTTCAATTCCCTTCAATCTGAATTCCATTTACTAATGCTTTCATGCATCCCTCTAGGCACATATGTACAAAATAAATTAACACCTGAACAAGAGGCCAAGGACAACCAGCTTTGGCAGACCCTCAAATCTCACAACAACTTCCTTGCCCGCCAGATGGAATCCCTCTCTTCTAGTGTGTACCAAGGCAAACAATCAATCATGCCTGAAAATGGAATACCCAATTGGAGTCAGGAGGAATGGACTGAAATGAGGATGGAGACCAAGGTTGAGTATAAGTTTTCCTCCAATGTCTGAGACACATTTGACAATTTGTACAACAAAGCCCATCAAGATGGTGGTGATCTAAATGGTTGGACATATGGTACCTTTTCCTTTATTGGTAGAAAGACTGGTGAACCTATTCCCCCTCCTCACTCCAAAGAGGGACATGGCGTTTTATTTCCAGGGCACCCTTATCTCATTGACTTTGTCCATGCCAATGGTATTGTAGAACTGGTTTGGCAAACCACTCAGTTTGAACACCACACCAGTAAACCTCCCCCTCATCTTCCCAAGCCACATCTTTGTTCCTGGACCCACTTTGGTTGCTCTTTTCAAATTAACAAAAAACTGGCTAATGTTGCTCTTGCTTTAAAAGGAAAGAGCCAACAAGTCATTCATGATGCTACCTTGTGTAAACACCAAAGATCAATTCCGAAATATTTTATTTTCTTGTTCTACTGTCTTCCTCTCATCTCCCATACATGTTTTGTGGCTTGATTCAGAATATTTTTGTTACATGTTTCCCCCACAATTTAACCCAGAAATCCATATCTATTTATCATAGGTATTTGGCTATAATGATCATGCCAGACTACCACAGGATAAGGACCACTGTAAAGCACTCAGTTTGACATGTCCAGTTATACAACCCAATTTCTCCATAACCCACATAGATTTCATCAATTCTCACACAGACCAACCAAAAACATCCATTAATCATCTGTCCAATTTGGGTATTGATACACTGTCAGCCTGCTACTAATTCAGAGACATCCTGAACATAGCAAATTATACCAATATACAACTTGTATTCTTAGTCTCAAAAGAATGCACACCTTACGTCTTTTGTTTTGAAAGAAATTATTAAAACACAACATATAACACAGAATCTAGATATAACTTCTAAATTATAAAGAAAACTTAGAATATTATTCCAGATTCTGAATTTACATGTAAATTAACCTGGGGTAGCTCAGCAAAAGTACCCCATAATTATTACTCCTACATATCCCTTCACAAGGCCTTCAAGTTTTCATATGACTTGAAGATCTACATAACCTAAATATATGCTAGTAGACTATGTAATTAAGGTTAATAGAGTTCGGGTATGATGCATAAATAAGGTTTACATCATCATTTCTACAGTTACATGTACATGGCACCTGTAATAAAGCCATAACCAACGCCGTGGCCATACTGTTCCTACTAAGGCTGTCAGCCTGCTACTAATTCAGAGACAACCTGACCATAGCAAATTATATCAATATACAACTTATAGTCTTAGTCTCAAAAGAATGCACACCTTACGTCTTTTGTTTTGAAAGAAATGATTAAAAACAAAACATATAACACAGAATCTAGCTATAACTTCTAAAGTATAAAGAAAACTTAGAATGTTATTTCAGATTCTGAATCTACACGTAAATTAACCTAGGGTAGCTCAGCAAAAGTACCCCTTAATTATTACTCCTTCATATCCCTTCACAAGGCCTTCAAGGTTTTATATGACTTAAAGATCTACATAACCTTGAATATATGCTAGTAGACTATGTAATTAAGGTTAATAGAGTTCGGGTATGATGCTAGATAAGGTTGACATCATAATTTCCATAGTTACATGTACCTGGCACCTGTAATAAAAGCCACAACCAACGCCGCGGGCATACTTTTCCTACTAAGGCCAAGATAGCCCAATTGGTTGGTTGTAAATAGACTACTGGTCCAAAAGGAAGGAAGACACGAAAGTATTCACCGTTATGAGAACATTAAACCACTTTGGGCCTTTTGAAACATGTAACTAAGCCCTACCGTAACCAAACCAGTTATACAGGTAACTAGGGCTTAGTAGAAGACTAGACCAGGCAAAACAGAGCTTCTGCTTCGCCCCCAAGAGCCCAGAATGGATATATAAACAGCCCTTCCTTCCCAAGAAATGATATCCCCATCTTCATATACATTTACCAGCTTTTACCCACAATATCAACCAGCCTTTTTACCCTGTTATATAGTCAGTTTTTGCTTGTTTTATACTTGAAGTTCATTGAAAAAACCTTTCAACTTTCTCAGCACTCAACCACCACCTGTTACTAAACCTTGTGAGCGCTTCTGGACCACCTACAACTCCCTGGCCTTGGGTATTCGAGTCACCCAATCCGACAGGGAAATCAATGTAATTCAAGACAAATATATTTCTCATGGACCACCTACAACTCCCTGAAGAACCTCTGACAGGAAATAGAAGCAGTAAGTCTATTTCCTCCATTCCTTCAGCAGTTATTGTCTAGAACGCGAAAACAAAGATAAAAGACGACTTATCTTAGAACAAGTAAAGAGAGAAGGACTTGCTAAAAGTAAGTAGTCTCCTGTCTCTCTACCTACCTTACTCGAAGTCGACGAGACCCTGACGAGCACGGGCCTTCCTCTTTCAGTGTTGGTCACCTCGGAAGCATCGTCCGTTACCCCTACCACGGAGACCAACCGTCTCAGTCCTAGCCTAAGTCAGTTAATCAATTATCTGAGCATTTTCAAGTACAATACTAACATACCAATTTTGTTTACATACAAAAAAAAAACATATCCGATGTCAACCAGGTCCAGCCAACCCGGCCTCTTTGGACCGCTGCTTCCCGCCACCAGAGCGAAACACAGCAAACCAGCTTCAAGAAAGGGTCAGCCAACTGAAACTTCTCACGATCAAGAAGAAGCTCCAGCCGCTGACCCTCCCCAAGCCGAACAACCCGGCCACGGCCTCGGCAGCGGTACCGAGCCAGGTAGCACAGGGTGCTACTATGGCAGTGGAGCCAAAACCGGTAATGGGATTGAACCAAGGGTCGGAGCCGAACCAAGTAGCGGGTCCGACTCCGGGGAACGGGGGCAGCGGGGAGACCGCTATGGAGATAGATCTGCCTCAATTAGCATCCTTGGCAAGTACCCTACCACCCCACGAGTCCCCCGAAACCCCCGAAATTCGAGAACTCACCAAGGAGGAGAAGATCAAGTTGCTCATAACAGAGCACATCTCCCTCTAGAAGAAATGCAAGGCAGCACGCACCAAAGGGGCCTTACAGGAGCTAAAAGTGATGCTCATGACAGCCCAAGACAGCCAAAGAGCTCTCCAGAAGCTAGTACCCCGCCAAGAAGTGGAGGAGTATGTCAAAGGATGGAATCCTTGGACCATAAAAAAGGAAGTATTCCCCAGAGACAACAAAAGGAAGGGGAAAGCAAGGAGTTCTTCATCACAGGTGGGGAAAACCCATTACGACAACCCCCACAAATGGAGACAACTCACAGAGCTGGGTCAAACTCTTCGGTCCGCCTACAACAGTATCCAGAAACCCTAGAGTACAAGATTTTGAGTGCCATCCTTGATGCTGTTGACACAACCAACAAGAATATTAACATTTTAGATAACAATTCTGATATAAATTTCAAAACAGTTGTAAATACTTTTGATAACAATGTACATAGAACCATGCAAACTCTTGAGAATATCTCCACTCAGCTTAACATTCTGCTTACTAAGCCTTTAGATGTCAATTCTGAGATTACAGGAAAAATTGTCAACAGCCTGATATCAGCAGAGAAATCCAGCTCAAATCTTTCAGCACTGGTCACTAAGGTGTCTAGTGAACTTGAAAAAAATTCTGAGTATATTTTGTCTAATATCAGAGAAGACAGTGTCATAGAAAGTAAGAAAACCAGAGAACAACTTGAGACCATACAAGATTTGCTCATCCAGAAAAATGGTAGGATAAATAACTTGGCTGAAGAGATTGAGTTAAGGGAGCTTAGAAATTCTCAAAAACTAAAGATATCCTTAGACCTACACTTTGAGAGATTAGAGAAACACTTCAATTTTCCTGGAATAAAATCTAGCAAACCTTCCAGTCCTGACCACAATAAAGCAATGGAAAACATGTCTCATGAATACCACAGACAATTTACTCATTTTGTGTCTGAAATAGATCCTATAAAAAGTAACAATAACTTTCCCCATACCAATGAGATTGTTCAACAACAATTTGATCCACAAGAAGCCTTTGGTAAAACCAGGAATACTATTGGAAAGAATACCCCCCCCCCCCCCCCCATCTTTCCAGCACAGGCAACTCACAGCCCATCATGAATGAAGGGCCACGACATAACAATCCATTCCTCAATGAACTTCAGTTGCCAAAAAGAGAGGAACAGAGACAGACTACTCCAGCCAGGACAATGGATATGAAAATGATTAACAATTTGATGCCTCCCCTTAGGGACTGGCCCAAGTTTGATGGTAAAGGTGAATATGACCACATCAGTTTCATTGAATTCATTGACCACATATTAAGAGTCTACAATCCAGATGATTAGGCAATCATATCTAGGCTAACTGGGTTATTTCAAGGTGTAGCTGCAAGATGGTTTGTCAAAAAGAGTAAATCTGTTGGTACCCAACCCTGGGCCGTATGGAAAGAACTCATCAAAGCACACTTTGGAACCAGAGTTTGGAGAACTGAAAAGCGTCAAGCTCTAGAAAAAGACTACTTTGATCCAAACCAAGGACACAGCAGCTGCATGGTGTCTGCGTCAAGCACAGAGGATTGAGTGTGTGTACACCAATCCCACTAATGAGGAAGTCAATGATAGATTGCTCAACCAGTGCAGAGGACAAGTAGAAAGCATAATGAGATGTAGATTGACACGCAGGGATGTAGACTTGTCAGAATTTATAGCTATCCTTCATGAAATTGTAATCCTTAATGGATTTAATAAGAGATACATGAGGGTTAGCCCACCTGAATACAAAGAAGCTGCAAAAGAGGTAGCAAAAGAAAAATCCCCCGCAGTGGAGTCCTCAACAAGGAAAATAAACGTTTCTGAATGTTATAACTGTGGAGAAAAGGGCCATAGGAAAAATGAGTGTCCTAACCCCAGGAGAAGAATCAACAACGTGACCTTTGAAAATCAGAGTGATGACGAGACCCCCTCCAATTTTGACCTGATACAATTGGACCCAGATGATGATTTTATTCAAACGTACCAGAATACAGAAGGATCAACGCTTGGAGTTCATGTAATTCAAGGGGAAATTGGAGGAGAACTTGAGATTAACACAATCCAGGGTGATTCTAATCTACCTGGGCGTTGATAAACGCACGCCAACGGCGCACGCCAACGCCGACCCGCACGCCACTTTTTTTTGGCGTGCGGGGCCTACACGCCAAAAAAAAATGGCGTGTAGGGTCTACACGCCAAAATAAATTGGCGTGTGAGACCCACACGCCAAAAATGGCGTGTGGGTCCCACACGCCAATTGTTTTTGGCGTGTGGGCCCCGCACGCCAATTTTTTTGGCGTGCGGGTCCCCCCTCGCTCACGTAATCGAATGGGAGGGCCCATTCGATTACGTGAGCGGGCCGGCTGACGAGGTTATACAACCTCGTCAGCCGGGAGGACTCCCTCCCGGCACGAGGCTGTATAACCTCGTCGGCCGGGAGGACTTCCTCCCGGCCGACGAGGTTATACAAACTCGTTGTCCAGGAGGAAGTCCTCCTGGCTGACGAGGTTGTATAACCTCGTCAGCCGGGAGGACTTCCTCCCGGCTGACGAGGTTATACAACCTCGTCAGCCAGGAGGAAGTCCTCCTGGCCGACGAGGCTGTATAACCTTGTCGGCCGGGAGGACTTCCTCCCGGCCGACGAGGTTATACAACCTCGTCGGCCAGGAGGAAGTCCTCCTGGCTGACGAGGCTGTATAGCCTCGTCGGCCGGGAGGACTTCCTCCCGGCTGACAAGGTTATACAACCCTCGTCGGCCAGGAGGAAGTCCTCCTGGCTGACGAGGTTGTATAACCTCGTCAGCCGGGAGGACTTCCTCCCGGCCAACGAGGCTATACAGCCTCGTCAGCCGGCCCGCTCACGTAATCGAATGGGACCTCCCATTCAATTACGTGAGCGGGATCCCCCCACACGCCAAACAATTGGCGTGTGGGAGCCGCACGCCAATTGTTTGGCGTGCGCTCCCACACGCCAATTGTTTGGCGTGTGGGAGCGCACGCCAAACAATTGGTGTGCGGGGCCCACACGCCAATTTTATTTGGCGTGCGGGGCCCACACGCCAAAGAAAAATGGTGTGTGGGAACCACACGCCATTTTTGGCGTGTGGGTCTCACACGCCAATTTTATTTGGCGTGTAGACCCTACACGCCACTTTTTTTTGGCGTGTAGGCCCCGCACGCCAAAAAAAATTGGCGTGCGGGTTGGCGTTGGCGTGCGCGCTTGGCGTGCGTTTATCAACGCCCAATCTACCTCAAAGATGGGACTCTTCAATGGAACTTGGCCACATTTCTGATGCTAAACTCTTATCTGTTAAACCAGAGACAGGTATGAGTTATACATTGGGTAAGACGAGCTATAACACTGTCATTTTTCAAGGAAATGAAATCAGAGATTTACTAGATATAGGAGCCTTCTGCTCATGCACCAGTAGTGACTTCCTCAGTTTCTGTTACCCAGAATGGAAGGATAATTTGTTACCTGTGCCTAAAGCAAAGTTTAGCAGCTGCAATTCGTCTATGAAAACCTTAGGAGTAATGTCAGCTTGCTACTAGTTCAGAGACAACCTGACTAGAACAATAAATAAAGTAATAATTAATTAATAAAAAATACATATGAAAGAGACATTATTACATAAGTAATAATGTAACATAAATTATAATAAACATAAGAAAAAGATAATATTTTAAAAATATAAACATTATTAAGCAGTAATAATTCTATAAACAAATATAATAAATAAATTAATGATAAAATAAATAAGAACTCATTACCCTTTGAGATAAATGAGAATATTATTTCATATTCTGAAAGAGCAAGTAAAATAACCTAGGGTACCTCAGCCAAAGTACCCTAGAAAACTTACTCCTTCTAATAATAAAATTAAACTTAAAGAATACTCCTACTAAGCGCTAAAATACTTACTAGGTATAAACATATGTAATATGAGAGTATCCTAATAAGTAGAAGTCCTCAAAATAAGGGATAATTACTTAAATCAACTATGTAATTATCCTTTAACCACATGAATAAAATATTAAATAACATTTGACATAAATATCACGCTGTTTTATAGTCTTTGTATTATTATTAACTTATACAAATACATACAGTATAAGTTAAATAATATAATAACACATGAAAGACACGAAACAAGGGATGAAGGAAACATCAGAATACTGCAAATAAGTCTAAAAGAACTTGTACAATTAAAATAAATGACAAGCTTATTTAATCACGTGAAAATAATAAATGTTGACACTTTTCCCATGATACTTGCTTGTCAAATAATTGAATGAAGAGCTGTAAAAGCGCCCTCCATGCAAGTATGACAAGAACTCTCATGGTACAGAACCTTACATATGAAATAACCAAATTAAACAGAAATAAGATTCTGTACTATAATTTGATTATTTCTTTTGTATTCTATTGATCAAGTGATCAATACATGTTGTACATCAAACTAAGAGCTCTTGAAGCGCCCTCAGATGATTTCTATAGATGATTGACAGACTGTATCAATTATTGACAGCCTGTACATGTAATAATTTGATAAATTACATCATTTATTTCTACTAAGGATAACTCCTTCCTTGTAGTGTTCCCATAGCCAAAATAACACTTGGTGTTTCGCCATCAGGGCTCCAGAAAGGCATTTAAGAGGCCCTTTCTTCCCCCTGTATTTGGATTCCCCAGCTTTATCATATTTACCACCAGCATTCCACCAGTCCATCCTACTAGTCTCCTGCCCAGTAAATCAGTCCTCAAGACTCAAAGCCTCTTCCTCTCAACTCCAACTCTGTCCAGCTGTCCACCTCACCTTTCCAACCGCTTCAAGCTGTCCAGTTGTCCTCTGAAAAGTCCCCACTCCTCCCCTTAAAGCCTACAGTAAGTCTTTTTCTTTCAGGAGTTGTGGCCCTTTTCAGCCACTATTACCACTGGGATCTAAACCACCCCTGCTTGCAGGCCCCAGTTTATTAAGGTCTTAAATAACCTTAGGAGGGAACTAAACCACCCCTACTTGCAGGCCCCTCCTAAAAACCTTTAATATCTTTTATATTAATAAAAAAGATATTAAAAATCGCCCAAAAAACTCTTATTCCTTATTGTTTTTTGCCTTGCACCTTGTGTAGCTAGAAGGATACCAGTCCTTGGCATCACAGAGCGTGACAAGTAATTAGCATGCCATTGATCTTTCCACATTCCAAAGGATCATTAAGGCTTAACGTAGAGTTTGTAGTTCTTCAAGATGCTTTATGTGAATATTTGATTTTGGGAAAATGACACCTTTTGCATGTACGGAATAGACATTTTTCAAAGCAAAAATAGGTTCTACACCATTGGAGGAGACTGGAAAAGAAAATTCCAAATATGCAATATAAGCATAAAAATCCCAGATCCCATTAAACCATTGCCACAATTATCTAAAGAGCTGACTTATTGTGATAAGGAATACTTGGCACAAGCAGCTGTCAGTGATATCCTTAGTGAAGAACAAAAACTAGATGTCCTGACAGCATGCTTCAAATTCAAGGAAGCATTTTGCACATTGGAAGAACCCATTGGGAATGTTAAAGGACATGATATCAAGTTAGAACTAACTTGTCAACCTCCCTATCCCCCTGCCCTGAGAAGAGCCCCTTACCCTTCTGTTCCAAAATCTAGAGTAGCTTTCGAAACTCATATTAAAGAACTACTGGATCTTAAAGTCATTAGGAAAGTAGGACATAATGAGCAGGTAGAAATTACCACTCCAGTGTTAATTGCTTGGCATAATGATAAGTCAAGGATGGTGGGAGATTTTAGAGCTTTGAATAATTATACCAAAGCAGACAACTATCCCATCCCAAGGATTGACCATTCTTTGCATAATTTGTCCAAGGCAAAATATATTACAACCATGGATGTACTTAAAGGTTTTCACCAAATACCTATTGAGCCAGAAAGCAGACAGTTCATGCGCATTATTTGTCACTTAGGGGTTTATGAGTATCTTAGAATGCCTTTTGGGATAAAGAATGCCCCATCTCATTTCCAAAGAATGATGGATTCCATATTTGGTAGTTTCATCCGGCAAAATTGGATGATGGTATACATAGATGACATTATAATCTACTCAGATGATTGGGATACCCATCTTGACAAAATAGAGTGTGTTCTCAGAAAATCAGTTGAATCTGGCTTAAAAATGTCCATCAAAAAGTGTAACTTTGGTTATGGAGAACTAAAAGCTTTAGGACAAATAGTCTCAGGTTTGACTCTGGCAATTGACCAGCACAGAGTAGCAGCAGTGTTACTAAAACCTATGCCTCAAAACATAACTGAAATGCAGTCATTCCTAGGCTTTTGTAGCTATTACAGACAGCACATGCCAAAGTTCTCTAACATCACTAAGAGCCTGTATGAAATTTGTAGCAAGGACGTTATATATGAAATGACTCATAAAAGAGTTAAAGACTATGAGATGCTTAGAGGACTAATGACTACTGCCCCGGTATTAGCTCAACCGGACTACTCTAAACCATTTATTTTATATATTGATGCTTGTTTAGATGGTCTATGTGCAGCACTACATCAAGAGTTTGAGTTGAATGATGTACCAGTAGAAAAGCCAGTTTTGTTTATCTCTAGACAAATTAAGAGCAGTGAGAGATAATATGGTGCCAGCCAGATGGAATGCTTAGCGTTGGTTTGGTCACTAGAAAAACTTCACTATTACCTTGAGGGGACTAAAGTGGTAGTTGTAACGGACTGCACTGCAGTAAAAACCCTCATGAATATGAAGACTCCCAACAGGCATATGCTCAGATGGCAAATTGCAATCCAGCAGTATAGGGGACATATGACAATTGTGCATAAAGCAGGTATCAAACACAGGAATGCTGATGGTCTTAGCAGATGGGCTTTACCCAACACTCCGGATAATCCTGCTTGGGATCCAGAGGATGATGACATATTCCCCATTTTAGGCATTCATGTATGTGATTTAGATGCTGCTTTCTATCACTTGGTTCAAAATAGCTATAAGGAAAACATTGAAATGTTAAAACTAGTAGACATACTGAGTAATGAAAACAGCCCATCAGAATTGATTGCCAGTCTTCCCCCTTCATTATCTAAAACTTATTCTGAAGGAAAATTCACATTATTAGATGGAATCCTATCCTATAGGCATAGACCCTCTAGTGTAATTATCCTTTGTGATCAAACCCACATAGATAATATACTTCATGAATGTCATAATGGTATAAGCTCAGGCCACTTCTCTGAAGACAGGACCATAGAAAGAGTGAAACACACTGCCTGGTGGCTAAACTGGAGAGTTTCAGTAGCCACATACGTAAAATCCTGTGAGACGTGCCAGAAATCAAACAAGCAGAAAGGGAAAAGACATGGACTTCTCCAGAAAATATCAGAACCAACCACCAAGTGGGAGATAATTAACATGGACTTTGTCACAGGATTACCTCCTGGAGGACCTTACTCTTATAACTCTGTTCTAGTCGTGGTAGACAGGTATTCCAAGAGAGCTAGGTTCATTCCTAACCATAAAGATGATACGGCAATGGAAGTAGCAATTCTGTTTTGGAATAGAATAATGGCTGATGTTGGTATTCCCAAAATTATTATCAGTGATAGAGATCCCAAGTTCACGTCAGAATTTTGGAGGAATCTTCATGACATGTTAGGTACTAAATTAGCTTTCTCCACAGCTTACCACCCTCAGACAGATGGATTGGCCAAAAGGATGATACAAACCTTGGAAGATATGCTACGACATTCTGTTCATTTGGCCTTGAGTTCAAAAACCATGATGGTTACACTCATGATTGGGTTAGTCTGCTACCAGCATTAGAAATTGCTTACAATAGTAGTAAACATTCATCATCCAATGAGATTCCATATGTTCTAGAGAGAGGATGGGTACCTAGGATGCCTAAAGATACACTAAATGATAAACTACCACACATACACCCAACAGCTCTTGACTTCAAGAAAATGCTTGATATTACACATAACCACGCCAGAAATTGTGTCCAAGAAGCGGTAGAGTATAACAAAACCAGATGGGATAAAAGTCACAGAGAACCCAATTTTAAGATTGGAGACAAAGTACTTTTATCTACTATAAACTTCAACAACTTAGGTGGCAATAAGAAATTAAAACCATCTTTTATTGGACCTTTTACAATTAAAAACTTACATGGAAAAAATGCAGTAGAAGTCATCTTGAGTGTCAGCTTGCTACTATGACAGAGCAACCTGTCACAAGTTTACCACAAAATTGTTATAAAAAATATAGAATATCAAATAATATTTAGAATATTATTTGATATTCTGAATCTACACTAAATTTAACCTAGGGTACCTCACTCACAGGTACCCCTAATTCTCACTCCTTCACTATGTAAATTAGCAAAGAATAATTAGCAAGTACCTTTAAAAAAAGGAACTTGCATTAATTAATGCTTATATATATATATACATATGCTTAAACCCCATTTCCAGTCACGGAAATGAGGTGTTGTGTAAATTAGGGGAGATAGTGTAAATACACCGTGTTTTACTCAAACCCCGCGTACCCCAGTCCGCAGAACTTCAAGTTCAACCCGCGTGACTGAAAGCCCGCGTCAAAGTTGGGATATAAGCCCCCGCGCAAGCATCAAGCCCCTCACAGGCTCCCAAAACTTGGCACGCGGACTCCACAGTCACTCAGTACACCCAAATCAACAAAAACACGCTCCAGTGACCTCATTACATATGTTACATATGTAATGAAGAGTACTGGGGACTAAACAATTAAACATATTAAATGGTATTGTTTAATTATACAATACATTGATTGAACAAACAGTACAAACAATACTGTGGCTTATTATAAATACAAATAAGCCACTAGTATTAAATCTATAACAAACAGTACTAATGTACTACAGACTGTAAGTCAATGTAAATAAATAAATAATAAAATACATTAAATAAAAAATCAATTGGTGACGTGTATTCAAAGCTGGGGCTGCTGAAGCGTCACCAAGAAATCAAAAATGGCCAAAATGTGGTCCAAAGATCCCACAAGTTGGCCAATAATACCTACAGGGTCCCCAGGGGGAACTCAAGACTATTTAAGGAGCTCTTCAACCGCCCAAAGAAGGCTCCTCATGCTTCCCAATACCCACTAACAACCTTACCCACTTCTTATCAGATATATACATCTTTATAACACAGTCTGGTAAGCTTCTTAGTAGTTATTCTTTAGCCCTGTCTTCCCCAACAACTTCACAGTGCCCATCAAGCTCCACCATCCATCCATCCAAGCGCTTCAAACTGTCCAGTTTCACCCAGAATATCCCCAAGATCCCTCTAGGTTTATTACTAGTAAGTAATAACCCTTTTCTTGAAGATATTCCCCCATTTCCATTCCTGGGATTAAACCACCCCTGTTCCAACAGGCCCCAGTGTTCCAGGTACCTAAATCCTCTGCATTTATTTGTAAGATACCTTAGAGGGATCTAAACCACCCCTGATTTATCAGGCCCCTCTGGTTTTTAATTATATTAAATTTATTTAATATAATTATTAACCTATTTTTCTCTCAACTTTTACGTCACAATTCCCCCATGTCTTTTGGGAATTGTAACATTGTACCTTACCCAGAGTGAATATACTCTTTCCATAAATTCTTGCACCACCTGTAGCTAGAAGGACTTGTCCTTGGCATCAGGGAGGCTGACAATTGGGGGTCTGGCCGGGAAATTTTCAAATTTATTTTTGAAATAAAAAAAACCCGTAATTTTTTATTTTTTTTTAAAAAAATATATACACTTATAAAAAACCCTATAAAAATTATCATCTTTTTATAAATCCTCATCCCATAAAAAAATTCAAAAAAACTAACAAAAAAACTGTTTTACTTTATTTTTTTTCAAAAACCAAACCCACAAAAATTAAAATAAAAAAATCGTAAGTTTTTTTATTTTTTTTACATACAATTAAAAAAACATACTAATAAAAAAATTCTAAAAAAAATATCACAGTATTCTATACTCACTATTCTTCATTTATCTGCGGCGCGTACAGTGAATTTACAGGAAAACGCCGCGCTGGTTCAATACTACCTCGTGTATCTCAAATTACGACGAGAAGAAGAGATTAAAAACTACATACCTAGCGATTGGGATCTATTATCCCAAGAAGAGCGAATAATTCTAGCCTCCTACCACTCCCACTTACGCGAAGAAAGAGACCTCGACGCAGAAATCAATTTGAAAAAATACCTTCGAGATCTCAAAGCCAAAAAAGAGAGACTAGCCAGAGAAAAATACCAGGCTAAAAGTGAGTTTCTATATCTCTACTCGATTGGAATTAATACCAATATCGCTGTTTATTCTCCCAGTGGCGTCCTTCGAGTCCAACCCCAGAGAACAATCTACTGTATCTATAGAAGAAGGAACTCCTCGCCCCCACACCCCTAACCGTAAGCTACTCGTGTTTAACTTAATTAAAACACAAGAGGAAGCTTAAAAAATGGTGAAACCCACCAGATCCAACAACCCCGAATTACGAGGTCTCCTCCCAAGTCCAACAAGAACTTGTGGCGGCAACAGAGCTGCACCAGCGCGTCAAGAACCTACAAATGGCGAACATAGCGCGCAAGGACTTGAACCCCCCCACGCCGGAGACCGCACCAGCTCCCATGGACAACTCAGTCCCCTCCAAGGACATCCCTCCTACGAGCCAAGAGACAGAGACGCCTATGGACGTCGACGAGAGGCCCCAACCCTTATTGGAAGCTACCCCGATACACCCTTCCACCCCGGAGATTCAAGTCCTCTCCAAGGACGAACAAATCAGACTCCGGGTGAAAGAGCACGTTTCCATCTGGAAACAGTGCCAAGTATCCTTACGACAAGGGGCTACCGCCGAGCTGAGAGCGCTTTTGACCACCGCTCAAGAGAGTCAGAAGGCCCTTCAGAAACTCATTTCCAACGAGGAAATAGAGGCGTATGTGAAAGGTTGGAATCCTTGGGAGGAAAAGAAGTTACACTTCCCAGCCCCTCCCAAGAAGCTATCCGGTCTCAAATTCAAGAAGAAAGAGGAAGGGAAGACCCGCAGCTCCTCCTCAATCAACTTCAACGATCCAGCCCGCTGGAAGAGGACCACAGATCTGCTTCAAATAGCGGCAAATCTATACAAGAACATAGATTAAGCCCCACTATCCTACATTCCCTATTCGACTCCATAGAAGCCCTTAATAATAATATAGCTACACTAGATATTAATAGTGAAGCTAATTTAAAAATTATTGTTAATAAAATAGAGAATAGCTTAGAGGAATTAAAAGATAACATAACAGCGCGTACCTTGAGAATCCTACAAACTCTGGACAAACCTTTGCCCCTCGAGTTGCCATTACATCACAGTGAGATAATAATTGAGACTAACAAAAATTGTGAAACTATTAAGGAAGTAATAAGAGAAGTAAATAAAAATACTAATGATACTTTGGATGTTCTAGAAGAAATGCAATCTTCTCAAGTAAGCATGGCAGAATATGTCATTAATTCCATGAAAAAAGAACCTGAAAATAACAGACTAGAGGAATTAATTATAAACCTCAGTAGCTCTTTTAATTTAAAATTAGAAGCGCTAGAGAGGAATGTAAATGACAAATTATGTAACATCACTTCTGAAATAGAATCACTGAAACCAAATGATAATGTAATCTCCAAATTATCCACTATCATTTCAGAAATTGGATCTCTGAAAGAGAACCAATTACACCCACAATGTCCTGAGCATTACAAACCTGCACTGCCAGCATAATTGCCTAGGATGAAGTCATCCCAGTTAAACTGGGATGTTCTCAACCAATTTAAACTTGGTTGAAATCAACTGATGAAATATAAATCCAAGGGACACCCCTTGGTTTTATATTTCATTGGTTGAGGTCAACCTACTTTAAATCGGCTATTTGCATCTTAGTTTAACTGGGATGAACTCAACCTAGGCAATTATGCTGGCAGTGCTGACAGCTCAGGTAGTGAGGAAGAAATGGTTAACCAAGCAACAGATCATTGGAATAAATATGGAGACAAGGTACCTGAACAAAAACCCGGCAAATACCTTGATAGAGATGAAGCCCCCCACATTAATATTCACTCCAAGTACTATAACAACCCAGAGGAACAAAACAACCCTTACAGAAATCCACAATATTTAAATCCTCACCTTAAATCTCCTGAAAAGAATAGCGCTGCACCCACTAATAGCGCCCAACACAGATATAACAACCCTTTCATGCAAAATAGACCCATGACTAAAGATACCAGAATGTCCACACCGTATAAAAATTCTGATATGACTGCCATACACAAACTTATGCCCCCTTTAAAAGATTGGCCCAAGTTTGATGGTAAAGGAGAATATGACCACATGAGTTTCATAGAATACATTGATCATATAGTGAGAACTTATCAAGCTGATGATGAAGTCATCACTTCAAGACTTACTGTACTCTTTGAAGGAATGGCCTCTACTTGGTTTATCACCAAAAGTAAAGCTGTAGGACACCAATCTTGGTCAGTATGGAAAGAATTGATCAAAGCCCAGTTTGGCACCAGAATTTGGAAAAATGAAAAGCGCCAAGCCTTTGAAAAAGATTACTTTGATCCAACTACAGAGACAGCTTCTGAATGGTGCTTGAAACAAAGACGAAGGATTGAATGTGTGTATGACAGAGTCTCTGATGAAGAAGCCAACAACAGATTATTGAGTCAATGTAAAGGAAATCTTGAGAGTATAATGAGATGTAGATTCCCCTCACTAGATGTAGATCTGACAGAATTCAGTAGTGTGTTAAATGAAATGGTGGTCCTTAATGGATGGAATAAGAAGTACATCAGAAGTAAAATTCCTGAGAGAAAAGAGTTCCAAAAAGAATCCATCAAGGTTAACCCCACAACTGAAATCCCCAAGAAGACTGCTACTCCTGAGTGTTTCAAGTGTGGAGAAAAAGGTCATTGGAAAAATGAGTGTACCAATATACGTAAAAGAGTAAATATGGTAGTAATGAACACCCCATCAGAGACTGAAGAAGATACCCATTCCCAGTTTGAAATAGTCATGAATGAACCAGCTGAAGAAGACTTGATGAGAATCTCAGTCATCCAAGCTGACATTGGGGATGAATTATCCATTAATGCTATACATGGTGACTCTAATTTACCACAAAAATGGGATCCCTCCATGAAGGTTGGCCATATATCTGACGCAAAATTACTCACCAATAAACCTGAAGCTGGTATGAGTTACACCATGGGGAAAACTAGTTATACTACTGTCTTGTTTGACAACAAAGAAATAAGAGTCCTCCTTGACGTAGGAGCTTTCTGTTCTTGTGCCAGTAGTACCTTTCTAGATGAATGTTACCCCAGATGGAGAGATAACTTAATGCCCATGCCAAAAGCCAAGTTTAGTAGTTGCAACTCAGCCATGAAACCTATTGGAGTAGTGTCCATACCTCTAATATTTCCTCACTCTAAAGGATCTCTCAGATTATCTGTTGAATTTGTAGTGTTACAAGATGCAGTCTGTGATTACCTGATCCTAGGTAATGATGCTTTCTGTATGTATGGTATAGATATTTTCCAGAGTAAAGATAGATTCTACACTATTGGTGGTGATTGGAAAAGAAAATTCCAAATCTGCAACATTAACATCAAGATACCAGATGCCATTAACAATGTTGAAATCCAAGAAGATCTACTATCTTTCCAGAAAGAATACTTATCACAAGCTGCTTTCAGTGACATATTAAATGAGAAACAGAAGATGGATGTGTTGAAAACTTGTTTTGAACATAAAGAAGCTTTCTGCACTACAGAAGAACCAATTGGTAACATCAAGGGCCATGACATGAAATTGGAACTTAATATTGACAAACCTTATCCCCCACAGTTGAGGAGACCACCCTACCCCTCCAGCCCCAAATCAAGAGAAGCTCTGGAAACACACATCAAAGAGCTACAAGAACTCAAAGTCCTGAGAAAAGTTGGACATAATGAACAGGTAGAAGTCACCACACCTGTAATAATTGCCTGGCATAATGAAAAGTCAAGAATGGTGGGAGATTTCCGTGCTCTGAATAACTACACCAGACCTGACTATTATCCTATCCCCAGGATAGACCACTCATTACACAACTTGTCTAAAGCTAAGTATATCACTACTATGGATGTACTGAAAGGATTCCACCAGATCCCCATAGAGCCTGAGAGTAGGAAATTCCTGAGGATTATATGTCACCTGGGGATTTTTGAATACCTCAGAATGCCTTTTGGCATAAAGAATGCACCATCACACTTCCAAAGGATGATGGACTCCATTTTTGGCTCATTCATTAGACAAAACTGGATGATGGTATACATAGATGACATTATCATTTACTCTGATGACTGGGAAACTCACCTAGAAAAGATCAATATAGTACTCCAAACTGCCACACAAGCAGGGTTAAAAATGTCCATCAAAAAGTGTAACTTTGGATATGGAGAACTTAAAGCACTAGGAAGAGTAGTCTCAGGTCTTTCCCTGGCTATAGACCAAAACAAAGTGGCAGCAGTCTTAATGAAATCCATGCCTCAGAACAGAACAGAAATCATGTCCTTTTTAGGTTTCTGTAGTTATTACCGCCAACATGTCCCCAACTTTGCAAATGTAAGTAAAAGCCTCTACGCACTCTGTAATCATGATACAATATTTGAAATGACCTATGATAGAGTACAAAATTACGAAGAATTAAAGAGACTCCTTACCACTGCACCAGTTTTAGCACAACCTGACTATACTAAACCATTTATACTGTATATTGATGCTTGTTTAGATGGTTTAGGAGCAGCCCTTCATCAGGAGTTCATAATAGAGGATAAACCTGCAGAGAAACCCATTCTATTCAGCTCAAGACAAATCAAAAGTACTGAGAAGAAATATGGAGCAAGCCAAATGGAATGTTTAGCACTTGTTTGGGCTCTGGAAAAGTTACATTACTACCTTGAAGGATCTAACTTTCTGGTGGTAACTGACTGCACAGCTGTAAGAACCTTGATGAATATGAAGACCCCTAATAGACATATTCTCAGATGGCAAATTGCAATTCAACAGTATAGAGGACATATGACTATTATTCATAAGTCAGGAGCCAAGCACAAAAATGCAGATGGACTGAGTAGATGGGCCTTGCCTAATAACCCAGATAATCCTGCTTATGACCCAGAAGATGAGAAAATATTTCCCATCCTAGGAATTCATGTGTGTGACTTAGATGATGCATTTTATGAATTAGTCCAGAATAGCTATGACAAGAACCCTGAGTTGTTAAAACTAGTAGACATACTTAGGAATGACAACAGCTCACCAGAATTAATAGCTAGTCTACCAGAAGAATTAGCCAAACATTATAAACTTGGAAAGTTCAGCCTCCTAGATGGCCTTCTATATTTTAGGAATAGGCATTCAAGCGTACTAGTACTAAGTGACCCTTCCCAAATTGATAACATTCTGAAAGAATGCCATGATAATGTTAATTCTGGACACTTTTCTGAAGAAAGAACAGTGGAAAGGATTAAGTATACAGCATGGTGGATCAATTGGAAAGAACAAGTACACAACTATATCAAATCTTGTGATGCGTGTCAGAAAGGCAATAAGCAAACTGGAAAAAGATTTGGCCTACTGCAGAAAATATCTGAACCAACTGACAAGTGGGAAATCATAAACATGGACTTTGTGACAGGCTTACCCCCAGGAGGATCCTTCTCATATAACTCAGTACTAGTAGTTGTAGACAGATTCTCCAAGAGAGCCAGGTTCATACCTAACCATAAAGATGATACTGCCATGGAGGTTGCCCTGTTATTTTGGAATAGGATCATGGCTGATGTAGGTATACCCAAAATTATAATTAGTGATAGAGACCCCAAATTTACATCAGAATTTTGGAGGAACCTACATGACATGCTTGGTACTAAACTAGCTTTCTCCACAGCTTATCACCCTCAGACTGATGGGTTAGCAGAAAGAATGATACAAACTCTAGAAGACATGTTACGTAGATTCTGCTCCTTTGGATTTGAATTTAAGAATCATGATGGATACACTCATGATTGGGTTAGTCTGCTACCAGCATTGGAAATTGCCTATAATAGTAGTAAACATTCCTCCACCAAAGAAGCTCCATATGTCTTGGAAAGAGGATGGATACCACGCATGCCCAAAGACACTTTGAATGATAAATTACCCCACCTGCATCCAACAGCACTAGATTTCAAGAAAATGTTAGATCTGACCCAACAACATGCTAAGAAATGCGTGGAAGAAGTAGTAGAATACAACAAAGGGAGATGGGATAAAAGCCACAAAGAACCTGAGTTTAAAATAGGAGATAAGGTCCTTTTATCCACTATTAACTTCAATAACTTGGGAGGTAGCAGGAAGCTAAAGCCCCCTTTTATAGGTCCCTTTACCATTAAACAACTTCATGGAAAAAATGCTGTGGAAGTCATACTGACAGAGGAACTATCCAGAAAACACCCAGTATTCCCAGTCAGTCTGGTAAAACAGTACCAATCCAGAACTGAAGATGAACCAGTCACTCAACAACCAGTTCCCCTGATGGAGGTCCCACCTTCTGGACAATTGAAAGTACATAAAATCCTGAAAGATAAAAAAGAGAGGATACAGGGAAAAGATACAAGACTTTATCTTGTCAGATATAAGAACCAATCAGCAGACAAAGATGAGTGGTTACCTGAAAATAATATCCCAGATGGAGCAATTCATCTGAGAAATTACAGGGCATCCAAGAGGTCCTCTTGAAATTTTTTTTCCTTAAATAACCTTATCTTTAGTTAGAAACTTACCGTTTTTCCGGGAAACTTATCTTGGTGGTAGGGAATGTCAGCTTGCTACTATGACAGAGCAACCTGTCACAAGTTTACCACAAAATTATTATAAAAAATATAGAATATCAAATAATATTTAGAATATTATTTGATATTCTGAATCTACACTAAATTTAACCTAGGGTACCTCACTCACAGGTACCCCTAATTCTCACTCCTTCACTATGTAAATTAGCAAAGAATAATTAGCAAGTACCTTTAACAAAAAGGAACTTGCATTAATTAATGCTTATATATATATATACATATGCTTAAACCCCATTTCCAGTCACGGAAATGAGGTGTTGTGTAAATTAGGGGAGATAGTGTAAATACACCGTGTTTTACTCAAACCCCGCGTACCCCAGTCCGCAGAACTTCAAGTTCAACCCGCGTGACTGAAAGCCCGTGTCAAAGTTGGGATATAAGCCCCCGCGCAAGCATCAAGCCCCTCACAGGCTCCCAAAGCTTGGCACGCGGACTCCACAGTCACTCAGTACACCCAAATCAACAAAAACACGCTCCAGTGACCTCATTACATATGTTACATATGTAATGAAGAGTACTGGGGACTAAACAATTAAACATATTAAATGGTATTGTTTAATTATACAATACATTGATTGAACAAACAGTACAAACAATACTGTGGCTTATTATAAATACAAATAAGCCACTAGTATTAAATCTATAACAAACAGTACTAATGTACTACAGACTGTAAGTCAATGTAAATAAATAAATAATAAAATACATTAAATAAAAAATCGATTGGTGACGTGTATTCAAAGCTGGGGCTGCTGAAGCGTCACCAACAAATCAAAAATGGCCAAAATGTGGTCCAAAGATCCCACAAGTTGGCCAATAATACCTACAGGGTCCCCAGGGGGAACTCAAGACTATTTAAGGAGCTCTTCAACCGCCCAAAGAAGGCTCCTCATGCTTCCCAATACCCACTAACAACCTTACCCACTTCTTATCAGATATATACATCTTTATAACACAGTCTGGTAAGCTTCTTAGTAGTTATTCTTTAGCCCTGTCTTCCCCAACAACTTCACAGTGCCCATCAAGCTCCACCATCCATCCATCCAAGCGCTTCAAACTGTCCAGTTTCACCCAGAATATCCCCAAGATCCCTCTAGGTTTATTACTAGTAAGTAATAACCCTTTTCTTGAAGATATTCCCCCATTTCCATTCCTGGGATTAAACCACCCCTGTTCCAACAGGCCCCAGTGTTCCAGGTACCTAAATCCTCTGCATTTATTTGTAAGATACCTTAGAGGGATCTAAACCACCCCTGATTTATCAGGCCCCTCTGGTTTTTAATTATATTAAATTTATTTAATATAATTATTAACCTATTTTTCTCTCAATTTTTACGTCACAATTCCCCCATATCTTTTGGGAATTGTAACATTGTACCTTACCCAGAGTGAATATACTCTTTCCATAAATTCTTGCACCACCTGTAGCTAGAAGGACTTGTCCTTGGCATCAGGGAGGCTGACATTGAGTGAAGAACTTTCCAGAAAACATCCTGTTTTTCCAGTAAGCTTGATCAAGCCTTATACAACTAGAGATAATTTAGAGCCTTTACCATGCCCTCCAGTACCATTGGTAGAGCGAAATAAATCTGAGAAACTCCAAATCTCCAAAATACTGAAAGATAAGAAGGAAAGAATACAAGGGAAAGATACTAGACTCTACTTGGTGAGATATAAACATCAGTCTGCTGACGAAGACAAATGGCTTCCAGAGAAAAATAAACCTGATGGAGCAATTCATTTGAGAAATTAAAGAGCATCAAGAAGACATTGAGTAAAAAAAAAAAAAAAAAAAAAAAATACGAAAAAATATTCAGATGTAAACAACCCCTTAAATTTTTTTTTTTTTCTTTTTTTTTTCAGTTTCTAGTCTATAATAATACCCCTTCATATGAGCTGAAGACTCATCTTAGGGGTAGGGAATGTCAGCCTGCTACTAATTCAGAGACAACCTGACCATAGCAAATTATATCAATATAAAACTTATATTCTTAGTCTCAAAAGAATGCACACCTTACGTCTTGTGTTTTGAAAGAAATGATTAAAAACAAAACATATAACACAGAATCTAGTTATAACTTCTAAAGTATAAAGAAAACTTGGAATATTATTTCAGATTCTGAATCTACACGTAAATTAACCTAGGGTAGCTCAGCAAAAGTACCCCTTAATTATTACTCCTGCATATCCCTTCACAAGGCCTTCAAGGTTTTATATGACTTAAAGATCTACATAACCTTGAATATATGCTAGTAGACTATGTAATTAAGGTTAATAGAGTTCGGGTATGATGCTAAATAAGGTTGACATCATAATTTCCATAGTTACATGTACCTGGCACCTGTAATAAAAGCCACAACCAAAGCCGCAGTCATACTTTTCCTACTAAGGCCAAGCTAGCCCAATTGGTTGGTTGTAAATAGACTACTGGTCCAAAAGGAAGGAAGAAACGAAAGTATTCACCTTTATAAGAACATTAAACCACTTTGGGCCTTTTGAAACATGTAACTAAGCCCTACCGTAACCAAACCAGTTATACAGGTAACTAGGGCTTAGTAGAAGACTAGACCAGGCAAAACAGAGCTTCTGCTTCGCCCCCAAGAGCCCAGAATGGATATATAAACAGCCCTTCCTTCCCACGAAATGATATCCCCATCTTCACTTACATTTACCAGCTTTTACCCACCATATCAACCAGCCTTTTTAGCCTGTTATATAGTCAGTTTTTGCTTGTTTTATACTTGAAGTTCATTGAACAACCCTTTAACCTTTCTCAGCACTCAACCACCACCTATTACTCAGCCTTGTGAGCGCTTCTGGACCACCTACAACTCCCTGAAGAACCTCTGACAGGAAATAGAAGCAGTAAGTCTATTTCCTCCATTCCTTCAGCAGTTATTGTCTAGGTGGACTCCTTTTTCAAAGGACTAGACTTTCAGGTACCCAAAATACCCCCTGTTAACTCAGGTCTGAATATTTTAGAGGGCACAGTAAATACCCCTGTAACTCAGGCCCCTCTGTTAATAACAACTTTATAGTTTTTTTATATCTTTTCACCTTTTTTACCCACCTGTCACTGCACAACCTGCAGCTGTTTCTACCTTGCTCCCTGTGAATCTAGAAGAATCCAGTTCTTGGAATCACAGAGGCTGACAAAGGCCAATATAGCCCAATTGGTTGGTTGTAAAAGGAATAATTGTCCAAAAGAAAGAATGACACGAAGTTATCTACCTTACTGGGAAGCTTAAACCACTTCAGGCCTTTTGAAACATGTAACCAAGTCCTACCGTAACCAAACCAGTTATACAGGTAACTAGGGCTTAGTAGAAGACTAGACCAGGAACAACAGAGCTTCTTCTTCGCCCCCAAGAGCCCAGAATGGATATATAAACAGCCCTTCCTTCCCACGGAATGATATCCCCATCTTCATATACATTTACCAGCTTTTACCCACCATGTCAACCAGCCTTTTTAGCCTGTTATATAGTCAGTTTTTGCTTGTTTTATACTTGAAGTTCATTGAACAACCCTTTCACCTGTCTCAGCACTCAACCACCACCTGTTACTAAACCTTGTGAGCGCTTCTGGACCACCTACAACTCCCTGAAGAACCTCTGACAGGAAATAGAAGCAGTAAGTCTATTTCCTCCATTCCTTCAGCAGTTATTGTCTAGGTGTACTCCTTGTTCAAAGGACTAGACTTTCAGGTACCCAAGATGCCCCCTTTTAGCTCAGGTCCTGAATATGTTAGAGAGCACAGTAAATACCCCTGTAACTCAGGCCCCTGTGTAAATAAAAACATTATAAGTTTTTTTTTATATATTTTCACCTTTTTTACCCACCTTTCACTGCACAACCTGCAGCTGTTTTTACCTTGCACCCTGTGTAGCTAGAAGAATCCAGTTCTTGGCATCACAGAGGCTGACATACACACATGGATTTTCCTGTCTTTCCAGTCACATGAAATCATGTAAACGGAGAACAGTTGGATTTTGGCATTCAGATCAACACAAACTTGGATACTTTGATGACACATCCTGGATATACAGATTTGCAACAGTGTTATCTCAACCTGCATACTCTCTTTGGCCTCCTCTCCTCCCATGCCTCTAGGGTCACATAGTCCATACTGCTCTTATATGTTTATCATGGTTTGCCCCAGGTAACAGTGGCTCTTTTTTATTCAATTTTTTTTTTTTTACCTAGCTAATCCAACTGATCATCAACATGCCTTTTTTTGGCAAACCACCATAATCAAATCATCTTTCATTCAATAGACCCTAAATTACAAAAAGAATACCTGCCTCATTTCCGCAAGCTACTATCCCCAAACTCTCCCCAATATAATTCTTCACTTTTATAGCCAATGGCCAATGTTCACTCACATGGAAGCCATCACATTGTATCATATTTTCAAGTGCATGGAAATCAGGTAACCTTTTATCATACTCCACCAACTCCCCACAATTCTGAAGCATACCACAGCCTGGGCTCAATTCCTGGTAACACATCATTGGGGAAATCACATTGCTCATTATTTCCCAATATTGCCAATCCAATTACAGATAAATTTGATTCATGACTGTAACAGCCAATCTTCAACCAAGTCAAATAAATCATATTGGATTAATGCTGCTTTCCAATGAATTAAGCTCTCTTACAATTTCTAGACAGATTGGGAGGAATCATTGGCCTGGAAACAGTACATTTGTTTCATAATCATGACACCTTCCACTCATCAATCTCAATGCTTTAGAGCTGTCAGTTTTAATGCAACATCTTATTATGTCCTGCAGAGCCATGTTCACCAATCTGAGAAGTGTCTTTGACCAGGGATTGCCCAATTTGGTCTACTCATCTCTAATGTAAGATCTTCTGTTTCTGATCCAATAATACATGAGTAGTAAAAAAAACTAAGTAAAAATAAATAAAACACATTTTATTTCATTTATTTATTTTTAGTTACATGAGTTCCATGGTACACTGAGATTTGTGCTATAGTGTAATCTGTTATAAAATTTCTCAAACTTTTTGGGAAATCTGTAAACATTTTTCTTATACCATGATTTTCCTCCTCCCCGATAAAGGTTTTGCCTTACATTCTGACTCACAAAGCCATACCTAGATGGCCAATGACCTTCCCTTAAGAAAGATTGTTCCTCAACATGACTTAGTAATTGGATAAAATCCAAAGAGTCTGTAAGACCACCTGGCAGTTCCATAAGCCAGTTCTGCCCCTTTCTGACCCTCTTTGGCCGGGTAGTTTCATCAAAAACAATCCTGAACCTATAAGGAAGGCTGACTAGCTCCCAATAACAATTTAATTGATAATAGTTCTCATTTATATAAGCAGGTTCTGTGCCCCAGGCTGCCTCTACCTCTGCTCCCTGGATCCCAATTCTTGTTTGTTCTTCATCAGTAACCCGCGTGGAGCCCAATTCTTCCGCCCAATTAACTTTTTCTGCAAGCTGCACATTCCAAGGATCTTCTATTGATACCTCTGTGGTTGGTTCACTTTCCTTCTCCCTTGATTCTGAGGATGCTGATACTGATATTTCTTCCTGTAGTATCTCTTCTCTCTCCTTACAAATCTGCAAATCTTCCTAACTTTTCCATACCTTCCCACTGACATTCAGGAATATTCTCATTCTTTTCAGAACAGGAAATTTTATCAAGAAATTCCCAATCCATGATCTGAACAGAGCAGCTTTGCCTGAATGCAGGTGGTTCCTTATGCCACCCAGGGGTGTTTGGTAAACACATTGGAATACATAGTCTTTTCCATTCTGTATCTTCAAAACTCAGGATTTCTCCTTTTTTATTGGATAATTCAAGCCTTATGTTATGGTCTGCTAGGAAAGGTCTGCCTAAAACTGTATGTACTGATCCTTTTACTATAAAGAAATTGGCAAGATTTTTATACCCTGGGAATACACTGATTTAAATATTTTCCACAATCCCTATTATAGGATTGAAGTGCCCTCCAATCCCTTTGAGTCTCATGAAGATGTCTATAGTTACCAATCCTAACTGGCTAGCTAGCTTCTCAGGGATTATGTTCATTTCTGCTCCTGTGTCTACCAATGTACGTTGTGGTGATCCATTCCACTTCATTACCATATTGTCAATAGCTAATTAATCACTTATAAATCCTAAACCATACATATATTCACTATTATTATTTCATAATCAGGTTCTACATCCCATTTTAACCCTAGTCACTCACTACAACTACCCCCAAATTCCTCATAGTTCAAGAGTTACAGGCAAACTCAGAATAATACAGCAAGTTATAGTATAAAGCAAGGTATAGAATACAATAAGTACATATTATAAGTAGATATATTTCACAACCAAGATACATAATACATATTACACATTATATACTACATAACATCTTACATCATATACATAAACTCTACCTTTCACTACTCATCTGTTACTGTCATGACCATTTCATATGTGTCACTGTCTATTCTACTTCATCTGTCATATTTTCCTTTCCCACCAGCTACATGTCATAGCCTGGTTGTTTCCTTTCTCTAGCCTGATGGCTCATCTTCTCTCTCAGATATATAAGGACACCTGTTCCTCCCTCTTGTTCCCTTATGGACCCCATAGCTTACTAAATTACCCCCTACATATACCAACATTACAGATCCCATATAATTAGTATACATAACTTAGTAGAGTTACCATCACCCTTATAAAATATATAAATATAAATACCAGCTTAAACCTCAATATAAGAAGATTGCCCCCTCTCTTGCTTGCCCATCTTGACTCCATAAGCTACCAACCCTGCCCCATTTTTATACTATATACTTTCTACCACTCACACCCCTCTTCCATTCCTCCCACCTTATAGGTGTAGTAGCAAAGCTCATCAGTACTAGTCATCTAAGAATAGATAGAAATTAGCCACACCTTTATTTTTATTCTTAGTGTTACACTCATCCCCATAGCTTTAGTCAGGAAGGCAGCTCTTATATCAGCACCTTTGGTATAACTTACATTAATACTAGTGTAGTCATCCATCTCCCTTCCAAGCTCTATTCTGTCCCTTGAGTAGTTCCACAACATATTTTTCTATTGGCTAAGGTCATATCTACCATACCCACTGGACATGCATAGGTGAGGCCAACTTTTTCTTCTTGTGTATCTTCTTCAGATCCCCCTTGTTTGAACTTACCAATACTAATGCTTTTGTCCATCAAATCCTCATCAGTATAAGAATTTTTTAAGTTTTGAAGAAACTGGGGAGCCATCTTGATAATTTCTTCCAAGGTGAGTGTATAAGTTTGTTTGTAAAACTTTCTCCTTACTGAGTCTGGAACTTGAGTTGACGGGACTTCTAATGTTCTATTTTTGCCTGATGTAAACTTCTTTTTAAATGGATTGATATTTGGTTCTTTTTCATTCAGGGGTAGACTGGCCTCCTCCTATGATTCAGCTTCTTCAATCCATGCTCCTGGATAGCTCTTCCTTCTTGCTGGTTTAATTGCTTCTTGGTTTGCTGGGGGCTCTTGTGACTGGCTTCCACCCGCATTTTTATCTTGGATACTTTGAGATTTTCTCATCCCAAAGCCAATATTATTCTGTAAGGTATCCTCTAAATCATGTGTCTGAGGTGGAACCCATGATCCCCACTCTTCAATCTCTGCTATTGCTGAAGTTGAATCCTTTGTTTGTTGATTTACTTCCTTGGCTTTCTCCTCATCTTTAGCCTCTTCTTGTGCGAATTTTTGTACCATCTCTCTTATGGATTCATCCTCCCGCAACACCACTGGCAAGCGGTTTGGATAATAATACACTCCTTGTATCTGCAGCACTCTCCTATTCTGGAAGTCCTGTTGTAAATTTCACAGTTTGTTACAATGTGCTTACCTTTACAATAATAAAATTCAGGGGGGGAATATCTTGGCCTGTTTTCTAACAATCCCGGAGATGGGGGCCTATTAAAATGAGGTGGGATTCCTGTCTTCTGACTCTCCAAAATTGTGGTCAAATTTTTGACTTGGTCTTCCAAAGAAACTTGGTTTGATACCTCCTTAGGGTCCTGTAACTTCACAATATTCTTAGGAGTTTCTGTCTTGACAGTTTCTTCATCCTCAAAGTCCAAAAGATCCAAAGCCAGTTTGGTATATTCTTTCAAAGTTGGTAAGTCTGGAACAATTGGTCTCCCATCCTTGGTTTTCTTAAGTTTCTTTTTATGTGACAGTTCCCTCAGGACCTTATGTCATAAAACTGGACCCTAATCCACTTATTGTGGCGTGTACAGTAAGGAATAAAAAGGTCTTACACTTTAAAAAGTGTAATAAAAAGATATAACTGTATCAATATTTACTTGAGTGTTATAAAAACACTAAGTAACAAAAATAAACAGGTTATGACCCTGCTGCCAGACTTCTGTTAAGGGGAATCATTCCTCAGAAGGGCTAACCAGACTAGGACATGGTTCTTCCAATTGAATTAAGGGTTTAATTTAACTGGGACATATTTGAGGAGTTTTAACTATTTAAGATAGTTATAAGTAAAATAAGGCCAGTCCTCCTTACTTACAGGAGAAGGTGAGCGCCTTTGTAGCTTATAATAAGTTATCTGGTGTATGTTAAAATTGATGGGGGGAGGATGTCTTCAATTTGGTGAAGAAACCTCCTCCTTAAATACTAAAATATTTGTATTAATCCCTCTGCAATTTATTTGACAGTGGGGATTGGGGTAATGTTGGCAGGTGAATCTGAAAAGCCTGTTGGTGGTAAGAAGTGAAATATGGTGTCATTTTTAATTTAAATGATGCCATATTTATTTCACATTAATTAAATAAATTTAATGTTTATTTTTCTAAATTGAACTAAATAATTATTAATCACATGTACATATAGCTTCCTTTGGGGTTAGTGCTTGGAAAAGCGCTTGCTCTGGAGAGCTAAACAGGTGGGAATTAATTTATAAGTTATTATTGCATAATTAATATATTTTACATAAAGATTGACCTTGATTTATGTGTAATTTTATACTATAAATTACCATGTGTTAATCTTGGATCTTCCAGGATTTTCAAGAAGAAAACTATGCCAATAAATGGTTCTTTATCCATTTATTGCATGTTTGAAAATTAATTTTCCAAAGATTTTCATTAGGGGGTATCAAATATGACCAAATCCACCATTAGGGGGTATCAAATATGACCAAATCCACCATTATCTAATCAACTGGTTTTGAAAATCCACCATTTTTAAAAACCATGGATGTATATATGAAATGGTTCAGAATTCTCAAAAATGAAATTTTGTGGAAAAACCTAATTCACTGGTTTTAATTGTGGATTTGGTCATATTTGACACCCCCTATTATCTAATCAACTGGTTTTGAAAATCCACCATTTTTAACAACCATGGATATCTATATACAATGGTTCAGAATTTTCAAAGTGGAATTTTGTGGAAAAACCTTATTCACTGGTTTTAATTGTGGATTTGATCATATTTGATACCCCCTATTATTATCTTTTATTACATTAATAGTCTTAACAGAAGGTAAATTAGACCTTATCATTTTATCAAATGGTACAATATTCTAACAGTTATAGACTGGCCCAGTAATAACTGTTATAAACATAAGGACCTGAGTTCAAGCCACACTCATGACCATATCCAATAAAAATCTTTGATTTGAATTATACCTATTTTTACCAAAATTAAGTTATAATTTAATTAATGAAAATCTTTGGAAAATTAATTTTCAAACATGCAATAAATGGATAAAGAACCATTTATTGGCACAGTTTTCCTCTTGAAAATCCTGGAAGATCCAAGATTAACACATGGTAATTTATAGTATAAAATTACACATAAATCAAGGTCAATCTTTATGTAAAATATATTAATTATGCAATAATAACTTATAAATTAATTCCCACCTGTTTAGCTCTCCAGAGCAAGCGCTTTTCCAAGCACTAACCCCAAAGGAAGCTATATGTACATGTGATTAATAATTATTTAGTTCAATTTAGAAAAATAAACATTAAATTTATTTAATTAATGTGAAATAAATATGGCATCATTTAAATTAAAAATGACACCATATTTCACTTCTTACCACAAACAGGCTTTTCAGATTCACCTGCCAACATTACCCCAATCCCCACTGTCAAATAAATTGCAGAGGGATTAATACAAATATTTTATTATTTAAGGAGGAGGTTTCTTCACCAAATTGAAGACATCCTCCCCGCATCAATTTTAACATACACCAGATAACGTATTATAAGCTAAAAAGTGCTCACCTTCTCCTTTAAGTAAGGAGGACTGGCCTTTATTTATATACTATCTTAATTAGTTAAAATTCTTCAACCAAACCCCCCCCAATCAATTACATACCTTTAATTGGATTGGAAGAACCGTGTATCAATCTGGTTAGCCCCTTCTAAGGATTTGATCCCTTAATAGAAGTTTTGGCAGCAGGGTAATAACCTGTTCTTTTTTGATACTTGGTTTTTTCATAACACGTAAGTCATTATTCTTTTTGGCAATTGCTTTATTACACTTTTAAAGTGTAAAATTATTCTTTAGTCCTTACTGTACGCGCCACAATAAGTGGAGTAGACTACAGAAAGCTGAGATTTGGTGTCCCAACAGTGGCCTTAAATTCTTTTGGCCTTATATAAATTAATTTATTATTTTACTTTATTTTTTTTATAAAAAATAAAGAAATTTCGAAAATGTTCACTAAAAACTTTTTCTGATAAACGTTTTATCCTTATTCCAAATATTTTTTGATATTATTATCAAACTGACCTTTTTCTTTATTTTTTAAATTTTTTTCCACAGAAAAAACCCAACAATACACTCGCAACAATTAGATTCTTACTATAAGAATCCCTCAAAATTCGATTTTTTTTTCGAAGAATCATATTTATTTCATTTCTCAACAAAAGTGAGATCTGAAAGCATCAAAAAATTTCTTTTGATCAGCTCTTCAATATGATATCTGTCCCTTCTGTAGTTTCAGATGGCTTCGGCCCCCGCAGCCATACTTCTAACCGTTGATCCCGCTCGTCCAACGACGAGAACAGATCCACCGCTGTACCTCCAAACAAGGATAAAGTCCAGGTTCAAAGCTCTCCTCCCCCAGGAGAGTCCAGGTTAATCACTGCCAACGCGTGGACTCCCATCACCCCACATAAATACCTTTTAATTTTTTTATTTTTAATCAAAAGATTACATATTACATATTCAAATAAAATTGACTAACATATTTTTTTATTATGTCTAATAAAAGAAACCCCAGCCCAATTAGCGGAGCGGGAAGAAAGTCAGTACTTCCTTCCCGTGTAAGTAGCCGGCTAGCCGGAACGATAGCTGATATACCTGCTGAACCTAGTACACGGAAGCCTAAACGCGGCGACCAGGTTAATCCTGGAGCAGCACCAGGCCAACTTCCGCGGCTTCCAGGAAGCTACGTCAGAGAACTCAGTGATGAAGGATCTCTTCTTGACGCAAGCTTTGGCTACACACCGCAGCTTGACAAAAACATTGGGGAGTTCCAAGACTCTAATCCTGACGGAGGGATGGAATCCCTTCGTCGTCAGGAAAGCTCTGCGTCAGAGCCAGGCCTCAGAGGCCTTGACCAGTCAACCGGCCACGACGCCGACTACTCCCAACACGGAGCAACGCGCCGAGCCGGGGTTAGAGCCAGTACGGGTACTGCAACCGCAGCCAGCGCCGCCAGCGCCCCCAGTGCAGCCAGCGCCTCCAGCGCAAGACCCCCGCCAACAGCCCAACCAAGCTCAAGCCGGTCCGCAGCGCCGCAACACGCAGCGCCGAATGTCCAGGCGCGAGTATTGCAATTCAGTGTACGGCGAGATGTTCCGCCTAGCGCGCCAAATCCAGGGCACTTACCAGTACATAGATCACTCCCGTCAAGACCAGAGAGCTCGAGACCAGAACAACAATCAGGAGGATTAAATGGAGAAATTAATAAACAATTTTTTCTCAATACTCTAACTGATATGTTTTTAAAAATAGAATCCATTGTTGATAGAAATAATTTAAAAACAGAAGAGAAAATTATTGCTCAAACTCAATTTATTGAAGAAGTTTGTACTAATCAACCTGATATCTTAGACATGTGTAGTGACATTACTACTGAAATACAAAAATATTTCTTAAAAGATGTTGAACCTCTTGATGACCATTTGAGACATGATACCATTAAAATTGAGAATGAAGTTCAAACACTGAGCTTTAAGGGTACAGAAATTAAAACAATTGAACAAAAAATTGATAAAATTATTTCTGATATATCAGAAATACAAGTTGACCAAGCTTTAATCTAGAAGAATTTAGAATCACTTTAATTAAATCAATCTGTCCCTCATTTGAATAAAGATGTTAAATCTTTAATTGTTGAAGACCTTCCTTTAAAAAATTCTTTTGAACATAAGAATGTAAATCAAAACATGAATTCTCATGTTAAATTACAAAACTCTGATAATTTAAACAATTGTCAAACTGATACACATCTAATAGATGTAGACAAAGAAGTAAGGAAACAAATGTTGGCTTCTATTCCAAAAACATCTGATTGGCCTACTTTTTCAGGTGAAGGAGAATATGACCATACAGAATTCATTGAATGGATTGACACTTTAAATTCTTATAGATTTACATGATAGAATTATCATCTCAAGGTTAAATCTGTTGTTTAAGAATTCTGCCAACCAATGGTATAAAGGTATTAAAAACCAATTTGGCCTTCAAACATGGGAATGGTGGAAACAACAAATTGAACAGAAATTTGGTAATGCTACTTGGAGAAGAAGGGTACAAAAAGCCTTCTATACTTCAAGATTTGATGCTAATAATCCTTCTGTATCATCTTGGGTTACCAAACAATACAGAAGGATTAAGTCAATTGAGCCTTATTTAAACATTGAACAAATCAATATTAAACTATTAGAGTTGTGTGATGGAGAAGTGGCTTATGCAGTTAAATGTGCATTAGACACCACTCAAGCTGATATAAGTACATTTATAAATGTTTTACAAGAAATAGTTGATCAGACTAATCTGGGTAAAATATCAAAGTACCAAAACAAACCTTTTGTTGCAAGTCCTCCTGTTACATCAGATAAAACTAAGACTTACTCTGATATTAAATGTACAAATTGTAATATTAAAGGGCATGCAGCTAAAGATTGCAGAAGAAAGAAAGTTGTTAACAATAAATCTGAGAATAAAGATTCTGAAGAATCAGAAGATCCAGAAAAATATGAAGACTCTGAACTTGAAGAAGAGTCTCAAGATGTTCTTGGTAATATATTTCATATAGAAGAAAGTAAAGGCAAGAGTAGTGTTATGAGAATGAAATTGAATAACATAATTGTAAACACTTTGCTTGATTCAGGTGCTTATGTATCTTGTGTTGGTACTAGATACTTGTCCCAAATAGACAAGGATTATAAATCTAAACTGATTAGTCCTGACAATAAAACTTACAAAAGTTGAAATCAGAAACTTGATTACATAGGAAACATTAACTATGATCTTACACTTGGTACAGTTTCTATGAACATGACTTTCATGGTAATCGAAGATATTAAGGCTCAATATTTCATGATTGGTAATAATTATTTATGTGCTTATAAAATTAATCTGATCAACTCAGATTCAAATTATGTTACAATTGGAGATAGTACAGTACAGTATCATTATGATACTAGAAGTTCCTCTTCCTTTAATAATATTATTTCCGTTAAAAACCAAATAAAAGAGGAAGCTCATGTATATGAGAAGCTGTCAAGTGACCAAGTTACACATTGTACAATACTTAGTACATGAATATTGGTGCATTCAATACTCCTAAAGATGAGTTTGGAGGAATAAAAGGACATGAAGTCAACATTCAGTTGACCATTCAGAAACCTTTTCCTCCAATATTAAGGAGATCCCCTTATCCTGCTAGTCCCAGAAGCAGGGAAGCTATTACAGAGCACATAGACACCTTATTAAAACTGAAAGTCCTTAGAAACGTTTCTCCATGAGAAGAAGTTGATATTACTACACCTGTAATAATAGCTTGGCACAATAACAAGTCAAGACTTTGTGGTGATTTTAGAGCTTTAAATAGTGTTACTGTCCCAGACAGGTATCCTATGCCCAAAATTAATGAATCACTTACAAATTTGGCCAAAGCCAAATATATCTCTACAATGGATGTACTTAAAGGTTTTCATCAAAACACTGTCAGTGCTGAGAGTAGAAAATATCTCAGGATTATTTGCTACTTAGGTCTTTATGAATATTTAAGAATGCCCTTTGGTATTACAAATGCACCTTCACATTTCCAAAGAATGATGCATGTAGAATTCTACAATGAACTTAGAGAAGGATGGTTGATTATCTACATAGATGATATTATTGTTTTCTCTCAAGATTGGGATGAAAATCTTACTAGATTAGACCAAGTCCTTAAAAGGTCCATCAAAATGAATATGAAAATATCTCTGCCCAAGTGCCACTTTGGGTTTAATGAACTCAAAGCTTTGGGACATGTAGTATCTGGTCTTACTTTGGGAATAGATCAAAATAGGGTAGCTGCTGTTTTACTTAAACCAGTACCCACTACTGTCAAAGAACTCCAGAGCTTTTTAGGCTTTATGAGTTATTACAGGCAAAATTTGAAAAATTATGCTTCTATATCTTCTAGTCTGACAAAACTCATCAGCCCTAGTGTACTATTTGATTTAGGAATAGATCAAAACAGAGTGGCTGCTGTTTTACTTAAATCAGTACCCACCACTGTAAAGGAACTCCAAAGCTTTTTAGGCTTTATGATTTATTACAGGCATCATTTAAAAAATTATGCTTCCATATCTTCTAGTCTGAAAAAACTCATCAGCCCTAGTGTAGTATTTGAAATGACTAAAGAAAGAATAGATGCATACAATACTTTAAAAGAAATGTTAAACACAGCTCCTGTGCTTTTTCACCCTGACCCCACTCAACCCTAAAAACTGTATGTAGATGCTAGTATGGAAGGATTAGGTGCAGCTTTGCACCAAGTTCAAATCAAAGATGACTTACCAGTTGAAGGACCTGTAGTCTTCATTTCTAGACAATTAAAAGATTCTGAAAGAAGATATGGTGCATTTCAACTAGAATGTCTTTGTTTGGTTTGGGCTGTAGAAAAATTGTACTATTATTTAGATAGATGCTTCTTTGAAGTAATAACTGATTGTACTGCCCTCAAAAGTCTTAATCAAATAATACTCTAACTATTATTTGATATTCTATATTTTTTATAATAATTTTTGTAGGAACCTTGTGACAGGTTGCTCTGTTATAGTAGCAAGCTGACAACCACCTATCCCAATTGCAACTGACTATTTCCCTTAATCAACCGTCGAGCACCCTATCAGCTGCTTGTTTATCCCATCAATCACTTGAAAACAACTTTGAAGATCTAGGAGGAGTGTGATTTAGTCCAAGTGGAGGTACTTGGAACAGTTTCTTTTTTGTCTTGCTCTTGTCTCTTAATTTCTTTGAACACAAACAATTGATCTTTCTTTTCCTCAATGCTTTCAGGCTTGTGACTATTTTTCTATTCCTATTCATCTTCAAAGGCGCTGTTATCAACTTGATTTGTTACCAGGATTGAACAAAGCTAAAGGTATAATTTAGATCACTCATTCACTTTTATTATACTCGTTTAAGTTTTGTTATCTTTTCTTATTAACACTTTATTGTTTTTGATTTCTCAAGAGTTCTGTTACTACTATTAGCTTTTAAGTTACTGCTGCAATAAAGTGCTTGACATCAAAATCTCACATGGTAGCGAGAGTCAGCACTTGGCATTACTAAATATCAGACTAAAGATAGAACAGATTGCTTTTAGGATTAAGACAACATGGGGAATTCTTTGGATAGTTCAGATGGTGGATCCAAGTCAAGGATCGAAAAGTTGAATTGACACAACTGGGCCCACTGGAAAAAACGATTCATCAATATTATAATTGCCAAAGGCTATGAACAACTCCTGAATTTGACATGGGTGAGAGATAACAAAGAAACTCCAGAATTTTGACAGATGTCCGCTTGGGCAATCAACAAACTCTATGCCCCAGTCAGAAGCAAATTACACCCGGTCGTTGCCTCAGAACCTGGAAACGTGTACGATGCCATGGATGCGTTGGCGCTGGCATGCAGAGAAAAATCAATCATCCAACTGTGCAATAAGTTATTCGCCCTAATAAATCTAACTTACGTCCCCAAAGGTTCTCTAGCCGAGCATGCGACTAACTTCTGGAAGCTGTATGCGTCCTTGGAAATGTCGATTCAGTCTAATCCCGGTTTCTTCACCATGACAACTGGAATGGCAGGGGCTTTACTGTTAAGGAGCTTAGACGGAGAGGAATCGCTAGCTGGTTTGGTTCAAAGTCTCTACGACCTCAAGCCACTCACGTTTCAAAAGGTTTATGATTGCTTACTCATCGAAGAAACTAGGAAGACCCCGTCTCAGTTTGACTCGGCCTATTTCTCTAATCAGAATCAAAGATTCGGAAAATCTTTGTCCAATCGTGCGGAAAACGGATTGTCATACAATCGGGGATCGAGTTCCTCACGTGGAAATTGAGGAGGATCATCATCTTGAGGCCAGATGAGGGGTGTGGTTCCTACTAGACCGTCTCCAAACAGACCACGACAAGACAATGAATTCGCGAGGAAGTTCCGAGAACAGATGAAGATGTACATGACAGGCCAAGCTAATCTGATCGATGAATAAGGGGAGGAGAATGTGGATGCAGTACATGATGACAATTCCGAAAGCAATGATTATGTTGAGGAATCGGGGTTTATGATATCTGACAAAATAAACATCAAAGGTATTCCAACGGCTCCAGAAACGACTACGCTGATTTTTGACTCCGGAGCATCTAAGTCAACGTTCTGCGACTTTCATTTACTGGTAGATCTGGAACCAGTGAAAAAATCTATCAATACGTACTCAGGTTCAATTCAAATTACTCATACGGGGAAATATAACATAGGAGGAACGCTAATTCACCCGGTGTTTTATGCTCCAAACGGGCCTCGGAATCTAATCTCTGCAAGCCAACTTGAAGATCATGGACTAATGATGCTGTTCAAGAATTGTCCAGTCCTGGTACGGTCCGGTCAAAAGGTTGTGTTCCGATTCCCACAAGTTGGCAACCTATATCAAGCCATTGCTCCAAAATTCAACCCTTCAAGTTATGTATTGAACGTATCGGATCCTGATCCGGCTTTGGACTATCACATACTTCTTGGCCACCCATCAGACGTGTACCTCAAAGAATTCTTTGACCTGTACAAGATTAAACCAAAGTTCAATCATCAGTGGGCAAAGAACTGTGAAGTATGCAAAAGATGCAAACTCAAGCAAGCACCTCATTCCAATCCACTTCCTACCACCAACCGTCCCTTCAAGACTTTGCATATCAACATGTTACAAGTGTCCCCCCCAAGTAAATTGTTGTGGAAGTACATTCTGGTAATCACAGACGATTATTCTAGATTCAACCGAATATACCTCATGCAACACAAATCAGAATTGGAGGGGAAAATCCTGTCTTACATAAATGAAGTTTTGAACAAGACAGGAATTTGCATTGAAGCTGGACCGGCCAATAATCCCCAGACCAATGGGCTGGCGGAACGCTTTAATCAATTGCTCTTGATGAAGATCCAATGCTTACTGGCGCAATCATCTGTCCCTTTAAACTTCTGGGATGAAGCAGCAAACTATGCATCAACCGTAATTAACTTGTTACCGTCAAAATCACTGGAATGGTCTTCTCCTGTCAGGGTACTATCTGAACTGAACTTATGTATTGAGCCGGTGCGGGATATTAATAAGTTGATTCCATTTGGTCTCAAGGTTTTTGTCTCTCATCGACCCCCATCCAAGGTGGCAGCACCATCAAGACCGCTTATCTGTCTCGGATACCAGGATCACTCGGACGCTCTCAGATTCTTTGATCCTACACAACAACATGTAGTAATCAGTTGTGACTATATCCCCACACAACTGAAATTTGAGTACAATTGGGAAGCTTCAGTTAAGAAACATCCAGATACCTTACCCAATGCAACATTGGTGACTCAATCCATCTGGAAAGACAACGTGTCTATAAAAAATCCCCTTTCTCAATCTTCAGACGTTGTGTCTATAAATAATCCCTCTCCACCCGTACGGTCTTTCATCAAAGACAAGGTACAGTCTTCCTCCAAAGACGCGGTACCTGAAAATCCTCCTGACAGTCCAATCAAGCCAACTCCAACAAAGAACTACGATTTTGTGCCGGTAACACAGCCTCCCTCAAAAGAGATTTCAAGCGCGGTAGACAATCGAAATGTCATTCACACGGCGCGTAGATTGGGAGCAAGCACTGCCAGCATAATTTCCTAGGATGAAGTCATCCCAGTTAAACTGGGATGCACTCAACCAATTTAAACTTGGTTGAAATCAACTGATGAAATATAAATCCAAGGGACCCCCCTTGGTTTTATATTTCATTGGTTGAGGTCAACCTACTTTAAATTGGTTTTTTTGCATCCTAGTTTAACTGGGATGAACTCAACCCAGGCAATTATGCTGGCAGTGAAGGATCAGAAATGAGGCCCCTCAAATCATTTGTGATCCACCAGAAGAGTTGTTGCTAGTGCAGTGTGATCCTCCTGAACACCTGTTTCTGACGGAATCGGTAACCATCAAAGAGGCACTGGGAAATTCCGCCGAATTCGATGGATGGCTGAAAGCTATGTCGGATGAATACAACTCGTTATCTACCAAGAACACGGGAACTTTGGTACCGCCGCCGGGAGACGACGAATTAATTGGAGGAATGTGGCTATTGGCAAGAAAGAGGAATGAATTTGGTGATCTGCTAAGTGTCAGCTTGCTACTAGTTCAGAGACAACCTGACTAGAACAATAAATAAAGTAATAATTAATTAACAAAAATACATATGAAAGAGACATTATTACATAAGTAATAATGTAATATAATTTATAATAAACATAAGAAAAAGATAACATTTTAAAATATAAACATTATTAAGTAGTAATAATGCTATAAACAAATATAATCAATATAATAATAATAAAATAAATAATAACTCATTAACATTTGAGATAAGTGAGAATGTTATTTCATGTTCTGAAAGAGCAAGTAAAATAACCTAGGGTACCTCAGCCAAAGTATCCTAGAAAACTTACTCCTTCTAATAATAAAATTAACTTAGCGCTAAAATACTTACTAGGTATAAACATATGTAATATGAGAGTATTCTAGTAAGTAGAAGTCCTTGAAAATATGGGAGAATTACTTAAATAAACTATGTAATTATCCTTTAAACACATAAATAAAATATTAAATAACATTTGACATAAACTCAACACCGTCTTATAGCCTTTGTATTATTATTAACTTCTACAAATACATACTGTATAAGTTAATAAGTATAATAATATATGAAAGACAGGAAACAGGGGATACAGAAAACACTATAATACTTCAAACAATTCTGAAAGAACTTGTACAATTAAAATAAATGACAAGCTCCTTTAATCACGGGAAAATAACCAATGATGGCACTTTTCCCATAATGTTTGCTTGTCAAATAATTGAATGAAGAGCTGTAAAAGCGCCCTCCATGCAAGTATGACAAGAACTCTCATGGTCCAGAGCTTTACATATGAAATAACCAAATTAAACAGAAATAAGATTCTGTACTATAATTTGATTATTTCTTTTTTATTCTATTGATCAAGTGATCAATACATGTTGTACATCAAACTAAGAGCTCTTGAAGCGCCCTCAGATGATGTCTACAGATGATTGACAGACTTTATCATTTCACAGCCTGTACATGTAATAATTTGATAAATTACATCATTTATTTCTACTAAGGATAACTCCTTCCTTGTAGTGTTCCCATAGCCAAAATACCACTTGGTGTTTCGCCATCAGGGCTCCAGAAAGGCATTTAAGAGGCCCTTTCTTCCCCCTGTATTTTGATTCCCCAGCTTCATCATATTTACACCCAGCATTCCACCAGTCCAGCTTCACTGCCAGCATAATTGCCTAGGATGAAGTCATCCTAGTTAAACTGGGATGCACTCAACCAATTTAAACTTGGTTGAATTCAACTGATGAAATATAAATCCAAGGGACCCCCCTTGGTTTTATATTTCATTGGTTGAGGTCAACCTATTTTAAATTGGTTGTTTTCATCCTAGTTTAACTGGGATGAACTCAACCTAGGCAATTGTGCTGGTAGTGCTTACTAGTGTCCTGCCCAGTAAATCAGTCTTCAAGACTTCAAAGCCTCTTTTCTTCAACCCCAACTCTGTCCAGCCATCAAGCCCACCTTTCCACCGCTTCCAGCTGTCCAGTTTACCTTAAGCAAGCCTCCCCTCCTCCTCTTAAAGCCTACAGTAAGTCTTGTTTCACTAGGAGGTGTGGCCCTTTCTTAGCCACTATTTTTACTGGGCACTTAAACACCCCTGCTTGCAGGCCCCAGTGTAAAAGGTTGCAAATTTTCTGTGCATTATCACGAACACCTTTGGAGGGCACCCAAAACACCCCGCTTGCAGGCCCCTCCCAATTAAATTTATAATCTTTTAATATTAATAAAAAGATTAAAATCCTCTGAAAAAATTTATCCCATATTATTTTTAGCTTTGCACCTTGTGTAGCTAGAATTTTATCAGTCCTTGGCATCACAGAGTGTGAAAAACTTAGTCCAAAGGCACAATATCTTCTGATCATGTCGTCCAAATTTTGTATCATCCTTTCAGCCACACCATCTGTTTGAGGATGGTAAGCTGTATAGAAGGCTAATTTAGTGCCCATCAAGTTAAACAAATTATCCCAAAATTCAGAAGTGAATTTTGGATCTCTGTCACTAATAATGAGTGATGGACATCCAACATCAGCAATGATATGATTCCAAAATAATAGAGCCACATCCATTGCATTATTTTCTTTAAAGCAAGGAATAAATCTTGCTCTTTTTGAGAATCTGTCTACTCCAACCAAAACAAAGTTGGAATTCTCTTTACCCGCTGGAGGTAATCCAGTTACAAGATCCATGTCAATGACTTCCCATCTGCATTTTGGTTCATTAATTTCTTGTAACATACCATGCCTTTTACCAGTAGCTTTATTGGCTTTTTGACATCTGTCACAGGAAGAAAAAAATTGTATTACATCTTTTCTCCAATCAAACCACCAAGCTACAGACCTTACTCTTTCAAGGGTTCTGTCAGTAGACATGTGGCCAGAAAACATATTATCATGATATTCAAATAAAATGTCATTAATATGATTTTGTGATGTTAGTACAAGACTACAAGAATGGTTACTTTTATAATAGAGAAGTCCATCTAGGAGTACAAATCTTTTTTCATCAAATTTCCTTTTCCAAGGTGGATCCAAACCATTTAAAATTCCACTGTCTTTGAAGTCTGATGTCAGAGCTTCTACAATTATAGGGGCGTTGATAAACGCACGCCGATGGGCGCACGCCCATGCCCACGCCCATTGCACGCCGATAAAAAAAAAGGCGTGTTGCCCGCACGCCTTTTTTTTACCGGCGTGCGGGCCGCACGCCCATTGGCGTGCAACACTTCAGGCGTGCGGTCGCACACCCTGCCCGTTCAGAAAAGGGTGTGCAAACCGCACGCCCTTTCTATGTATATAGGCAGGGGCGTGGGTATCCAGCCTCCTCAACCGGAGGGATCCCTCCTGGTTGAGGAGGCTGTATAACCTCCTCGACCGGAGGGATTCCCTCCATTCAAGGAGGCTGTATACCCTCCTTGACCGGAGGGATTCCCTCCCGGTCAAAGAGGGTATACAACCTCCTCGACTGGAGGGAATCCCTCCGGTCAAG
The DNA here is from genome assembly GCA_007896445.1 of Puccinia hordei. Lineage (NCBI taxonomy): Eukaryota > Fungi > Basidiomycota > Pucciniomycetes > Pucciniales > Pucciniaceae > Puccinia > Puccinia hordei. The sequence continues at coordinate 667,717 of RDRW01000216.1, read as the reverse complement.
GAGGTTGTACAACCTCCTCGACTGGGAGGGAATCCCTCCGGCCAAGGAGGTTGTACAACCTCCTCGACTGGAGGGACTCCCTCCGGCCAAGGAGGTTTTACACCCTCCTCGGCCGGAAGGATCCCCCCGGTTGAGGAGGTTGTACAACCTCCTTGACTGGAGGGACCCCCTCCGGTTGAGGAGGTTATACAGCCTCCTCGACTGGGAGGGATCCCTCCAGTCAAGGAGGGTGTATACCCTCCTCGACCGGGAGGGAATCCCTCCGGTCAAGGAGGGTGTATACCCTCCTCAACCGGGAGGGAATCCCTCCGGTCAAGGAGGGTATACAGCCTCCTCGACCGGGAGGGATCCCTCCCGGTACAGGGGCTTGCAGTCCTCCCCGGCAGGCGTGCGGCTGCACGCCCATTCTTGGGGGAGTTGCACGCTTGTAGATGGGCGTGCAAACTGCACGCCCATCTACAGACGTGCCCACGCCCAAGGATGGGCGTGCAGCCCTCACACCAATAAAACAAAGGCGTGCGGGTTGCACGACTTTTTTTTAAGGGCATGCATGGGCGTGGGCGTGCGCCGATGGGCGTGCATTTATCAATGCCCCAATTATAGTGGTATTTTTGTTATTGGAGTAACTGTCTACTATTGTTTCAAAGAATTCATCCTTGAGGCTGGTAATTGTAATACCCATAATTGGTAAATCTGTTTCCATATTGTCTTCATCATATGCAGGATTATCTGGAGTATTTGCTAAAGACCATCTACTAAGTGCATCAGCATTCTTATGTATTAATCCTTCTCTATGAGTTATAGTCATAGAACTTCTCCATTCTTGGATAGAGATCTGCCATCTCAGCATGTGTCTGTTTGGTTACTTAAGATTTATAAGACTTTTGAGGGCAGTAGAATCAGTTATTACTTCAAAGAAGCATCCATCTAAACAATAGTAAATTTTTACTAAAGCCCAAACCAAACAAAGACATTCTAGTTGAGATGCACCATATCTTCTTTCAGAATCTTTTATTGTCTAGAAATGAAGACTACAGGTCCTTCAACTGGTAAGTCATCTTTGATTTGAACTTGGTGCAAAGCTGCACCTAATCCTTCCATACTGGCATCTACATAGAGTTTGTAGGGTTGAGTAGGGTCAGGGTGAAAAATTACAGGAGCTGTGTTTAACATTTCTTTTAAAGTATTGTATGCATCTATTCTTTCTTTAGTCATTTCAAATACTACACTAGGGCTGATGAGTTTTTTCAGACTAGAAGATATGGAAGCATAATTTTTTAAATGATGCCTGTAATAAATCATAAAGCCTAAAAAGCTTTGGAGTTCCTTTACAGTGGTGGGTACTGATTTAAGTAAAACAGCAGCCACTCTGTTTTGATCTATTCCTAAAGTCAGGCCAGATACTACATGTCCTAGAGCTTTGAGTTCATTAAACCCAAAGTGACATTTAGGTAGAGAAATTTTCATGTTCATCTTAATTTCTCTTTTAAGAACTAGATCTAATCTGGTAAGGTGTTCATCCCAATCTTGAGAAAAGACAATGATGTCATCTATGTAGATAATCAACCACCCTTCTCTGAGTTCCTTGTAGAACTCAACATCCATCATTCTTTGGAAATGAGAATGGGCATTTTTAATACCAACAGGCATTCTTAAATATTCATAAACACCTAAGTAGCAAATAATCCTGAGATATTTTCTACTCTCAACACTGACAGTGTTTTGATGAAAACCTTTAAGTACATCCATTGTAGAGATGTATTTGGCTTTGGCCAAATTTGTTAGTGATTCATTAATCTTGGGCATAGGGTACCTGTCTGGGACAGTTACACTATTTAAAGCTCTAAAATCACCACAGAGTCTAGATTCATTGTTATGCCAGGCTATTATTACAGGTGTGGTAATGTCCACTTCCTCTCCTGGAGTAACTTTTCTAAGTACCTTTAACTTCAATAGAGTATCTATGTGTTCTTTAATGGCTTCTCTGCTCCTAGGACTAGCAGGATAAGGAGATCTCCTGAATATTGGAGGAAAAGGTTTTTGAATAGTCAACTGAAGGTTAAATTCATGACCTTTTAATAGTCAACTGAAGGTTAACTTCATGACCTTTTATAGCTCCAAACTCATCCTTAGGAGTATTAAAGGCACCAATATTCATATACACAGTATTGATTAACTGTGTGACTTGGTCACTTGACAGTTTATCATATATGTGAGCTTCCTCTTTTATTTGGTTTTTAAAAGAAAGAATATTATTAACAAAAGAGGAGCTTTTTGTATCATGATGATACTGAACAGCACTATTTCCAATGGTGATTGAATCTGAATTAATCAGATTGATTTTATAAGCATGAAGATAATTATTACCAATTATAAAATATTGTGCTTGAATATGTTCCATTACCATAAATGTCATGTTCATTGTAACTGTACCAAGAGTTAAATCATAATTAATTTTTCCTATGTAATTCAATTTCTGGTTACAACTCTTGTAAGTTTTATTATCAGGGCTAACAATTTTAGATTTATAGTCTGTATCTAATTGAGATAAATATCTGGTTCCCACACAAGATACATAAGCCCCTGAATCAAGTAAAGTATTTACAGTGATGTCATTTAATTTCATTTTAATCACACTACTCTTTCCTTTACTCTCATCTATGTAAAATATGTTTCCAACAACATATTGGGGATCCATATTGTCCTCATCAAGTTCAGACTCTTCATCTAATTCTGGATCTTCTGATTCTTCAGAAATTTTACCTTCAGATATGTTATTCACTACTCTCTTTCTTCTGCAGTCTTTAGCTGCATGCCCTTCAATGTTACAATTTGTACACTTAACATCAGAATAATCCTTTGGTTTATCTGATGTAATAGGTGTATTAGGTATAAAAGGTTTGCTCTGATATTTTGATCTTTTACCCAAGTTAGTTTGATCAACTATTTCTTGTAATACATTAGTCAATGTACTAATGTCTGCTTGAGTAGTATCTAATGCACATTTAACAGCATAACCTACTTCTCCATCAAACAAATCTAATAGTTTAATATTGATTTGTTCAATGTTTAAATAAGGCTCAATTTACTTAATCCTTCTGTATTGTTTGGTAACCCAAGATGATACAGAAGGATTATTAGCATCAAATCTTGAAGTATAAAAGGCTTTTTGAACCCTTCTTCTCCAAGTAGCATTACCAAACTTTTGTTCAATTTGTTGTTTCCACCATTCCCATGACTGGAGACCAAATTGATTTTTAACACCTTTATACCATTGATTGGCAGAGTTTTTGAATAAAAGATTAAAATTAGAAACAATAATTCTTTCATGTAATGCTATATCAGATGTCAGCTTGCTACTAGTTCAGAGACAACCTGACTAGAACAATAAATAAAGTAATAAGTAATTAATAAAAAATAAATATGAAAGAGACATTATTACATAAGTAATAATGTAACATAAATTATAATAAACATAAGAAAAAGATAATATTTTAAAATATAAACATTATTAAGTAGTAATAATGCTATAAACAAATATAATAAATAAATTAACAATAAAATAAATAATAACTCATTAACCTTTGAGATAAGTGAGAATTTATTCGATATTCTGAAAGAGCAGGTAAAATAACCTAGGGTACCTCAGCCAAAGTACCCTAGAAAACTTACTCCTTCTAATAATAAAATTAACTTGAAGAATACTCCTACTAAGCGCTAAAATACTTACTAGGTATAAACATATGTAATATGAGAGTATTCTAATAAGTAGAAGTCCTCAAAATACGGGATAATTACTTAAATAAACTGTGTAATTATCCTTTAAACACATAAATAAAATATTAAATAACATTTGACATAAATATCACGCTGTTTTATAGTCTTTGGATTATTATTAACTTATACAAATACATACAGTATAAGTTAAATAATATCATAACACATAAGAAACGAAACAGGGGATAAAGGACACATCATAATACTGCAAACAAGTCTAAAAGAACTTTTACAATTAAAATAAATGACAAGCTTATTTAATCATGGGAAAATAATAAATGTTGACACTTTTCCCATGATGTTTCCTTGTCAAATAATTGAATGAAGAGCTGTAAAAGCGCCCTCCATGCAAGTATGACAAGAACTCTCATGGTACAGAACTTTACATCTGAAATAACCAAATTAAACAGAAATAAGATTCTGTACTATAATTTGATTATTCCTTTTTTATTCTATTGATCAAGTGATCAATACATGTTGTACATCAAACTAAGAGCTCTTGAAGCGCCCTCAGATGATGTCTACAGATGATTGACAGACTTTATCATTTCACAGCCTGTACATGTAATAATTTGATAAACTACATCATTTATTTCTACTAAGGATAACTCCTTCCTTGTAGTGTTCCCATAGCCAAAATACCACTTGGTGTTTCGCCATCAGGGCTCCAGAAAGGCATTTAAGAGGCCCTTTCTTCCCCCTGTATTTTGATTCCCCAGCTTCATCATATTTACACCCAGCATTCCACCAGTCCAGCATACTAGTGTCCTGCCCAGTAAATCAGTCTTCAAGACTTCAAAGCCTCTTGTCCTCACCCCCAACTCTGTCCAGCCTTCCAGCCCACCTTTCCAACCGCTTCCAGCTGCTCAGTTTACCATAAGAAAGCCACTGCCAGCATAATTGCCTAGCTTGAGTTCATCCCAGTTAAACTAGGATGCAAACAACCAATTTAAAGTAGGTTGAACTCAACCAATGAAATATAAAACCAAGGGGGGTCCCTTGGATGTATATTTCATCAGTTTATTTCAACCAAGTTTAAATTGGTTGAGTGCATCCCAGTTTAACTGGGATGACTTCATCCTAGGCAATTATGCTGGCAGTGAGCCCCCCACCTCCTTCCCTCAAAGCCTACTACAGTAAGTCTTTTTCTACTAGGAGTTGTGGCCCTTTCTTAGCCACTCTTTCACTGGGACTAAACACCCCTGCTTGCAGGTCCCAGTTTTAAAGGTTCAGTTCTCTGCTTTTAGCACGAACACCTTTAGAGGGAACTAAAACACCCCAGCTTGCTGGCCCCTCCATAAAATCTTTGATCTTTTAAATATCCATATAACAGATCAAAAACCCCTTTTTTGCCCATACTTTTTGCCTTGCACCTTGTATAGCTAGAAGTATATTAGTCCTTGGCATCACAGAGCGTGACATTAGCCTTGAGAGTGTCAATCCACTCAATGAATTCTGTGTGGTCATACTCTCCTTCCCCTGAGAAAGTGGGCCAATCAGATGTTTTGGGGATGAAGGCTAACATCTGTTTTCTAACTTCTTTATCTACATCAATAAGATGTCTTTCAGGACTATTTGATGTGCTGAAGGTGGGTACTGTAAAATAAGAATTCAAGTTTGGATTTATAGGCTTATTTTCTTCTGGGATTACAGGAGTATCTTGAATGATTTTTGGATTACAATTTACATTTAAATTGGAATTTGAGGAATGCAGTTGTAAGGATTCTACAGATTCATTAAGCAAAGTTTGATTCATTTTTATCTCAGATATATCAGAGATAATCATGTCATTTTTTTTTTTTGAATGGTTTTTACTTCTTTGCCTTTAAAGCTTGAAGTTTTAACCTCATTCTCAAGTTTCTCAGTGACATATTTTAAATGTTCATTGATTGGTTCTACATCTTTCAAGAAGTATTTTTGTATTTCTGTAGTAATGTCACTACAAATTTCAAGAATACTACATTGATGTGTACATATATCTTCTATAAAACTGGATCAGTTTTAATGTTATTTTTATCTATAACTGATTCCAATTGAAGGAACACATCAGAAAGAGTGTGTAATAGAAATTCTTTTGTTACTAATGTATCTACTCTTGTTGGTTTCTTTGAGCTCTCTGTTCTTGGCGAGAGTGGTCGATTTACTGGTATGTGCCTTGGATTTGGCGCGCTTGGCTGAACATTTTGCCGTACACCAAATTCCTGTATTCTCGTCTGGACATTCAACGATGCTCTGTTGGACGTTCTGGTCCGGTCTGAGCTCGGTTGGTCTGTGCTCTGTTGTTTTGCGCTGGGGGCGCTGGCGGCAATGGAGGCGGAGCCAGTTCTGGTACTAATTCTCTGCGGGCTGGCGGCTTGTGGGCTATCTCGGAGGAATTCACCGTGCTTGGTGTGCTCGGCGTCTTGGCCAGCTGGCTGCTCAAGGCTTCGCTGGCCTGGGTCTGACGCTGGGCCCTACTTGTGACGAAGGGGTTCCAACCTTCTGTCAATATCAGCGTTTTGCCCGTCCCCAGTATCTTCTGCAAGCTGCGATGCGTCGCCAAAGCTTGAGTGAGGAAGAGATCTTTCGTCTCCTCCTCCTCCCACTTAGCTTCCTGGTAGCCGCGGAAATTGGCTTGATGTTGTTCCAATATCACGCGGGCTGCTGGATTTAAGCTTGCGTGTACTAGGAGCAAGCGGAGGGAAATCAGTGATTTTCCCCACTAGCCTGTTACTAAAACGGAAAGAAGGGACTGACTCTCTGTCAGCCTGGGTGTGGAACTAACCGTGGTTATGGGTTGTAACTAAGGTAGGTTGATGATTTAAAGTGGTTTGGGTAATGGTTTAAGTCCTGTAAAAAGGTACTTCCTCAATCAGTAAGTCTTGTCTGAGAGGCTTGCTCTAATTGCTCTAATTAGGCGCATCCAAATCAATACAAAGTATTAATAGGCATCCAAGGAGGTACTCACTTGGGTTCGTGGTTTCTACCTTATTGAAGGTAGGTTGTGGCCAATTCTTGAGGTAATAACAGTATTAAACTATAGATTATCCAGAATTGGGGGATTGTTGGAGAATGGGGAACTAAGCAAGGTAAATAACTCTAAGGTATGTACTGTGCTGGTGTGTTCTAAATATTCTCTGCGGGATAAACAACTGTTTACAGTCTGTTTATATATTGTAAGAGCTCCTCAAGGGGGAACTGTGAGCGCTTCCATGACCTGGGAGGTACTGTGGAACTTCAGGGGCAAGACAGATCCTTTTGGGAGGATCTGTTAATGTTTATGATGTGATTTCTACTAAGGCTGTGTTATGGGACACATCTTTGATCAATAGTGCTTAGTGGGATTGGATCACATCATGACATTTGTATTAATTGATCTGTTATTAATATTAATAAAGTTATTAACTTATAATGATGTCATTTATTATTGGTACATCTTATAAGTATTAATTATTATAATATTAATAAGTTCTTTTATTAATAAGATATTAAATTACATATCTTATGCGTGAAATATTCCAATGTTAAGGAATGTGGGCGTAATCAGAGGGGAAAGAGTGATATCTGTTACTCTGGATATTTCACGTGACAGGGGGGCAAAGGCCTACAAGTTATGTATCTTGTATAACAGGAGTACATATCTTAACCAGAATTATTCATGAGTTTATTAATGAATATATTATTAAAGTATTTATATTAATTAATGTAATTAATGTACTTTAATAATATTAATATTAAAGTAATAATAATGAAGGTATAATAATAATAATAACTACAGAATAGTAATTATTATTAAGGATAATAATAATTAATATTACGTGGAGTTATTTAGAATAAATAATGATAATAAATAGTAATAATAATTAATAAGAATAGTAATTATTATTAGAGATAATAATAATTAAAAATCTTTGCAGTTACGTGGTACATGTCAGGTACTGTGATATGTACTCAGTGGCTGACACTCTCGTCTCTTTCCGCTACCTGGGCTGGGGTCTCTGCTAGACGGCATGATACAGTAAGGCGTGGATTAATTAGTATGATTTTCTTTGCGAAGAAAAAGTAAACAAATAAAATAGTAAGAAAATGTATTTACAAGTGGTTATGGGAGTCCACGTATCAGCGGTGACTCTCCTAGCTTCACTGGGTGGCGGGGAGCTTCTAACTTGTATAGAAGCCGCGTCTGGGATAACAGTGTCTCCGTTTGGAGCTGCAGGGGCTCTATTTTGGTCGTTAGAGGAACAAAATTGACGGTTAGAAGTACAACCTCTGGGAACGTAAACTTCTGACACTAACGACAAGAATATCATTAGTGAGAAGATTAGGTTCCAGAGAAAATTTTGATGTAGAAAGGACTAACTTTTGTTGAGTTTGGACTGAGTTATAATGTTTTGAAAAAGCTGAATGTAAGGATTTGGTTCTTAAAAAAGAATCCGCTTTTTTGAGTATAATTTTGGTTTTTTCTGTGTAAAAAAAATAAGGATCAAATCACAGAAAGTCAGTTAAAATATTCTTTCTCTTTCAGAAATATTTTGACAAAAAAAATCAAGGATAATAAAAGGGTAAAAAGTTTTTATAAAATTTTTGAGTTTTCTTTTTTTAAAAAAAAATTAATAACTTGAATTTTTAAAGGCCAAATAATTTATGGCCACTGTTGGGAAACCAAATGTCAACTAACTGTACTCTATTCCACAAATAGTGGCGTGTACAGTAAAAGTATACTAAAAACAACAATAAGCAAAATTACTTTGGTGTTTTGTTAAAAACACTAAGTATAAAATAAAACAGGTTACTAACCTGCTTCCAGACTTCTGTTATGGGAATAAATATCCTCAGAAGGGCTAACCAGACTGTAACACGGTTCTTCCAATTAAATTAAGAAGTATTAATTTAATTGGGGGATTTGAAGAACTCTAACTATTAAAGATAGTTATAAGTAGAAAAGGCCAGTCCTCCTAGCTTACAGGATAAGGTGAGCGCCTTGTTAGCTTATAATATATTATCTAGTAATGGTTAAAGTTGATGGGGGGAGGATGTCTTCAATTTGGTGGAGAAACCACCTCCGTAAATAATAAATATTTTGTATTAATCCCTCTGTGATATATTTGACAGTGGGGATTGGGGCAATGTTGACAGGTGAATTTGATCAGCCTGTTTGTGTTAAGAAGTACACAATGGTTTCATTTTTAATTAAAATGATGCCATAGTTATTTCACATTGATTAAATTAATTTAATGTTTATTTTTCTTAATTGAACTAAATAATTATTAATCACATGTACATATAGCTTCCTTTGGGGTTAGTGCTTGGAAAAGCGCTTGCTCTGGAGAGCTAAACAGGTGGGAATTAATTTATAAGTTTTTATTGCATAATTAATATATTTTACATAAAGATTTACCTTGATTTATGTGTAATTGTATACTATAAATTACCATGTGTTAATCTTGGATCTTCCAGGATTTTCAAGAAGAAAACTGTGCCAATAAATGGTTCTTTATCCATTTATTGCATGTTTGAAAATTAATTTGCCAAAGATTTTCATTAATTAAATTATAACTTAATTTTGGTAAAAAATAGATATAATTTAAATACATGTTTTTATTGAATGTGGTCATGAGTGTGGCTTGAACTCGGGTCCTTAGGTTTATAGCATTTATTACTAAGCCAGTCCTTAACTGTTAGACTATTGTAAAATTTGATGTAATGTTAAAGTCTAATTTACATTCTCTTAAAAATGTCAATAGGGGGTATCAAATATGACCAAATCCACCATTATCTAATCAAATGGTTTTGAAAATCCACCATTTTTAAAAACCATGGATATCTATATAAAATGGTTCAAAATTCTCATAGGTGAAGTTTTGTCAAAAAAACTAATTCACTGGTTTTAATTGTGGATTTGGTCATATTTGATACCCCCTAATGTAATAAAAGATAATAATCAAAATAGAGAATAATTATAATTAATCAAGCTTGCAGTTTCAAGTATTAAATGTTACATACTACATGTAATATCTTGGTGGCTGACAACTTCCTCCTGGCTGACGAGGTTGTATAACCTCGTCGGCTGGGAGGACTTCCACCTGGCTGACAAGGTTGTATAACCTCGCCAGCCAGGAGGAAGTCCTCCCGGCTGACAAGGTTATACAACCTCGTTGGCCAGGAGGGACGTCCACCGGGCTGACAAGGTTATACAACCTTGTTGGCCAGGAGGGACTTCCTCCTGGCTGATGAGGTTATACAACCTTGTCGGCCAGGAGGGACTTCCTCCTGGCTGATGAGGTTATACAACCTCGGCAGCCGGGAGGACTTCTCCCGGCTGACGAGGTGGAAGTCCCTCCCGGCCGACAAGGTTGTATAACCTTGTCAGCCGGGAGGACTTCCTCCTGGCCAACAAGGTTGTATAACCTTGTTGGCCAGGAGGACTTCCTCCTGGCAGGCCGACAAGCGTTCCCACACGCCAATTGTTGGCGTGTGGGAGCCACACGCCAATTGTTTGGCATGCTCTCCCACACGCCAATTTTTTTGGCGTGTAGACCCTAGACGCCAAAAAAAATTGGCTTGTAGGCCCCGCACACCAAAAACAAATGGTGTGCTGGTTGGCGTTGGTGTGCGCCTTTGGCGTGCGTTTATCAAAGCCCCTATAAGATCCCAACCATCAGATGTTGATGAAGCAAAATCTACCTTTTGATGGATATTATTTGTGTTATAATCTAAACAAAAAACTCATTCTCAACTTGTTGTACAGATCCAGAGGCCTCAAGCCATCTTGTGTTCTCATCTTGATACTATTCTAGCTCTAAATGACACTAACCATCAATAAGGAATTTATGATATGAAATAGGAATGGACCATTTTCAATCTCATGTGTGGGGACAGCAGCCAATGATAATGATGGTGAATGCTTAACAGGTGGAACCATCATGACATAAATCTTGGTTGTCTGAAGGGGGGGGACCTAGTGAGAGTATAATGAGTAGTGTTGGGATAACTTGGGTTTTTTTTGATCAGCAGCGATTGAAAACTTGTTCAAAAAAGATAGCATGAGCTGAGACACCAGGCCTTCATAGAGTATGAGAGTACACAACTGGATAGATCTTTGGAAGATTGTTTGTCACGTCACATGAAAGATTCTGGAAGAAGTTTCCACTGGTAAAGTGTTGTTGCAATACAGTAAAAATGAATATGACTGAATCAATTTTGTGAAGACATAGTAGCATTGATTATTTGCTGGGAAATAAATTCTGTGAGACTCTCACAGAATTGAATGGAACCATGAATGTAAGCTTTCATTTAATGTATTAATGTTTTGTTTGGGATACTTCCCTTGCTAAAGTTCAAGGTAAAATGGTATGGTTCAAGGTATATGTGGGAATTATGCTATACCATGGTGAAAATGTGAAGATTAGAGATGTAGGGTTGGGCAGGCTTGTGATTTAAGTGAATGATTTACTTCTTGAAAGCTCATGTGAAACATATTGTAGTTATGAGAGAATCTGGCCAGATGTGATTCATAATGCAAGAATGAAAGACTAGAATACATTCACACAATGAAACATTGCCATTTAGTTTTGGAAAGGTAGGAGAATTGCAGATGACTGGTGGAGAGAAATTTTCAACATGAACGGAAAGCAAAAAAGAGTGATGTTTGTTTCATGTGTGCATTTGCTTGTGTGTTGAGTGTCTGCGTGGCTGGATTTGAGGAATGTAATTTAGGTATCCTTGTTACTGGTTGGGGTTTACAGCAGGTGGTTGGGCCAGCTCACACACACTTTAAGTGTAAATATATTGTTTATATACTGTGAATTTTTTCAGCCACAAAGAATCCAAAAAGAATATTTCCAGCAACCCAGAATCACCAATATGTACCTTGAGGCATATTGAACTGGGGGATCAAAAGGAATCCAAGTTCAAAAAACAATGAGAGATTTCATTGCATTTTATTTTAAAAATGTAGATGGGATTATGTGCATATACATCAGATTTGTAGAGTGTTTCTAGGCTTCAGTTGGATGTAAAGGATAATATATGAATGCACCAGGAAAAAAAAGGTGGAACCTCCATGGAGGTGACTTCTCTATATCCCAGATGTATCCCACCTCTATCTGCTATGTATCCTTGGTGTGCACCAATGGTATCTCCATGCCTATATATTATGTATCACCAACATATAATGATATATCAGAGGAGTGTTCAAAAACGTTTCAAAAGATTGAATTGTGTTTATAGAAATTTCTGAGGCAATAAATTTTTTGATCACAACCAATGTTTAATCAATGATGGCTCATATCAAAATTCAAAAAACTTGCAATTTTTAAGTCGGAACTATATTTTGAGCTTTGATGAAAAATATATTTGGCCATGGTTGATCAATTACTCCAGTTCTGGAGAACTTGACCATAGAACTCTGAAATAAGCCAGTCATATTTATAAAAGTGCATCCATCACCCCAGGAGATCCACCACCACCACTGCCAACAACTTGAAAGCTGAATTTCTAATATGCACAATCGTCACAATCCAAAAAAAAAGCAAGTAGCTTGATCAAGTGAAACTCCAGGTTTTGAAAATATTCTTCACAACATGGCTAACATGAACTCCTTAGAATCTTTAACTAAGATATATCTATTGCAAAGCTATGTACCTATACGTTAGCTTCTATGTGGTATATATTTAACATGTGATTAAACTTGGAAATTAAATAAATCTTGATAATCAAATTCAAGTCAACAACATGATTCAGAGGGATGTTATTGCAAAGTATAAATAGAGAGACCCACCTTGCACTGTTGAGAATTCAAACAGTTCTTAGACCATCCTGGTGGTCTATTTCGAAACCTTGAGTTGATGACAATGGTCTTTTTATATCCATTATTGATTTGATTTAAAGCCAATGTTGTATTTTCCTCCAACGATACCATATTCCCTCTATATTCACCAGGTTCAAAAGACAGTCATATTATCAACTTTTGCCTTCATCAGATTATTTGTAATTATTGAACGTGCAAGGCAAACTAGCAGCAGGAGCCTAAAAAATGTACAATGCACAAGCATCTATGAAAAGTGTGCCTCTAATTCTGTGAAAGTTTAAACTCATGCTTACCAAATATATTATCAGATAGCACCAATGCAACAAAATATTCCTTCATCAACATTAGGGTCACATTGCACATTTAGAAATTCAATTTAGAAGGTTTCTAAAAATAACATTGAATGTAGTCAGTCTAATTTGAAAGTTGAAACTGGGACACACATCCAGGTGTGGGATCATATTTTTGCCTTTGTCAGCCTCTGTGATGCCAAGGAGTAATCCTTCTAGCTACACAAGGTGCAAAATAAAAGATAAAGAGCAATATAAAGCTCTGGGAGGATTTATAAGAGGTAATACCAATAAGGATATGAGGTATGAGCGGTAAAAGATGATTAATTATATTAAATAAATTTAATATAATTAAAAATATGAGGGGCCTGATAAATCAGGGGTGTTTAATCCCTCAAAGGTATCTTGCAAGCAGAGGATTTAGGTACCTGAACACACTGGGGCCTGTAAACAGGGGTGTTTTAAATCCCAGATAAAAGATGGGGGGAGAATCTCAAGAAGAAGGTTTATCTACTTACTAGTAATAAATTACCTTACAGACTTGAGGTTCTTCCAGGGGGAAATTGGGCAGGTGGAAGCGCTTGGAAAGGGTGTTGGAAGAGCTGGGTGGACACTGGGCAATTTCAGGGGAGTAAGAAGGGGCTAAAGAACAGATACTAGGACCTTACCAGACAGAATAACAATTTGTAAAGCTATGTAAGTGGGTACAGGTGGTAGTATATATATTAAAGCATGATCTTTTAAAATACAGGGGGAACAAGGGCTCCTTAAATGCCTTCCTGGAGCCCTGATGGCGAAACACAAGATGTATTTTTGGCTATGGGAACATTTAAAAGGAAGGGGTTAAGATTTAATACAAATGCATGTAGTTGTTTAATCAAATTTCCATATGTACAGGCTGTCTACTATGGGTACAGCCTGTCTAAGCTCTTTTGCTGGCATCTTGAGGCGCTTCTGAACCTCTGACAAGGTTTGTTAGATGTGTTGATCAAAGGTTTTAATTACATGTCAAAATGTATTGATTAAATATCACATGTACCTGTTGATCACATTTGTCAGAGTTTAATTATTTTGTATTGTGTACAATGTGAAATAAATGTATTTGTTTGTTCTGTGGGCGCTTCAAGAGCCTCTTGTTTAAACCCTGTCATGCAGGCTCTTTGGGAATGCATGACTGCAGAGATCTGTCAATCAATAATTTCCCACTAAGGATGTAATACATTTATTTTGAACAGTGGTTCAATAGTTATTTTCAGAAGGTTCTCATGTTATTTCCTTCCTCTGGTTCGTGGTCTTTGTCCCTCTGAATCATCCTTTAGTGTACTTAGTATTAAATAAAATAAATAAATAAATAGATAATATAGTACATTACTAGTATTATATACTTATATTATTAGTGTCATATGTATTTATTTTATTATGTTCTTATTTAAATACATTGTTATTTCGTGGTTTTGTACATGTATTTATGGTTTTTATTCTGTATTTTAATGTATAATAATTAATTCAGCGCTTTTAGTGGTAATATTCTTTCAAGTTGTTTTACTACTAGAAGTTTTAAGTTATCTGGGGTACTTTGGCTGAAGTACCCTAGGTTATTTTACACGCTCTTTAAGATTATGAAATAATATTTCCACTTATGTTATTATTTATGAGCATATTCATTGTTTTATACTTAATACTGTATTTGTTTATTTATTATTAATTTACTATGTAATAATGTGTTTATTATTTACATATTACTTTTTTATGTTGCTTTATCTTATTATTATTCATTTATTACTCTTTATTAAATGATTAATACTATATTTTTAATTTTATGTTTTATTTTGTTCTAGTCAGGTTGTCTCTTAACTAGTAGCAAGCTGACATTCCCTACCTTCAAGATAAGTCTCTCTGAAAAAAAAATCACAGGTTTCTCTCACGTACAACTACAAAAGACATTCATAATGATCTTTTGGATGCTCTGTAGTTTCTGAGGTGAATGGCGCCATCAGGGATATTATTTTCTGGTAACCATTCATCTTTATCTGCTGATTGATTTTTATACCTGATTAGATACAGTCTTGTGTCTTTTCCTTGTATCCTTTCTTTCTTATCTTTCAAGATTTTATGTACTTTGAGTTGATCAGAAGGTGGTGTATCCATTAATGGGATCTGTTGTGGAGTCATTGGCTCTTCTTCTTCTCTGGTAGAATAAGGTTTAATCAAACTTACAGGAAAAACAGGGTGTTTTCTTGACAATTCTTCAGTTAATATTACTTCCACCGCATTTTTCCCATGTAGTTGTTTAACTGTGAATGGACCTATAAATGGTGGTTTGAGCTTTCTACTTCCTCCTAAATTGTTGAAGTTAATTGTAGATAACAGAACTTTATCTCCTATCTGAAATTCAGGTTCTTTATGACTTTTGTCCCACCTGTTTTTATTATATTCTACCGCTTCTTCTACACATCTTTTAGCATGCTGGTGCGTAGAATCTAACATCTTTTTAAAGTCTAGTGCAGTAGGATGTATATGTGGCAATTTATCATTTAGAGTATCTTTAGGCATACGTGGTATCCATCCTCTTTCCAGAACATAGGGAGCTTCTTTTGTAGAAGAATGTTTACTACTGTTGTATGCAATTTCCAGAGCAGGTAATAAGCTAACCCAGTCATGAGTATATCCATCATGGTTCTTAAATTCAACTCCAAATGAGCAAAATCTGCGTAACATATCTTCCAGAGTTTGTATCATCCTTTCAGCTAAACCATCAGTTTGGGGGTGATATGCAGTGGAAAATGCTAGTTTAGTACCAAGCATATCATGTAAGTTTCTCCAGAATTCAGACGTAAATTTGGGGTCTCTATCACTGATGATAATTTTAGGTATCCCAACATCAGCCATAATTCTGTTCCAAAATAGCAGAGCTACTTCCATGGCGGTATCATCTTTATGATTAGGTATGAATCTAGCCCTTTTTGAGAATCTATCTACTACTACTAATACTGAGTTATAGGAATAAGAACCTCCTGGGGGTAGGCCAGTCACAAAATCCATATTAATTATCTCCCATTTATTAGTAGGTTCAGCTATTTTTTGAAGAAGTCCAAACCTTTTTCCTGTCTGTTTATTTCCTTTCTGGCACGTATCACAAGATTGGATATATTTATGGACTTGTTCTTTCCAGTTAATCCACCAAGCAGTATACTTGATTCTTTCTACAGTTCTTTCTTCAGAAAAGTGCCCAGAGTTGATATTATCATGGCATTCTTTCAAGATGTCATTAATCTGGGATGGGTCACTTAAAACAAGTACACTAGAGTGTCTGTTTCTAAAATATAGCAACCCATCTAGTAAAGTGAACTTTCCTAGTTTATACTGCTTGGATAATTCCTCTGGTAAGCTAGCTATTAATTCAGGTGAACTGTTCTCATTCCTTAGTATCTCTACTAATTTTAAAAGTTCACTGTTGTTATCATAACTCTTTTGTACCAATTCATAGAAAGCTTTATCTAAATCACATACATGTATTCCTAGTATAGGAAATATGTCTTCATCTTCAGGGTCATATGCTGGGTTATCTGGGTTATTTGGTAAAGCCCATCTACTCAATCCGTCAGCATTTTTGTGTTTGGCTCCTGCTTTATGAATAATAGTCATATGTCCTCTATATTGTTGTATTGCAATTTGCCACCTAAGCATATGTCTGTTTGGAGTTTTCATGTTCATCAGAGTTCTTACAGCTGTGCAATCTGTTACAACCACAAAATTGGTACCCTCTAAGTAATAGTGTAACTTTTCTAATGCCCAAACAAGAGCTAAGCACTCCATTTGGCTAGCACCATACTTTTTCTCCGTACTTTTGATTTGCCTGGATATAAAGAGAATAGGTTTTTCCGTAGGTTTATCCTCAATTATAAATTCTTGATGTAATGCTGCTCCTAACCCATCCAGACAGGCATCAATATATAATAGAAATGGTTTGTCATAATCAGGTTGTGCTAGTACTGGAGCAGTTGTAAGGAGTCTTTTTAATTCCTCATAGCTTTGTACTCTATCATAGGTCATCTCAAATATGGTATCATGGTTGCAGAGAGCATATAGATCTTTACTGATATTAGCAAAATTGGGAACATGTTGGCGGTAGTAACTACAGAAACCTAAGAATGACATTATTTCAGTTCTATTTTGAGGCATTGATTTCATTAATACTGCAGCTACTTTATTTTGATCTATAGCTAGTGACAGTCCTGATACAACTCTTCCTAGTGCTTTGAGTTCTCCATATCCAAAGTTGCATTTCTTAATTGACATTTTTAAAACCAGCTTCTATAGCAGTATGAAGTACTATATTGATTTTCTCTAAATGAGTTTCCCAATCATCAGAATAAATAATTATATCATCTATATATACCATCATCCAATTCTGTCTGATAAATGATCCAAAAATTGAGTCCATCATCCTCTGGAAGTGAGATGGAGCATTCTTTATGCCAAAAGGCATTCTCAAATACTCAAAGATTCCCAAATGACATATGATTCTGAGGAATTTCCTGCTATCTGGTTCTATTGGTATCTGATGGAATCCCTTAAGTACATCCATAGTTGTAATGTACTTGGCTTTAGATAAATTATGCAGAGAATGATCTATTCTTGGTATGGGATAATAATCTGGTCTAGTATAATTATTCAAGGCCCGGAAATCTCCTACCATTCTTGATTTCTCATTATGCCATGCAATTATAACAGGTGTAGTTACTTCTACCTGTTCATTATGTCCTACTTTTCTCAACACTTTTAGTTCCTGTAATTCTTTTATGTGAATTTCTAAAGCTTCTCTTGATTTAGGACTAGAGGGATAAGGGGGTCTTCTTAACTGAGGTGGGTACGGCTTGTTAACTGTAAGTTCCAACTTCATATCATGTCCTTTGATATTACCAATGGGTTCTTCTATGGTACAGAAGGCCTTTTTGTGTTTAAAACAAGTTTTCAGAACATCTATTTTCTGATCTTCATTCAGTATTTCACTTACTGCAGCTTGGGACAGATATTCCTCTTGGAAAGATAGTAATTCTTTTGGGACCTCAGGTTTGGTTGTAACATCTGATATTTTAATATTGATATTACAAATTTGGAATTTTCTTTTCCATTCTCCTCCAATAGTATAGAATCTATCTTTGCTTTGGAATATATCTATGCCGTACATGCAGAATGTATCATTTCCCAGAATCAAATAATCACAAACAGCATCTTGTAGTACCACAAATTCTACCAATAATCTAAGGGATCCTTTAGAATGTGGAAAAATAAGAGGTATGGCTATGACTCCTACAGGTTTCATATTGGAGTTACAACTACTAAGTTTGGCTTTTGGCATTGGCATCAGGTGATTTTCCCAGTCTGGATAGTTTTCTTCCAGAAAAATACTACTGGTACAAGAACAAAAGGCTCCTACATCTAGTAGTACTTTCATTTCCTTATCATTAACTATAACAGTGGTATAACTTGTCTTTCCCATAGTATAGCTCATTCCTGCCTCAGGTTTGTTAGTAAGGAGTTTTGCATCTAATACATGTCCTACTTTAAGTGATTTATCCCATTTTTGTGGTAAATTAGAATCTCCATGAATAGAGTTAATAGACAATTCATCTCCAATATCAGCTTGAATCACTGCTATCCTAGCTGTTTCCTCTTCAAATGGTTCACTAGTAACTATTTCAAACTGAGAATGGGTGTCTTCTTCACTGTCTGATCTAGATTCTACTTCTACAACATTTATCTTTCTGCGGGGATTAGGGCAATCAGGTTTCTTGTGTCCTTTTTCACCACAGTTGTAACACTCAGGTATTACTATTTTCTTGGGTATTTCTGCTGGATTGTTAGGTTTGGGAGATTCTTTCTGCACTTCTCTCCTCTCAGGCAAGTTGCTTCTTGTGTATTTTTTGTTCAATCCATTGAGTATAACCATTTCATGGAGTACACTACTGAATTCAGTTAAGTCTACTCTCATAGATGGCAGTCTACATCTCATTATAGATTCCAATGTTCCTTGACATTGATTTAGAAGTCTGTCATTGGCTTCTTCATCAGTAACATTGATATGTACACATTCTATTCTTTTCCTTTGTTTCAGACACCACTCAGCAGCTGTTTCTTTTGTTGGGTCAAAGTAATCACTTTCAAAGGCTTTACGCTTTTCATTCTTCCAAATCCTGGTACCATAATGAGCTTTAATCAACTGTTTCCATACAGACCAGGGTTGATTAATCAACTGTTTCCATACAGACCAGGGTTGATTTCCTACAGCTCTGCTTTTAGTAATAAACCAAGAGGAGGCCATTCCTTCAAATAAAACAGTAAGTCTGGAAGTGATAACCTCATCATCAGCTTGGTAAGTTCTTACTATGTGATCAATATATTCAATAAAGTTGATATGGTCATACTCCCCTTTACCATCAAATTTGGGCCAATCTTTAAGAGGGGGCATTAATTTATGTATAGCTGTCATATCTGCTCCTTTATACTGTGTGGACATTCTAGGATTTCTATTTAATGGCTGATTTTGCATAAAGGGATTATTGAACTTTGGTTGGTCATTATCCATAGGTTGAGCACTATTCCTATAGCTAAGGTTTTGTGGTTGCTCAAGATATTCATGTGGTTTATTATCTTGGAATATATTATGAACAAGATCTATATGAGGGGCTTCATCTCTATCTTGATACTTTATGGGTTTTATTTCTTTATCACAATATTTGTTACAATTATCTTTATTAGAAATGTTTTGTTGTTCCTGTTTAATTGTTTTCAGAGATTCTATTCCTGATATTATGGTAGACAATTTAGAGATTACATTATCTTTCAATTTCAGGGATTCTATTTCTGAAGTAAGTTCAGATAACTTAGAACTCACCGTGTTTTCTAAATTATCTAATTTTTTGTTCATATCACAGCTTAAGTTCTTTATCAATTCTTCAATTGTTTTATTTTCTTTTTTCTCCGGTTTTTTCAAAGAATTAATGACATATTCTGCCATAGAAACTTGAGATGAGTGTAATTCCTCAAGGTAATCAAGAGTATCATTCGTGATTTTCTTGGTTTCTTTCACTGTGTCTTTGATCATTTCACTGTCTTTTCCAATTTCTATTAGCAACTCACAGTGTCTACCAGATAGATCAATGGGTAAGGGAGCTTCTAATTTCTTTATTACTCCTAAAATATTCGAGTTTACACATGATTTAGTATTTTCTAAACAGTCTTCGATTTTTTTAGTAATAATTCTTAGATTGGTCTCATTATTTACATCAATAGTAGTTATATTGCTGTTTAATGATTCTAAAGAATCAAACAAGGAATGTAACAGTACAGGACTCAATCGATGTTCTTGTAGAGGTTGGCTGCCACGTGGAGAAGATCGGTGGCTTTCTTCCAGCGGACTGGATCGTCGAAGTTGATCGACGAAGAGCTGCGGTTCTTGCCTCCGTCCTTCTTCTTGAATTTGAGACTGGAGAGCTTCTTGGGAGGAGTAGGGAAGTGTATTCTTTTCTCTTCCCAAGGGTTCCAACCCTTCACATAAGTCTCGATTTCGTCGTTCGAGATCAACTTTTGTAAAGCCTTCTGGCTTTCTTGAGCTGAGGTTAGTAACGCTCTCAGCTCGGCGGTTGGGCCTTTTCTTAAAGAGGCTTGGCACTGTCTCCAAATGGAGACGTGCTCTTTCACCCGGAGTCGAATCTGCTCCTCTTTTGAGAGAACTTGTATCTCTGGCGTGGAAGGGCGTATCGGGGTAGCTTCCAAAGATCTTGGGGGTATCTCGTCGACCTCCATTGCCGTTTCCTCTCCTGGACTCGGCGGTGGGGAGTCCTGCGGAACTCGAATTATCCCTGGAATGGAATGATCGATCTCCTTTCGAGGGATATTTGACATTTGCATTTTCTTGACTCGTTGCTGCAATTCCTTTGCGGCCTCGAGGTCTTGTCGGACTTGGGAGGAGACCGTGTAGGTCTGGGTTGTTGGACCTAGTCGATTTAACCATTTTTATTAGTTTTTTTATTATTTTATATATTTTTTATATGTATTTTTACAAAATCTTTTTAGCTTACTATTATTGGTCCCGTTGTCGACGGAAGGAGTGGTATTTTCTTTTTCGAAGGAAGCCACTTAAAAAAATAAGAAAAAAGGGAAAAGTAAGTTCGTTTTATTTTATTTATTTATTTTATTTATTTATTAAAAAGGACTCACTTCTATTTTGGTAATTTTCTCGAGCTATTCTTTCTTTCTTAGCTTTAAGCTCTCTAAGGTAGGACTGGAGATTGAGTTCCGCGTCGAGGTCCTTTTCCTCGCGGATGTGAGTGTGGTAAGACACCAAAATTAACCTTTCTTCTTCTGTAAGGAGATCCCGATCGCTAGGGATGTAATTCTTGATCTCTTCCTCTCTCCTTAACTTGAGGTAGCGCAGATAGTATTGAATTAAAGCGGCGTTGTCCTGTAATCTCACTGTAAAAAGATTTTAGAATAAAAGAAATAATTAGTATATGTATTTTGTATTTTTAAGAATGAGTATTTTTTTCGAAAAAAATGAAATAATTTGTTTTAGTTACTTTTTATAAAAGATTTTTCATAAGCCAAAAAGGATTAAAACAAAACAGATTTTTTTGTTAGTTTTTGGAATGGATTTATATGATTATAAAAGATATGATAAAAAAATAGAGATATGTATTTTTTATATGGTTTATATATTTTTTTTTTAAAAAAAAAAAGCGGATTTTTTATTTCAGAAATAAATTTCAGAAATTTCCCGGCCAGACCCCCAATTGTCAGCCTCTGTGATGCCAAGGAGTAATCCTTCTAGCTACACAAGGTGCAAAATAAAAGATAAAGAGCAATATAAAGCTCTGGGAGGATTTATAAGAGGTAATACCAATAAGGATATGAGGTATGAGCGGTAAAAGATGATTAATTATATTAAATAAATTTAATATAATTAAAAATATGAGGGGCCTGATAAATCAGGGGTGTTTAATCCCTCAAAGGTATCTTGCAAGCAGAGGATTTAGGTACCTGAACACACTGGGGCCTGTAAACAGGGGTGTTTTAAATCCCAGATAAAAGATGGGGGGAGAATCTCAAGAAGAAGGTTTATCTACTTACTAGTAATAAATTACCTTACAGACTTGAGGTTCTTCCAGGGGGAAATTGGGCAGGTGGAAGCGCTTGGAAAGGGTGTTGGAAGAGCTGGGTGGACACTGGGCAATTTCAGGGGATTAAGAAGGGGCTAAAGAACAGATACTAGGACCTTACCAGACAGAATAACAATTTGTAAAGCTATGTAAGTGGGTACAGGTGGTAGTATATATATTAAAGCATGATCTTTTAAAATACAGGGGGAACAAGGGCTCCTTAAATGCCTTCCTGAAGCCCTGATGGCGAAACACAAGATGTATTTTTGGCTATGGGAACATTTAAAAGGAAGGGGTTAAGATTTAATACAAATGCATGTAGTTGTTTAATCAAATTTCCATATGTACAGGCTGTCTACTATGGGTACAGCCTGTCTAAGCTCTTTTGCTGGCATCTTGAGGCGCTTCTGAACCTCTGACAAGGTTTGTTAGATGTGTTGATCAAAGGTTTTAATTACATGTCAAAATGTATTGATTAAATATCACATGTACCTGTTGATCACATTTGTCAGAGTTTAATTATTTTGTATTGTGTACAATGTGAAATAAATGTATTTGTTTGTTCTGTGGGCGCTTCAAGAGCCTCTTGTTTAAACCCTGTCATGCAGGCTCTTTGGGAATGCATGACTGCAGAGATCTGTCAATCAATAATTTCCCACTAAGGATGTAATACATTTATTTTGAACAGTGGTTCAATAGTTATTTTCAGAAGGTTCTCATGTTATTTCCTTCCTCTGGTTCGTGGTCTTTGTCCCTCTGAATCATCCTTTAGTGTACTTAGTATTAAATAAAATAAATAAATAAATAGATAATATAGTACATTACTAGTATTATATACTTATATTATTAGTGTCATATGTATTTATTTTATTATGTTCTTATTTAAATACATTGTTATTTCGTGGTTTTGTACATGTATTTATGGTTTTTATTCTGTATTTTAATGTATAATAATTAATTCAGCGCTTTTAGTGGTAATATTCTTTCAAGTTGTTTTACTACTAGAAGTTTTAAGTTATCTGGGGTACTTTGGCTGAAGTACCCTAGGTTATTTTACACGCTCTTTAAGATTATGAAATAATATTTCCACTTATGTTATTATTTATGAGCATATTCATTGTTTTATACTTAATACTGTATTTGTTTATTTATTATTAATTTACTATGTAATAATGTGTTTATTATTTACATATTACTTTCTTATGTTGCTTTATCTTATTATTATTCATTTATTACTCTTTATTAAATGATTAATACTATATTTTTAATTTTATGTTTTATTTTGTTCTAGTCAGGTTGTCTCTGAACTAGTAGCAAGCTGACAGCCTTCAAATAAAAATAGGCAATTGAAAATCTCAATTTAAACCTCCCAAGAAGTTCACACAGGCACTATCTCTCATGTCTATTTTAATACACTTCAAAATAACTTATAAGTACTATTTTAGCTGCCTCATACAATGGATTATGGAAATTTTCACTTGGAATTTCATCCAATCAAAAATAAAATAAAGCTTCACAACAAAACCATTGTAAATCATTTGGAGTCTATCTGGTGGCCAAAAAGTCACAAAAACCCCAACTGCAGTAAATTTAAATTTAATGTCATTAGACCAAAGATTATACTAATAAAAATTTGAAGAAACCTTTATTTTCATATCACTCTACAAAATTATAATGGAATGATGATCCTACCACTAGCTGTGGAATGAACCCAATAATAATGCAATATTTTTTTGTTCAAGAAGTCTCTTCAAGATTTAATAGTAAAGACTGTGGATTGCAAACAAACTTATTAAGCTTAGCAGCTCCCCAGGGCCCTTGAGGATACCCATTTATCCTGATTTGAGCCATGGAAAGTATGTTGGGATGGAATATGGGTAATGTCCAATATATTAACGTCCCAAAAAAAATGAGAGATGATTGGTAGTCTTGTTGTCTCTCACTGGTGATAGTCACATAATTATCACACTTACAAGCAGATTAAGATGTTAATTATCTCCAGACTGAGTGTCATAATGCCTCTAGTAGGATTAATGTTTACACCTACCTACACATGCTTTGGCAACTGATGATGGTTTCCCATCACAAAATCAAATGAATGATAAATGGTTCTTTCATTGCAAAGTCAGTAAAATCCACAAATAAGAATCTAGTAGAAACTGCCACTCCATGGCAATGAATTGAGAGGTATAACAGGTAGAATTGAATTTATTATCACTATCTAAGCTAACAAATTGCATCATGCAATTGTATTCAAATGTTTGTGAAAATGATCATTTGTATTTTGAGGCTTCAGAAGGATCAGGTAATTGAATATTTCGTTGGGATCCATAAATGGTGAGGATTCCCCAGAAATTAAAAACAAAAAGGAGAAACCAGAATATTAAAACTGAAGATTTGTGTTGAACAGTAATACAAAATTGATAGAGATGAGAAAGGATCATTTTTGCCCTGGCAGAGACTCAAAACTGAGATAAGGCATTGAGAATGATACATATTAACCTTTGATTTATGGATCCTGATTCCTCACCATGAAAGCTGGTTTGATGACCAAAGTGAGGAACTTGTGTGTATTGGTCTAATAATTTTGTTTAGGTGGAGAAAGAGATGTTAATTTGATCAAGATTTACCAGTGAATTCTGACCCTTACTTGTTCAAGTGGGCCAATTTTCCTCCATTTTTCTGGTAATTTTCTTCCTATAAGATCCCAACCATCAGATGTTGATGAAGCAAAATCTAACTTTTGATGGATATTATTTGTGTTATAATTTAAACAAAAAAACTCCTTCTCAACCTGTTGTACAGATCCAGAGGCGTCAAGCCATCTGGTGTTCTCATCTTGATACTATTCCAGCTCTAACTGACACTAACCATCAACAAGGAATTTATGATATGAAATAGGAATGGACCATTTTCAATCTGATGTGTGGGGACAGCAGCCAATGATAATGATGGTGAATGCTTAACAGGTGGAACCATCATGACATAAATCTTGGTTGTCTGAAGGGGGGGGGGGGGGACCTAGTGAGAGTATAATGAGTAGTGTTGGGATAACTTGGGTGTGTTTTGATCAGCAGTGATTGAAAACTTTTTCAAAAAAGATAGCATGAACTGAGACACCAGGCCTTCATAGAGTATGAGAGTACACAACTGGATAGATCTTTGAAAGATTGTTTGTCAAGTCATGTGAAAGATTCTGGAAGAAGGTTCCACTGGGAAAGTGTTGCAATACAGTAAAAATGAATATGACTGAATCAATTTTGTGAAGACATAGTAGCATTGATTATTTGCTGGGAAATAAATTCTGTGAGACTCTGACAGAAATAAATGGAACCATGAATGTAAGCTTTCATTTAATTTATTAATTTTTTGTTTGGGATACTTCCCTTGCTAAAGTTCAAGGTAAAATGGTATGGTTCAAGGTAGATGTGGGAATTATGCTATACCATGGTGACAAAGTGAAGATAAGAGATGTAGGGTTGGGAAGGCTTGTGATTTAAGTGAATGATTTACTTCTTAAAAGCTCATGTGAAAGATATTGTAGTTATGAGAGAATCTGGCCAGATGTGATTCATCATGCAACAATGAAAGACTAGAAAACCTTCACACAATGAAACATTGCCATTCAGTTTTGGAAAGGGTAGGAGAATTGCAGATGACTGGTGGGGAGAAATTTTCAACATGAAAGGAAAGCAAAAAAAGGGTGATGTGTGTTTCATGTGTGCATTTGCTTGTGTGTTGAGTGTCTGTGTGGCTGGATTTGAGGAATGTAATTTAGGTATCCTTGTTACTGTTTGGGGTTTACAGCAGGTGGTTGAGCCGGCTCACACGCACTTTGAGTGTAAATATATTGTTTATATACTGTGAATTTTTTCAGCCACAAAGAATCCAAAAAGAATATTTCCAGCAACCCAGAATCAACAATATGTACCGTGAGGCATATTGAACTGGGGGATCAAAAGGAATCCAAGTTCAAAAAACAATGAGAGATGTCATTGAATCTTATTTTAAAAATGTAGATGGGATTATGTGCATATACATCAGATTTGTAGAGTGTTTCTAGGTTTCAGTTGGATGTAAAGGATAATATATGAATGTAATCAACTATGGATAAACACATGCATGAATATATGTATGTGACATTGATATTCAATAATATAAGTACAAAAGGATATAAATTTGATGTGTGAATATATGTTATATACATCTGGATGTATATATGTCTATAAATAGATGGCCATATGATCCTATATTCACATTAATATATGTAGGGATATACAGATATATAGATATAAATATAAGGATAAATATATGTATACATATATATATATATACATATATATATTAAATATATATATATATCTGGATATACATCAATATAAATATGTATATGTATGTATCTGTATTATCTGTCTATCTATCCATAGATATATATATGTATGGGGATTGATATATATTGAAATAAATCTGGATATCAATTACAATATATAGTATGAATATGGGTCATGCTTGCCAGATGAATGGATATAGTCAATATGGTGATTGAGTTGAAGAGAATAATGTTGCATTATTACACAAAATTATAACAGGTTTGTTTAGAGATGAGTAGACCTAATTGGGCAATCCCTGGTCAAAGACAATTCTCAGATCGGTGAACATGGCTCTGCATGATGTGATAAGATATTGCATTCAAACTGAAAGCTCTAAAGCATTGAGATTGATGAGTGGAAGGTGTCATGATTATGAAACAAATGTACTGTTTCGAGGCCAATGATTCCTCCCAATCTGTCTAGAAATTGTAAGAGAGCTTAATTCATTGGAAAGCAGCATTAATCCAATATGATTTATTTGACTTGGTTGAAGATTGGCTGTTACAGTCATGAATCAAATTGATCTGTAATTGGATTGGCAATATTGGGAAATAATGAGCAATGTGATTTCCCCAATGATGTGTTACCAGGAATTGAGCCCAGGCTGTGGTATGCTTCAGAATTGTGGGGAGTTGGTGGAGTATGAGAAAAGGTTACCTGATTTCCATGCACTTGAAAATATGATACAATATGATGGCTTCCATGTGAGTGAACATTTGCCATTGGCTGTAAAAGTGAAGAAGTATAATGGGGAGAGTTTGGGGATAGTAGCTTGTGGAAATGAGGCAGGTATTCTGTTTGTAATTTAGGGTCTATTGTATGAAAGATGATTTGATTATGGTGGTTGGCCAAAAAAAGGCATGTTGATGATCAGTTGGATTAGCTAACTAAAAAAAATACTTGAATAAAAAAGAGCCACTGTTACCTGGGGCAAACCATGATAAACATATAAGAGCAGTATGAACTATGTGACCCTAGAGGCATGGGAAGAGAGGAGGCCAAAGAGAGTATGCAGGTTGAGATAAAACTGTTGCCAATCTGTATATCCAGGATGTGTCATCGAAGCATCCAAGTTTGTGTTGATCTGAATGCCAAAATCCAACTGTTCTCCGTTTACATGATTTCATGTGACTGGGAAGACAGGAAAATCCATGTGTGTATCAATACCCTAATTGGACAGATGATGAATGGATGTTTTTGGTTGGTCCATGTGAGAATTGATGAGATCTATGTGGGTTATGGAGAAATTGGGTTGTGTAACTGGACATGTCAAACTGAGTGTTTTACAGTGGTCCTTATCCGGTGGTAGTCTGGCATGATCATTGTAGCCAAATACTGTGATGAATAGATATGGATTTCTGGGTTAAATTGTGGGGGAAACATGTAACAAAAATAATCTGAATCAAGCCACAAAACATGTATGGGAGATGAGAGGAAGACAGTAAAACAAGAAAATAAACTATTTGGGGATTGATCTTTGGTGTTTACACAAGGTAGCATCATGAATGACTTGTTGGCTCTTTCCTTTTAAAGCAAGAGCAACATTAGCCAGTTTTTTGTTAATTTGAAAAGAGCAACCAAAGTGGGTCCAGTAACGAAGATGTGGCTTGGGAAGATGAGGGGGAGGTTTAGTGGTGTGGTGTTCAAACTGAGTGGTTTGCCAAACCAGTTCTACAATACCATTGGCATGGACAGAGTCAATGAGATAAGGGTGCCGTGGAAATAAAAAGCCATGTCCCTCGTTGGAGTGAGGAGGGGGAATAGGTTCACCAGTCTTTCTATCAATAAAGGAAAAGATACCATATGTCCAACCATTGAGATCACCACCATCTTGATGGGCTTTGTTGTAAAAATCATCAAATGTGACTGAGACATTGGAGGCAAACTTATACTCGACCTGGGTCTCGTTCCTCATTTCAGTCCATTCCTCCTGACTCCAATTGGGTATTCCATTTTCAGACATGATTGATTGGTTGTCTTGGTAGGCACTAGAAGAGAGGGATTCCATCCGGCAGGCAAGGAAGTTGTTGTGAGATTGGAGGGTCTGCCAAAGCTGGTTGTCCTTGGCCTCTTGTTCAGGGGTTAATTTATTTCGTACATATGTGCCTAGAGGGATGCATGACAGCATTAGTAAATGGAATGCAGATTGAAGGGAATTGAAGTTACATACCTCCAGATTTGTTCTTTTCAGAAGCACAGCGGAAGCCAATCATACGCATCTCCCCACCCAAGCGTTGGGAGTTCATCGTGTTTGTGGGTCTGTGTTGCGCCATTTGATAGAGTGTTGATGACATCAGATAGTTGTTGGAATGTAGGGGTTGGAGGTCTGATGTTGAAGGGGTGGCGCTCGAGGATAAAGTGGGGAATCCCACCAGAACTGGTGATGAGGTTACGTGGACGGTGTGGTGATCCATTCCACTTCATTACCATATTTTAATAACTATTATTTACTTATAAAACTCAAATACTTACATATATACACATATAAATCCCAAACCTTATATATATTCATCATTATTATTACATTATCAGATTCTACACCCCATTTTAACCCTAGTCACTCACTACAACTACCCTCAATTTCCTCATGGTTCAAGAGTTACAGGCAAACTCAGAATAATACAGCAAGTTACAGTATAAAGCAAGGTATAGAATACAGTACATATTATAATTAGATATATTTCACAACCAAGATACATAATACATATAATATATACTACATCATCATATTACATATATACATAAACTCTACCTTTCCACTACTCATCTGTCACTGTCAAAACCATTTCATATGTGTCACTTTCTTTTCTACTCATCTGTCATATTTTCCTTTCCCACCAGCTACATGTCATAGCCTTGTTTGTTTCCTTTCTCCAGCCTGATGGCTCATCTTCTTTCCCACATATATAAGGACTCATGTTCCTCCCTTTTGTTCCCTTATGGACCCCCAGACTTACTAAATTACCCCAACATATACCAACATTACAGATCCCATAAATTAGTATACATATTTAGTAGAGTTACCATCACCCTTAGGAATATATAAATATACATACCAGCTTAAACCTCAATATAAGAAGACTGCCCCTCTCTTGCTTGACCCACTTTGACTCCATAGCTACCAACCCTGCCCCACATTATACTTTATATATATACTTTATACAACTCAATCCCCCCTTCATCCATTCCTCCCACCTTACAGGTGTAGTAGCAAAGCTCATCAGTACTAGCCATCTAAGAATAAATAGAAATTAGCCACACCTTTATTTTATTCTTAGTGTTACACTCATTCCCCATAGAATTAGTCAGGAAGGCAGCTTTACATCAGCACCTTTGTCATAACCTACATTAGTACTAGTGTAGTTATACATATCCCTTCCAAGCTCTATTCTGTCCCTTGAGTAGTTCCACAAGTGGTGTCCCAACAGTGGCCTGACTTCTTCAGATATCTTTAGTCCTAGTAACACTATACTATCAGCTTCATCATTACTTCACCTCTCCATTCTCTCTTCTCCATATCTTCAACATCTACAAAACATAAAAATACATATACATTAGTCAACTTATATCTTCATAAACTTTTTAAAGGACTTATACATATCCACATTCACTACCCATACCTTAATACACTCTTTATACACACAGTCTTTATACATACACTCAACATCTACATACCTATACCACTTCCATCTGTCAAATTACCTCTTACCAGCCATGTCTCAACAAGGATTTCCAGGATTCTACTCAGCCCCCAGTATCTACCCACCAGTCAGCCAACCAATCAATACCAATGTAGGACAGACCTTTAACCCCAATCCAGCCAGGCCTTCCAGGATCAACATTGGAAACATCCCTAATACTGCAAGATACAGGGACAACAACCAATCAGCAGACACTTCAGAAGACCTGCATGGACAATACCCCCAGTCTCCAGTACCCTCTCAACACCATTCAGATACACCAGTCACTCACTTTTTGGAAAGAGAACCAGTCATGCCCAAGTACACAGGACCATCCAACAAGACAATCAAGATCAAGCCCCTGGACAAGGATCTATTCTTTGATGGAACCAATATGCCTGTGGAAAAGTTTATTAAGAGGTATGAGAATGCAGGATCAGCTGATGGTGCTTCTGCTCAGGACTTGGCTAGACAGATTATATCATTTATCAGAGGAATGGATCTTAAGGATGAAGTGGAAGAAATGACAGGCCATGAGGACTTAGACTGGGAAACCTTGAAGAAACAGCTACTCAACAGATTTGGATCCTCTCTCCCCTTGGTCAAATACACTAGACAGGACCTGAAGAATCTGGTTAACACTGCCATACAGACTGGAGGACTCAAGACTTTGGAAGCCTTCAAGACCTTTAGGACCAAATTTGAAGCAATCACTCACTACTTGGTAAGAATGGGGTACAGTACTAACCTTGAAGAATTTAGAGAACTTTTCCTAGAAGCCCTCAGCCCAGAATTGGAGTCAGCAGTAACCAGAGAGCTCATCAGGGACAACAAGATGCTTGCCTCTAAGGATGGAGGAGACATACTTCCAGATACCAATACCCTAGTCACCTACATCCACAGGGAAGTTCAATCAACATCAGTCATGGACAGAAGAAAACTTTGGAGACAAGAACCCTCAGGAAATATGAATAATTCACCTTCACCCTCCAGTAGACCAGCTCCCTATATCAAACCTACCACTACTTCTGGTCCCAGCTCTACAGAAAAACAATTGGAAGTCATCACCAAGCAGCTTGCAGCCCTCACTGCTGGAAGATCAGCCCCACCTCATCTAGTTGGACCTGCCCCAGGATTTAATTCAGCTCCAAGGACTTATACTCTAAAGTGTTACTATTGCTTTGATAACACCCATGGAATGACCAGATGTAAGACCCTAGAAGAAGATATGACCAAAGGATCAGTAACCAGGGATGGCAGAGACTTCAGACTTCCAGACAAATCTATGATTCCATGGGACCCCAGGAGACCAATCAAAGACGTAGTAGAAGCTTTCCCCAAGGACCAACCCATTGTAACGTCCTCCTTTGGCCAACTAGAAGAAGCAATCATCCCTGACGAATCCACCATCTATGAAGCAGACCTTGGAAAGAGAACTAGAGGAACCAAGGATCCAGAAGAACCCAAAATGGCAGACAAAAGAATCAGGAAAGAAAAGGACAACATTATGGACATGGATACAGAAGACTTACTACATATGGCCAGGACCCCAGTTCCCTCAGGCAGGATACAGAATCAGAACCCAAAACCAGACCCTCATGTCAGATTCCAGGACCCAGAAACCCTAGGATCCAGCACTCCACCCAAAGAAAAATCAGTAAAGAAAACCTACCTAGAGAAGACTTTGGCCAAGGACTACCCAGGAGCAGAAGAAGATATTGCCAAAAGGATGCTTACAGAAGGAAAAATGGAGTTGGCCTATGGAGAAATATTTGCTATCTCTAGTGGTGTCACTGATGCTTTCAAAAAGAGGATCTCAAACAGAAGGCTGCCTTTGGAACCTACCAAGTCAGCTAACACCATAAGGAGAGAAGATGAGGAAGCACCACAGGACCAGACCACTCACTATTCATGCCCCCTTGGATATGTAAAACTCAACATAAATGGACAGACTCACCAAGCCCTTTTGGATACTGGATCCATGGTCAATATCATACCTGCAGGGCTGGCTCACCAACTAGGATTGGTACTCACTGCTAAGTCTATGAGACTTAAGGGAATTGGAGGCCACCATACCAATATACCAGGCATTGCTGAGGAAGTGGAAGTAACCATTGGAAAGGTATCCAGGATAGTACATTTCTGGGTGGCTGAAGGACCTGTTCAACTAATTATTGGGAAGCCTTTCTTAATGGATGTATCAGCTACAATCAAGTACAATGGAGCTCAAGGGGAATCACTTTCTATTATGGACTCTTCTGGACAGACTTACTTGGTACCCATCATTCTGCCTAGCAACCAAAAGTGGGAAACTACTCTACCAGTCAACTCAGCTACCAGGGATTTTTTAGACCAGGGCCTGGACTCCAACTCTTCTCCCTGACAGATGGGGACCTGGCAAACCAACAAAAAAAATATAAAACACCAGTCACTCATTTAGCAAAATACAAATCAACTCTAAAAAAAATCAAACCTGTAAACCAACCTATGCCCCTTTCTCTTAATCCACCTCTATCAAGACCCCAACTCTCCAGAAATCCCTACTCCACTCCACTTACTCCTTTTCCTCCACAATTCAAACCAACCCACAAAATCACTCAAGAAATACTGGACCTCATCAACTTTGGACCCTCTGGATGGCTATCAGAACAAGAATATCTCTTATTAGTATGGGTAATTACTCTCAGACAAAATTCCTTGGCCTTTGTGGAGGAAGAAAGAGGACTACTCAGGCATACCTATGGACAACCCTACATCATCCCTGTCATCCCTCATGAACCTTGGCAACAAAAACCTATCCCAATCCCTGCACCAATCAAACCTCAAGTCATAGAATTAATAAGAGAAAGACTCAGAACTGGCCTTTATGAACAATCTTTTTCCAGCTATTCCAGCCCCATATTCTGCGTAAAAAAACAAGATGGAAAACTCAGAATAGTCCATGATCTTCAGAAACTTAACAAAATCACTATCAAAGATGCAGGCTTACCACCATCCCCAGAAGAACTCATTGAATCCTTTACTGGAAGGGCATGCTATGGACTAGGAGATATTATGGGGGGATATGATGAAAGGGAGTTAGCCAAGGAATCAAGACCATTAACCACCTTTGAAACCCCACTAGGAAGATTTCAACTCACCAGATTGCCCCAAGGAGCCACCAATTCAGTTGCAGTATATCAAGCCCAGATGATGTGGATCCTCCAGGATGAATTACCTCAGCATATGGGTATATTTATTGATGATGGAGGAATCAAGGGACCTATTTCAGACTACAATGGAGAAAAACTCAAGGAAAACCCCCAAATCAGAAAGTTCATCTATGAATATGCCATTACTCTGGAAAGGATTCTATATAGGATTGAAGAAGCTGGACTCACCATATCTGGAAAGAAATTTGCCTGTTGTGTCCCTGCCCTGGACCTGGTTGGACATGTTGTCTGCAAAGAAGGAAGGAAAATATCAACAAAGAAGCTCAACAAAATTGAAACATGGCCAGTCCCTACCACACCAACAGAAGTCAGAGGATTCCTGGGTATTTGTGTTTATGTTAGAATGTTTATCAGAAATTACTCCACTATCACTGCCCCTCTCAGAAAACTTACTAGAAAAGATTCAATATGGCAATGGACTGAAGATTGCCAGGCATCATTTGAAGAACTAAAGAGAATTATTGGAAAAGACATCACCCTCAGTAAATTGGACTATGGACCTGAAGCAGGACTCATCAAATTATCAGTGGACTCCAGTTATATTGCAGCAGGAGCTATACTCACCCAAGAAGATTCCAATGGACTAGACAGGCCTGTTATCTATGAATCAGTGGTATTTTCAAAAAGAGAGTCAGAATACTCACAATCCAAGTTAGAGCTATGTGGTGTCACCAAAATCCTCAAGAAACTTCAGACCAGACTATGGGGCCAACATTTCCAGCTTAGAGTGGATGCACAATGTCTTATTGGGATGATCAACAACCCTTCACTTCCCAATGCCCCTATGAATAGATGGATTGCTTTTATTCAGTTATTTTCCTTTGATTTAGTACACACACCTGGAAAAACTTTTACATTACCTGATTCACTCTCAAGAAGACCTCTGGACCCAGGAGAAGAAGATTGCCAGAGCTTTGATGAAGATGAAGATTGGATCAAACCCCATCCTGGATTTGGACTAAAACATTCTTCTGTTGGACTGCTTCTGGGGACATCAGCTAAGTTGGGGGAGGAGGTAGGTAATCTTCAACAAGGAATTTGGAAACATCTGCAGGAATATCTTTCAACCATGAACAAACCACCTGGATGCAGCAAACTGGAATTCAAACAAATTTTACACAAATCAACCTCATTCTTCCTCTCCAATAATATACTTCATAGAAATAACAAACCCTTTTCCCAGATAGTAGTCACTCACCCTACAGCTCAAATCTCCATCCTCCATTCCCTCCATGAATCTTTAGGCCACAGAGGAGTCTCAGAAACTTATAGAAGGACCAGGCTCAGATTTTGGTGGCCAGGACTAAAAAGAGGTGTAACCAAGTGGGTCCAATCCTGTGAAGCTTGTCAGAAGAGGAACTCAGTACTACCAATGGAACCCAAGAATCCTACAGGAGCATCAACACTTTTTGGAAGAGTCAGCCTGGATACAGTTCATATTAAAGCTGGAAAATGGAAATACCTGGTAATAGCAAGAGATGACCTGTCTGGATGGGTAGACGCAGTTGGCCTAGAAAGGATACAAGCAAAGAAAATCTCTCAATGGTTCTTGGAAAATTGGATCCACAGATATGGTGCTCCTTGGTCAGTCACTGTGGATGGAGGATCAGAATTTGGTCAGGACTTTAAACAAACTCTCCTGGAAGCTGGAATAAAAGTAAAAGTAACCACACCCTATTATCCTGAGGCCAATGGAATGATTGAAAGAGGCCATCAAGCAATCAAGGATACCTTGGTCAAGCTCTGTGGACAGGAAGGAAAGAAGTGGAGGAGTTATTTACCCTTGGTTTTATTTTCAGACAGGATTTCTACAAAAAGGACCACAGGATTCTCCCCTTATGAATTAGTATTTGGACAACCACCAATCTTACCCATAGACCTGGAATTGGAGACCTTCTCAGGAATAAATTGGGCCCAGGTAAAAACAACTCAGGATCTTCTTTTGGCAAGGACTCATCAATTAGAAAATAGGGATTCCATTCTTCAAAGGGCACATCAACAACTAATGAAGACCAGGGGACAATCTGTGGACTACTGGAATAAAAAGAAAAAGGATAGAGGACCACTAAAAATTGGAGATATGGTATTAGTCTACAATAAATCCCTGGATTCACAATGGGGAAAACTTTTTGAAAACAGATGGAATGGACCTTACAAAATCAAAAACAGGAACCCAGCAGGATCTTACACCCTGGAAGAATTGGATGGCACAGAATTATCTAGAAGTGTGCATCATTATCTAAAAATAAAAAAAAAATAAAAATAATAACAAAATAAAATAATTATAATAATAATATATACATATAAAAAATAATAAATAATAATAATTATAATAAAAAAAAAAAAAAAAAAAAAAAAAATCAGTCTCTATTCTTGTAATTTTTTTTTTTTTTTTTTTTTTTATTATTTTTGAAGGATACATACAGAATCGAAGGCATCATGGATCCGGCTGTACAATTGGTACCGAGAGACTGCCGCGGCCCGGGGATCGCAGTGGTTCGACCGGGCAAATTCAGCCAAATGACCGTTAACAGTTTCACGGAGCGCCGCAAGCTCCTCTAAAGAAAAGGAATCGCGGACGAAGGGGCCAAACGATTCCAGATTGGCAACAAATGGTCGGACGGAGCTGGAACTTGAAGAGGAGGAGTTATTACTGTTCGTCGACGAGGACAGCGAAGAAATAGAGAGCGGGCGACTAGGGGAGGACATAGTAACAAAGGAAGATATTTGATGGAAAAGAAGGGGAAGAAAAAAGGAAACAAGAAATACTATACCGATTAAATAAGAAAACAACTAAAGGAAGATCATCCTTTTCACCATATCGACGCCGGTGTACGATCCGGAAACGCGTAAAAAACTAGCGATAATCTCCCAAAACCGTGTCGACTCTGGTGGACGAACCAGGACAACACGGTTATCCTGACAATACTTTCGACGCCGGTGCTTGACCCGGGCATAGTTT
Organism: Puccinia hordei; assembly: GCA_007896445.1. Lineage (NCBI taxonomy): Eukaryota > Fungi > Basidiomycota > Pucciniomycetes > Pucciniales > Pucciniaceae > Puccinia > Puccinia hordei. Next base: position 631,477 of record RDRW01000216.1, on the reverse strand, counting down.
CTTTATTTTCTTTCTTATGAGGAACTCGCCTCGCAGACTACAGTCTGGAGGGGGGATTTTTGAGCCTTTTCGACTCTGGTGGCCGACCCAGTTCCCTTTTTGATATTTTTTTTCCTTTCTTTCTCCTCTTTTCTCTCGGTTTGCTTTTTTTTCTTGTCTTTTCTTTTTTTCCTTCTTGCTCAGATAACCAGTGTCTTGGTTGCACTCCGCGGCTCCGCCAAATCCCTCCGCATACACTGTCAACGCCGGTGCGCGAACCGGAACGCCGCATACATTTCAATACCCGCTCAAGCATCGAACCCGGCATAGTTTTTTTTTTTTTCAAACGTATTAAAAATTAATAATAAAATAATAATAGAAAAATAATAAAAAAAATATAATAATAAAATAAATAAAAATAAAAAAAAATAATAATAAAAATAAGATTTCAAATACATAATAAAATTATTCAGTAAAAAAAATAATAAAATAATAAAACTAGTAAATTAAAATCAGAAAATAGTAACAAAATAAAAAAAACTAGTAAAAATTACATCAGAAAATACAAAGATCAAATCAAATCCCAATTTAAAAAAAAATATAATTTAGTAATAAAACAAATAAAACCTAATAATACAAATACAGCAACACTACTTTTATATAATAATCCCACAAAATCTCCTATTCTCATCACTTCTTTCCCAGGATACCTTCTATCTTTTTACTGCTCATCCCAACTCATCTTTTCATCATCCATCCAACCTGTCATTCTTTCAAGGTTATTTTCCCTCCATTGTCTGGGGACAGACAATAAGTTGGGGGAGGAGCACTGCACTACCAAAGGAAAAATCAACAGGAATTTTTTATTTTTTTCTTTCCCTCCTCACAGGACTCTTCAACCATTACACATCTTCACCATCTCATCATCTCAATTTCTAGACATTTTTTCTACACATTCCAACTCCTCATCATCAATCACATACTCTACATCTCATTTTCTACACACCTCATCATCACAATTTCTACACCTTTTTCTACACATCCCAACTCCTCATCATAAAACACATACTCTACATCTCTTCTACTCAACATCTTCATCATCACATCACACTCTACATATTTTCTGCATTCCACTTCATCATCCCCAAACCACATATTCTACATATCTTCTACTCATTCAAACTCAACAATGTTCCATCACACTCTACATATTTTTTTTGCATCCCACCTCATCTTCATCATCACAAACTCCACATATCTTCTACTCATTACACATCTTCACCATCTCATCACCAATTCTAGACATTCCATCTCATCATCACATATTTCCTACACACTCCACCTCATCATCATCATACCACTCCACCTCATTTCATCATCCCAACAAACTCTACATATTTTCTACACATTCCACACTCATCATCAAATCACACAGTCTACATATCTTCTATTCATTCCAACCCATCAACAACCATCAAGCAGTCTCTCAGTTTCCACCATTCACCCACTTAAAATTGCATCCAACTAAATCAGAAACCAATGGCCACTAAAAAAAAACCAACTTCAGGATACTTTACCATACCCCAAAGGACATAGTCAAATCAGCACCAATACCCAAAGGCCTAAGGATTAACTCAGATTATAAGATATATAAAACCAGACTAAGAAGAATTGCTTCTCCCACTACATTACCATCTCAAGAGTTATCAGTAAACATCTATTAGTTTCCAAGGATTTCAAGAATAAATAAACAAAGTAAGATGGCTAGAATGAAAATTTATTAGAGGTACAAGCCCAGATGATGGCTTAGTATTTGGTTCTAATAAATAATGAAACTAGATTATAATTAAATTAATATCAATATCAAAGAAACTAATACATGAAGAACATATTTCAGCAAGATGGCATACTAGTAGGATTTTCAACCACTTTAAAGACTATAATATATATTTTACATGAAGATTAATACTATGGATAATGGATACATGGATACTGGATACTATGGACACTGGACTTTGGATCAAATTATACTGGATTGGCTCATACTGGACACTGGCTTGGACTTATACTGGATTGGATTACTTGGACCTTGGACAAGGAATACTCTGGACTTCCATGGATCACTTTTTTTTCTTTCCAGCCTTTTGCTCTGGCTGCATTGTCTGGGGTCAGACAATAAGTTAAGGGAGGATGTGGTGATCCATTCCACTTCATTACCATATTTTAATAACTATTATTTACTTATAAAACTCAAATACTTACATATATACACATATAAATCCCAAACCTTATATATATTCATCATTATTATTACATTATCAGATTCTACACCCCATTTTAACCCTAGTCACTCACTACAACTACCCTCAATTTCCTCATGGTTCAAGAGTTACAGGCAAACTCAGAATAATACAGCAAGTTACAGTATAAAGCAAGGTATAGAATACAGTACATATTATAATTAGATATATTTCACAACCAAGATACATAATACATATAATATATACTACATCACATATTACATATATACATAAACTCTACCTTTCCACTACTCATCTGTCACTGTCAAAACCATTTCATATGTGTCACTTTCTTTTCTACTCATCTGTCATATTTTCCTTTCCCACCAGCTACATGTCATAGCCTTGTTTGTTTCCTTTCTCCAGCCTGATGGCTCATCTTCTTTCCCACATATATAAGGACTCATGTTCCTCCCTTTTGTTCCCTTATGGACCCCCAGACTTACTAAATTACCCCAACATATACCAACATTACAGATCCCATAAATTAGTATACATATTTAGTAGAGTTACCATCACCCTTAGGAATATATAAATATACATACCAGCTTAAACCTCAATATAAGAAGACTGCCCCTCTCTTGCTTGACCCACTTTGACTCCATAGCTACCAACCCTGCCCCACATTATACTTTATATATATACTTTATACAACTCAATCCCCCCTTCATCCATTCCTCCCACCTTACAGGTGTAGTAGCAAAGCTCATCAGTACTAGCCATCTAAGAATAAATAGAAATTAGCCACACCTTTATTTTATTCTTAGTGTTACACTCATTCCCCATAGCATTAGTCAGGAAGGCAGCTTTACATCAGCACCTTTGTCATAACCTACATTAGTACTAGTGTAGTTATACATATCCCTTCCAAGCTCTATTCTGTCCCTTGAGTAGTTCCACAACGGCTGTAGTTTGGCAGGATCTGAATGGGCTTGGTTGATTTGATTTTGTTGAGGGAGATGGAAGTTGGAAGGATCCAAACGTCATTGCTGCAATCCAGCTTGCGGTTTAATCTGGCCATCTTCTTGTCAGTTTGAGAGGTATGCGTGGTTGGTGGATGTTGAGACGTGGAGGCTTCAGAAGCTTCTAGCGGTAGGATGGGCGAAGAAACCACACATGACCCCTTACAAAGTTGGTGATTAAGGGCCATGCGCCCATCAATCAGACCAAGATTGCCCAGGGCCAAGGGGCTTGTGGATGGTGGAGTTGATGGGAGGTCCTGGCTCAAAGGATGGACCACACATCCCCCTTTATAATCCTGGTGATCAAGGGCCATGCGCCCATTGAGAGCACCAGGATTACCCGGGGGGAAGGGGCCCGTCCTGATCTGAGCTCGCAGTTGATTCTGACGCTTGGTGCGGGTCATTGGCAATGGATACGAGTGATGTGTACCTAGAGATGGCAGAATGTCAAAAACATTCAATGGGATCAGCTTGCAATATAATATTTGAAGATGAGATGAAATGGGAACATTACCTTAGTGGAGAGATAGTGGTAAAGCTGCTTTTGATTTGAGTTGGCAAAGACTGTTGAAAGTGCCAAAGATTCCAGTTGAAAGACGTTGGACAACAGGTCACAACATGGAAGATTTACCCAACTCTGCACTGAATAAAGAAAGACGACATACATCAATTATGCTCGGTGTGCCAGGGAGGGGTGGAGCAAAAGAACAATGATGGGAAAGGGGGACAAGATCGATCTGGGCAAAATCAAATCAGATTTAGAAGCGAAGACTTGATGATCCCAGAATATTTGTTGCGAATTGTTGCATGCATTGATGATTTTGTAACAAAAGAAGAAGGAGCAATTTTATTAGTATTAGTGATGAGCATCCATTTATTGAAAAAGATGTAGAGGCAAGCTGAGATTTGTGGAAGGGGGGTCAACAAACCAATTGACAAAAAGGGTGTGAATGATGATCGTTTATAATTGATTGGTTGGTTTGTGTGGTTGAGATGTACTGCAAGATGGTTGGGTAAAGGAGCAGGAGGTCAAGGGTATCGATCTTAGTGTTTGTCACATCGAAGGGAGAGTGATGATTGACAGAGCAGCTTACCAGTCGAGTGGCTGATAGAGTGGGGGCAAGAGGATAGGTATTGCACTTGCCGATATCAACGAGTATTGAATTTGGTCGTTGTGGTTGGTGATAGTCAAATGAGGTCGATGCAATTGATCAGAGCGATCTAAATCAATTACGTGTGGAATTCAAGGTCAATGGACCATAAACGGATAAGACAGCGTGCTCGGGATGGTGAACCTGTAAAGGACAATGGATGATGTGTGTAGGAAGCGATCAAGGTCGCTGAGCTGTAAGAGAACAAAAAACGACTTACTGGAAAGTTTAACCTGTAGATTACAGACAATGGCAACTAAAGGCAGTGATCAATCTCCAAGCGAAGCGGAAAAACAATCGATTGGCAGGAACGATCTGGAAATAACAGATCGTTCAAAGGGGGAAATTATTGTTGAGTTAATGGTTGAAGCACCAAGAGCGAAGTGGGAGAGAATACATACAAGTGCTTAGCCAGGAGTCTCCGTTTAAGTTGGCAATGGCGACGATCAGTTTGAATAGCCTGTTGATATAAAACTGGGAGGAAAGGATCAAGACAGGTCAGAATATTGATAAATGTTGCAAATGAGAAAAAAGCGAGAGAGATAATGAACTTGCCTGATGGTAGTTGAAGCTGAGACTGTGTGAAGATTTGGAGCGAGGGGGTGTGGATTGAAAGGGTACTGGGGGGAAGCAAATGTGTTGTGGACTAGAGGTGGGGAAAGTTTCACAGGCATGTCATTTGAATCACACTGCCAGCATAATTGCCTAGGTTGAGTTCATCCCAGTTAAACTAGGATGCAAACAACCAATTTAAATTAGGTTGAACTCAACCAATGAAATATAAAACCAAGGGGGGTCCCTTGGATTTATATTTCATCAGTTTATTTCAACCAAGTTTAAATTGGTTGAGTGCATCCCAGTTTAACTGGGATGACTTCATCCTAGGCAATTATGCTGGCAGTGTCAATTCAGGTGGACAGGAGCAAATGCGCTAGTGTGAAAAAAACACACGATTTTGACAGATTAATGTCACGCTGATGACACCAGTGGATGAATTGGAAGAGCTGCTCACAACACTAAATAGTGGAAGGCAATTAAAAATGTCACATTTTGATCTGACCAATGTGGTCAAAGTATGAAATACAGGAGGACAGGGGAATGCTAGTCAGATAAATTGCACCCCTGTTCTTTTGGCCAGAATTGGTATGTGGAAATAAGTGGCAACAGCAATTTTTACCGTGTAAAAATGGGTGGGAAACAGGTATGAATCAAAGAACAATATATATAGAGTTATATTGAAGCAATCCATGTGAAGTGGATCTCACTGCAAGCGATTACACACATTACATATGGTACCAACACTGACTGCCAACAAGCTTGAGCTCAATGAGACTTTGAGTCACGGCAACTGGGGAATGGTGGATGGTCAGTTTAAGTAACTGCAGAGGGGAGGCCTCAATTCTGTATCCAAACTAGCAGGGATAATGTGTGCCACAAGGTGATGGATAGCTCATGAGAGGGGCTAATGACTAGCCTTATGTATGGGGTGATGCACACCAGGTTGTCATTGGCCATCAAGATTGATTGCAGCTCAGATGTAATGTGAAAAACTTACCGTATTCAAGAAGGCCATGGTGGAATATGAGATAATGTGAGAGGGTCCTGTGTATGTCAGTAATGGTCAAGGTGAACCTCAAGAAGGATCAGACATGATGTTGGCTATGGCTGATTTGATGAGACAGATGGTCCATACAAGTTGGAATGGTTGAATATCATGAGAATTCAAACAAGTCAATGGTGTGGGCATGGTCAGCTTGCATATGGATGATGAAATTGAGTGAGATCTGGATGATTGGTTGCATTGTAGAGAACTCATTATGAAGAGTAGTATAATAATCAGGAACATGAAATGCACTTTTGACGTATCCCTTTGACAGGTCTAATAAAACCAGGATAATTGGAAATCTTCCACAGCTGAAGGTGTGATACAAGGAATGTGAATGGCATGGATGTGGGATGGATGTAGTGTGGCAAAATTAAGCCCGGCGGGCTTAATCATTGCATTTTTTGACATCAAGATTCTTTGCAGGCATGAATTGGACACATGACAGTGATGCGTAATGAACAATCAATAAGGTGGAAATGGTCAAATGAGCAATGTGGGGCTTCCATGCACAGGATTGGTCCAAGCCAACCAGTACCACATTGGAAGGTGGGGATAAGATAACAAGTCAGGGGGACCCACATGAAAAGGCTGTTGATTAAGTGTGAACCTTGGTCTCTAAAGTGACAACAGGACACAAGGTTTAGGGGGCACTACTGGTTGTATTTCAAGGATAAGAGATACAACTAGTAGAGAAAAGACGAAGAGAAAAGGGGAAGGGGAATGAATTGATCTTTTTATTGTTTGTTTTTTTGTTTAGAGTGCTCTTAAGATCAATGACCTCAACCTGGAAAAGTTGGCTAAGCTGTGCCAGAGTCTTTAGAAGTGCAACAGCCTCCTCACACACTAAGGAAACAGTGGAGGGACAACAGAATTAGTATACTAATCTGCCCTGATTTTTAGACTTGTAGTCAAGGTTCTAAAAGGGTAATCTGATGATGAAGTGATCTGATTCTCTTGATTGAAGGTGGACAGAAAAGGGAAGAGGGGAAGGATAAGGGGAAGACAGAGAAGGACTACTTTCAGAGAAACAAGGTTCAAAAAGGGGACTGACTGACAATCCTTGAAGTACTGGGTGAAAGAGGCCTTTGGTTGGTTAGAGTGGTGAGCTGTAACTTGCTGAATCCTTGGATGTCTGAGTTGGTGGTTCTGGGTGTCTTGAGGTTGTGTATCCTTCCTGCAACGGGGGATAAACGAACTTCAAAAATTTCCAAGGTTTGCTTATGTAATCTTACATGTAGATGTGGTTGGCTGGCCTTGTTTCACTTGCCCAGCCAGCTGTAGCGTAGAATTATTTATTTAATTACTCCATGAAGGAGTTGAGCAATTACAAAGTGTTCAGTGAACACCAAGGTCAAAATTTAATGAAGAATCTGAATCTGAATTCAAAACAACATTAAAACCTGATTCTAAAAAGATATGAGACAGTTGTGACTTGAAGAAGAAGATAAGACAGACTTTAGGTCAGCTGTGCTGGCTCTAAGGCTGACATGAACCCTGCCGGGCTTAATTCTGAAATTAATGAAGATGATACAGTGTGTTGCTTGCATGACCTGTTAGTTGCTGAGAAAATGTCGAAGATAACAAGTCAGAGGGACCCACATGAAGAGGCTGTTGATTAAGCCCGGCAGGCTTAATTCATTAGAATGTGAGCAAGAGAAATCACAGGGACTGTTAGTGGCATGTTTATGCCCGCCGGGCTTAATTTGAAGCTGAAGGACCTCATGTGACTGTGTGGATCATGTGAACAGGAGGGGACGGGTTGAAAAGGAAATGGCATTTCAAATTAAGCCCGCCGGGCTTAATTGGTCCTGACATTGCTCAGCTGGAGGATGTACAAGGGTGCGGGCAAAGATATATTATTGACTTATTGACACAAAATCATGGAATGGTGACTAGGTAATACGAAGGGTGCTAGAACTGGGGATATTGAAAGATGTGGATTCGCCTGTTGTATAGTTAATATAATCATGAGCAATACACTTGGCTAAAAGGTGGCGGGTTGGACAGATAAACTTAGAGACATCATGGGGGAAATTCTGAACTGAAGAGATAATTTGACGAATGTATGTACCAAGATTTAACCAGATTTTTTCAGAAGGAGAGAAGTTTGAATTGGATACTTGATATATTTGATGAAATGCACAGATGATTTCAAGACAGTCACTAATAGTGTATTGCCTTCGGTCTCGGGTAGCGTTGAAGAGTCCACGTACACCTCCCAGGAGATAGTAAATGAAGGGGAAGTAGTTGTGTTTACTGGCGATTTGGGAGAGGCTGGTGTGTTGCTCCATTTGGCGGGCAATTGTGGTATCAGAGGAAGGTCGTTGGGATTTCTTTTTACGAGGATTGAACGCCTCATCAATGTGGGCCTGGATGATGGTATGAGACATCATGAGATCAATGATGATTTTGCGTAGGTCGTCCAATGCATCGTCTGCTGTTGATGCTGTTGGGGTTTCGAGTGGTTGATGGGTAATTTGCCCATTGGTATTCTCTCCTTCAGTAAGTTTTTGAAGGGTGGGCATGGTGGTTTTCATTGTATTGAGCCAGGTCAAGACAATGAGATGACGTTCGATGGAGTTTGGCTTTGCTTCGATTCGTGGTGCCTGGGGATTTTCGTCGGATATGTGTTGTATGGAGAGGGCGACACTCTTAGCCCATTCGCGGATCTGCCGATGGCTTGGTGTGTTGATAAGAGAGGCAAGAGCTCGGAAAAGGTTGGACTCTGGATGACTAGCTTTTGAATGGAGAGGGAGGATCGGGGTAGTTGAAAGTAATTGGTTCTTCATGAGGTCCAAGTTAATGATATCTGGACTGAACCATGGCTCGGATTCCGAGTAGGATAGCATAGAATCACCTGAGATGTTTGATCAAAAGTAAGTTAACTGTAATGGACAGAGGACATTTACTTATACGGAGGAGGTAAAACACTCACTTGTGTCGGAGATTTCTTTAATCCAATGGTCCTGGTTGAACTGAGCATTGTTATAGACGAATGAGGCAGTGGGAATCTTGGAAATGTCGGGAGTGGTCAGACGAAATTTCAAGAGGTGTTGAAGGGAATTCCAGCCTTTTTCCCACTTTGTCTTTGAGACTCGGCCTTTCTGGAACCACATGGCCAACTCGTGGAGTTGTTTACGAAACGGTTCACTAGGAATGAGGGTGAAGTTGTCCAGGGTGACAGGGTTGGGTGCACGTGTTACTATGGTTGGAGGGTTAGGTGGATGGTTGGATGTGGTGGGGGCTGATGGGGGAAGTTCTTTGGAGTTGCCAATTTGGTTAGAATCACATTTGTTTGTGTGCTCTGGTTCTTCCTCTGGTTCTTCAGATGTGGCCGAGGCATTGGAGGTAGATGAGATAGAGCTGAGGGATGAGGACCGATATAATTCACGGCCGGGGTGTGATTTCCTGGAAGCTGGTTTGTCAGTGGGGACTTGAGGGTCTGGGCGGTGTTTCTTTGCTTGATGTCGAGGAAGTTGGTTCTCATCTTCACTCGAGGGACCTGAGATTTCGAACGGTTCTGGGTTTTCTTTTTTCTACGCTTTGACGTGGTATGTTTTGAGGTGACAGCCTGTCCTGTTCTGAGATGGGAAGAGGTATCTTTTGGGGTTGTGGAAGGCAATTCGGATGGGTCGGAGGGGTCTCCCAGAGGAACAGGTCCATGGTCTTGGTTGGTAGGGTCTGGGTTATCTGCAGAGCCAGGAATCGTGGGGGCTGGGTCTTTTTCAAGAGAAGGTGATTGGCCAGACTCATGTTGAGTGGATTTAGCAGAAGTGCTGCAAATGTGTGAGGTGATGGAGACTGGTGGATGGTTTGACTTCTTGGATTTGTATGATCGGTGAGCACTTGATGTAGTGGAGGAGCGGGTTATGGTGGGTCGGGAAGCTGGCTTGACTGAAAGACATTCATCGACTGGAAGGGCCTTATTTTCCTCATAATCTGAATGAAGATACTCAGTTATTTGAACCAGGAAATGTGAATAAAGAGCTGAATTACCGTTGCAGATGGTGTCAAGACAAGATATGATACCTTCAACATCTTGACGAATTGACTTGGGGATTCGTAATTCAGAGCAGGTTTTGGCAAATTCTTGGATCTTTCCGACATTGTTCAAGAATTCTTCTTCACTGATCTCTTGAACTTCAGACCCGAGGAGTGGCTCGCCAGGGGGGATTGTTGGTTCCAAGGCTTGGAATGTTGGTGGTGGTTGGTTTGAATTGGGAGATGGGAAAGACATTTTGTACAAATGCGGATCTGATAAGAAGTTGGGTGGTAAAATAATTGCAAGTTTATGGGGTGAGAATCTGGATCACACTGGGAATTTGAGTAACATCAACTGACCAGGTGGTGGGGTGGATTCAAGATTAGGGGCAGAGCCACTTGGCAATGCTGGTGTGCCTTGGTCAACTACAGGGGCTGCCTCACTAAGAGATGTGTCTGACATGTTATTTTGTACGGTGGGGAGGAGGAATGTTAAGGATTCGTACTTGTTCTGAGGAATATAATAAATAGTGAGTTGAGTATATCTAGAGATGATTGATAGAATGAGGAAGGGGGGAATGAGAAGCGTACCAGAAGTGGTTCCTTAAGAACCATCAAGCAATGAAAACTCCAACATCAAAGGGCATGATCCCGTGGGAATCTGTTAGATTTCCTTGGGGATATATCCCTTTATGACATAATCAGGAGATATTCTTTGATTGAGGATTTTCCATCAAAGGAGGAAGTTTGTTTGTTAGTGCTTGGCACATGCCAAACATATGTCAGCAAAAGAAAAACGTTCAGAGTGGAGTGAATTACAAATTGGTAGATCCCATATGGGGAATTGACCATGCACAAAGGGACGATCTACCAAATTGAAGTGTATTTGGACATCAGTCAGCAATACTCATTGGGGATTTTCCATGAGCAGCCTATTCAGGAGGGATTAACAAAAAATGGTGGAATGTCTAATTGGGTGAGATGTTTGGATGTGTTAGAATTCAAAACAAAGTTAGAGCACGGAAACTTGATGATGTTGCTGTGTGGGTGGTCCATCATGCAACTAATTTGCACATTGCATGTGGTTGCATAAGATATGTGCATGCAGATGAACACACCATGCAAAACAACCGTGTGGTTAGGTTTAATGTTCACCTCAAGCCTTGGATAATATTATGCCAGCGCTAGTTAAGTTATAGTTAAGATTCTGGGGTGTCGTCCTCGTGATTAAGCCCGGCGGGCTTAATAATGGGCAGAACAGGTCAGGAACACTCGGTGAAACTATGGTAATTATTCAAGCCCGGCGGGCTTAATTTCCACCAGACAAGCCCTGGGGACTTACGAGAGAAAAGGCAAGTGTGATTTGGGTCCCTCATAAAAACATCAGACATAGCTAGTGTTCTGGCTTCAATTCCAACAGTTATGGATTACGGATCAATAGTTCATCTCATGGATCAAATGATGTTGAAGACTTCTAACCAAGGGTGCTATTCTGACAAGATCGGCATAGTCTGAAAGATAATCCATAGCTCCAGGAGCCACCATAACATTGATATCTGCTCGCTAGTCAATAATTATTTCGTTATTCTTTCGCTGCAACAAGTGATGATCAGAATATGCAACCTTGTAATTTATGAAGTATTTGGGGGCATACCTTCTTGCTGCCCTCACAACTGCTTGTGGCTTCCTTGGGGGTTTTTTCCCGGCTGAAGCGATTCCCCTTTCCAGGGCTAGATTCTGGGGAGGGCGTATCATTCCAGGGTCTTGCAACTGGCTCTGCAATAGACACCACAAGATATATCAGCAGGTGCAAAATGTGGATAAACTGATGATGCTTTACCTTTACCCAATGCAATGCGTCTTTCGGTCCACAATTCCATGACTTGTGGTACCTCCAACATGGGGATCCCCAAGACCTTCGCTTCTTCATCAGTGGTGGCCTGCATGCGCTTTGCCTCGAACCAGTTGCCAGCATCGACCATTCGTTGATAATACGGACTTTCAGGACCAATTCGGAAAAAGAGGGTATGAGGATCTGAGGAAGGATCGGAAGGCTCCCAGCGTGCAACAGCAAGACACATAGTACGACGTCTATCGTCAAGCCACTCAAAATGACGTTCAATCTCATCTTCTTTCTGGGTATATTTGGCCAATAGGCTAAGGGATTTATTTTGACTAGGACTCGACATGGTGTTTGAAATGTATGTAAGGTCTAATCTAAGGATGATCTAAGGGTAAGAGCAGGAACACCAACAGAGGAAGATATTTATATGTCAACAGGTCCAAAAACATTCATACAAGCTACCATGGACAAGAGGGCCGTTACTGGTGGAATGTTACCAGATAATTGATATTGGCTTGGTTCATTTCTATTTGGCAAATTGCATTTAATTTATTTGCCAAATATCTGCTGAATCATCATCTGCCTTTGTTGTACAATAATTCTTGGGTCGAGACATGAATGTAATACTGGAGATGTCAGCAGAGCATGGACTTGTCACGCGACAGCTCGGCTCAGCTCGAAAAGTCGAACCAATCATCTCAGCTATTCAACTTCGAGACATTCGAACCATTGCTATTCAACTTCGAGAAAGCACTCCTTCGAAATGCATATGCACATTGCTCATCGAACCTACTCAACCTTTCACTTTACAACCTCGCGTGACACCTTCGAAGATATCAACTTCGAACCAAATCCATACGCCATACTCCCAAGACAGTTCTCCTCCTTCGACTGGTTCAATAACCCATTCTCCGACCCAGCCGACTTCGACCTTCTAACTCCGGACGGAATTTCGAGACCGTTCCAATTCTTCGAAGCACAGCATTTCAATTCAACACAGCCACGCTTCCCTTTTCCCAGGTCTTCCATCTTCGAGTCACTGTCATGTTGTATAGATTCGTCATGTGCTTTCCAATTATTCTTCTCATACTTGTCAGCACAGCGCATTGGTTTCTTCTCATTCATTCATTCAGTACATTTTCAGTTTCACTATAAAAACACTTGTACTTTTCCTCTTTCTCTCTTTCCTCAGTTAATTAATATCATACGTTTTACGCTTCAATAGTTGGATAGTTATTATTGCCATAACCGTGCCAGCGTCGCTTTTGTTCCTAGCCATCTTCGAAGTAAGTTCCACTTATCTTCGAAGCATCCTCGAACATATCCTCGGAGTATCCTCGAACCATTAAGGATTATCTTCGAAGCATTCCAATTCCTTACCTCCCTCCTCGCGCTGCGACCAGTTAAAGCTCGCCTATTAGTACGTTGGGCTGGTCGTATGACAGTATATTAATTAACCCCTACAACAAACTTCGATATTCTAATCTACGTTTGTTGCTACAACAGATTTTCCGCTGCTGTAAACCCTTCCCTTGGCAATGCAACGTACCCCGCCGAGAACCCGGTCACAGGGCCCTGCGGAACACTCCCTCGATCAAGGCATTGATCGGCGGCGTCCCCAACAGACCCCTACGGAGCGAGCCTCCCTCGACCCGGTTCCCTCTTCTTCCCTCCGTCATCAGAATGCTCCCCTCGATCCTTTGGATCAACTCTATTCTGATTCGGAGTCTTCCACTCACCACGAGCCACCTCGCGGCCGATCTCGAGCTCGTCACAACACCTCCGATGAAGATCCTTCGACAATCCTGTTGTCACTCATCAAAGCCTTGAAAAAATCGGACGGTGGCCCCGATGCGCCTAAATTCCGGACCCCTGGGATGAAGGCACCCGACAAGTTCGACGGTGAGAACCCTTCCAAATTGCGTGGATTCCTACAATCCTGCAAGATCTTGTTTTCGAACGACCCCAAAACCTTCTCCAATGATCGCCAGAAGGTCTTGTACGCTTCCTCGTACTTGGGCGGCCGAGCCTCGCAATGGTTTGAGCCATACCTCGAACTTCTCGACAGCACCAACCCCGAATCACTACTCAACAACTGGGGACGATTCGAGCAACAGCTGTTCACCTTGTTTGGTGACCCAAATGAAGTTCGCAACGCGGAATTTGAACTCAATTCCCTCTCAATGAAGGACAACAGCAAGGCTTCGACCTACATTGCCCAATTTCGAGTTCTTCAATCCCGCATCGAATGGAACGATGCCGCCTTTGCATTCCATTTCCGCAAAGGTCTTCCCTCTCGAATCACCGATCAGCTCGCTATCAGTGGCCAGAGAATTTCGACACTCCAGCAACTCATCGATCGAACAATCGAGCTGGACAACTGCTATCACGACAAACTTCGAACCAAGAAGCCAGACCAGTCTCACTCCGCCAAACCGAGCGACTCCTCGAAGAATCAGTCACACCGATCTTCGAACTTCGCCAACACATCCTCGAAGCCTTCGACTTCTTCGAAGATTTCGACTTCCTCAAAATCCGCCGCTTCCTCAAAACCCCAGTCCCGACCTGAATACAGCAAGAAGCTCAATCAAGACGGTAATCTCAATCAGGATGAAAGGGCAAGGCGTGAGAAGGAGGGATTGTGTATGTATTGTGGTGGAACTCATAAGTTGGAGGTTTGCTCCAAGAGATTAGCCCGTGAAGCAGCTAAGTTGTCAAAAAATTAGATAGTAGTTCTCTTGAGACTTGCAAAGAAAACTACTTATTTTCCATGTCCCCGCGAGTCAACCTTCGTGCTTGTGAGATAACTAATGATGTCCCAAGTTCGAGATTCATTCTCTTTGATTCTTCGAATCAACCTTATAGGGTCCTCTTGGATTCTGGAGCTAATGTTTCTTTCATCAGTTCCTCTTTCGCCATTCAGAAATCCCTTGCTCTCACCGAGGTCACCAAATTCCCGGTGTTCTTAGTGAATTCTTCGAAGGAACCTAGTTTTTGGGTTTCGAAGAAGGCAAGATGGACTTTTGACTTCAAAACTTTCCCCAGCTTCGAATGGGATCTCATAGTCTTGGATGCCCCTGGGATGGATGATACCATTCTAGGCCATGACTTCTTAGTTCATTGGAATCCAGATGTTAACTGGAAAGAGGGAGTAATTAACCTTCGAACCAATCCATCTCAATTAACTAACTTTCCTTTTCCAGTCAACCAAGAATTAAACAGCTTAACTGACCGTATCATTGAGTTAGATGATATATTTCCGCCAGGAGACTTCGAATATCCTGATTCCCCATCTTTTCCCACTTCGAATGACCATGGAGTAATTGCTTACTGCTCTAACTTACCTTTTTCCTCCTTCTTCGAAGAGAAGGCCAAACCCTCTTTTAGAGGATTTTTGTATTCCATGGTTCTGTCACATCCTCCTTCTTCGACAATTCCTAGCCTCGAAGATGATGATGACATCGAAGATATTGAAACCATCAGAAAGACACTTCCCGACATCTACCATGAATCTGCTGATGTTTTTTCTTCCGTTCGAGCTGATAAACTACCCCCACACAGGACTTATGATCATCAGATTGAACTCACCGGCCCAGCTCCCACGCCAGGCCCAGTCTATTCTCTCTCGAAGCAGGAGTCTACTGCTCTTCAAGACTACATTGCGGAAAATGTAGCAAAAGGTTTTCTTCGACCAAGCAAGTCGAACACAGGTTCACCTGTTTTATTTGTTCCCAAGAAGGACGGATCACTCCGCCTATGTGTTGATTATAGGAAGTTGAACAATGTCACTCGAAAGAATGCTTACCCCGTTCCTCCTATGTCACACCTTCTTACTCTTTTCCATGGTGCTACTCATTTCTCGAAGATTGATCTTCGAGGAGCCTATAATCTGGTTCGAATTGCCGAAGGTCATGAATGGCTAACAGCAATGCGTACCCGCTTTGGCAGTTTCGAGTATACTGTGATGCCTTTCGGGCTTTGCAACGCGCCTTCTACTTTCCAAAACTTTGTCAACGATATCTTTGCTGATATCGTCGAAGTTTATGTCGTCGTGTACCTCGATGATATTTTAATCTATTCCACATCTTTCGAAGATCACACTAACCATTGTATGGAAGTGCTTCGACGCCTTCGGGCAAATCAACTCTTCGCCAAGTTATCCAAGTGCGAATTCCACATTTCTTCCCTTCACTTCCTCGGAGTTATCATCTCCACGGATGGCATTAGCATGGATCCTGCCAAATGTCAGAAGGTTCTTGATTGGCCTCGACCTTTGAGTGTCAAGTCTCTTCAAGGTTTCCTTGGTTTTGCTAATTTTTATCGCAAGTTTATAAAAGATTATTCCAAAACCATCGTAAATCTTACTAACCTTCTTCGGAAGGATATTCCTTTTGTGTTCACCGAAGCAGCAGAAAGAGAATTCAACGTTCTCAAGAAAGCTTTCACTTCGGCGCCCATTCTAGCTCATTTCAGTGAATTCTGTAAGACACTGATTGAGACTGATGCTAGTGACTACGCCATCGCTGGTGTTATATCACAACTTCCCTCTTCTTCGAAGACTTCTTCGAAGAACTTCCATCCAATAGCTTTCGAATCACGCAAGCTACATGCCGCCGAACTTAATTATGAAGTTCACGACAAGGAGCTTCTTGCAATCATTCATTGTGTGAAGAAATGGCGTTCTTGTTTGCTTAGTCTCACCGAACCATTTGAGGTGCTGACTGACCATAATGCTCTTAAATACTTTACGAGCACCAAAGTTCTTACTCGCAGGCAGATCCGTTGGTCTGAACTCCTCTCGGAATATAATTTCACTATAACTTATCGTCCTGGCAAATTGGCTGTAGTGCCAGATGCTTTGTCACGTCGGGACGACGTTTACCCGGGAGGGGGGAGAGCCTTCGCCGATAATAATCCTGATAATGTTCGAACTCTTTTTTCCAATCCCGTCACTCTTAATTCTATCCACTTCGGAGAACTGCATCGCAACTTCCTCGAGCTTCGTGAGGCTCAAAGGAAAGACCCAGCTTGTCAGGCACTTCGAAGCAAGGGCTCGAAGGACTATACTATTGATGATGATAGTGATTTGCTCTTATATAAAGAAAGAATCGTAGTCCCCAATGATCCTCGAATCAAACTGGATATCCTCGAATCAAGACATGACTCCCCATTAGCAGGTCATTTCGGTCAAGAAAAGACTTACCAGCTAATTTCTCGAGACTTCTACTGGCCCGGAATGGCTAAAGAAGTAAAAGATTATGTTAACCGTTGCTATGTATGCAAAAGGAACAAATCCTCGAAACATCGGAAGTTTGGGTTGCTTCAACCGCTTCCACTCCCGCCTACTCCTTGGCATTCCCTTTCCATGGATTTTATATCCCAACTCCCATTGTCAGATGGTCATGACGCTATCCTCGTGATAGTGGATCGTTTTTCGAAGATGTCCTTATTTCTTTGAACCAAGACTACTTGTACTTCACAAGACCTTGCTAACCTGTTTATTGAACATGTATTTTCCAAGCATGGTCTCCCTGATAATATAGTCAGCGATCGTGGCTCACTTTTTGTTTCAGCTTTCTGGACCTCACTCTGTCAACAACTGAAGATCACTCGGAACCTATCAACAGCTTATCACCCTGAATCAGATGGTCAAACCGAACGAGTCAACCAAATCCTCGAACAATATCTTCGAATGTATGTCAGTTACCAGCAAGACGATTGGAGCAAGTGGCTCCCACTAGCCGAATTCGCCTACAACAACGCCACTCATTCTTCGACCCGACAATCCCCTTTCCAAACAATCTACGGCAGAAACCCCAGCTTCGATCCAATCCATCTTTCCCCTTCTACTCCTGCCGCCGATTACCTTTCCAACCTTAAGCTTCTTCAAGAGCAACTTCGAACCAATCTCGAAGCAGCCAGTCAAAGGTACAAACTTCAAGCCGACAAGTTTCGAATCAAATCCCCATCTTACAATATCGGTGACAAAGTATGGCTCGACGCTCAGAACATCCGGACAACTCGACCCGCCAAGAAACTCTCTGAAAGAAAACTAGGCCCATTCCCTGTCGAATCAGTTGTCTCAAAGAATGCTTATCGACTCACTCTTCCTTCGAAGTGGAGCGCTATCCACCCAGTTTTTCATGTCTCCCTCCTAGAGCCAGCTAAGGGTCTATACCCGGGCAAGACTCATCCCCCTCCTGAACCCGTTAATATTCAAGATCACCTGGAGTGGGAAGTAAGCCGTATCCTTGATTCAAGGCTACGCAAAGGACAATTACAATACCTCGTCGAATGGACTGGATACCAGTCTGACGAAGATCGAACCTCTTGGGAACCAGCCTCTCACCTTCGAAACTCTCCCGACTTGGTTTGAGACTTCCATAATTCTTATCCTCGAAAACCTCGTCATCCTTCTTAAACCCTTCTATTCTTTTTCCTACCATTGTTTCCTCTCTCTGTCTTCTTCTTCTTGTTTCCTATTCTTTTGTTGTTTCTTTTTCTTTTTTTTCTGTCAACTCAATCACTCACTTCAAATAATCACGAACCAACCTTACGCTTCTTTCTCTGTTTCCTCTTCTATCTCACTCATTCCCAAACTCTTTTCTCGAACATTAAAATTCTTTCAAAACAAAATCCCAAATTTCTTCTTCTTAACCAATAAACAAAATGTATTTACAATAAAAAAAAAAAAAAAAAAAAAAAAAAAAAAAAAAAAAAAAACTTCTTCTTATTTTCTTTTCTTTTCTCCTTGTTTTCTGAAAAAAAAAATATATAAACTAAAATCCTATTTACAATTCCTTCTTCAACTCTTCTTCCGCTTCCTCCCAATTCTCCGCCAATTCCTCGACAATCAACTTGAATTCTTCGAAGTCTTCTTCTTCGATCAGGTTCGACATTCGCTTCAGCAACTCGACCTGCTTCCCTTGCCTTTCCTCGAAAATCGCCTCCAACTTCTCGGCCCGATTCTTCTTGGACTTCTTCCTTCCCCATCCTTCTTCCTTCGCCAACTCTTCCTGATATTTTCGCTTCCTCGAACCTCCTTCTTCGAAGCCAGTCGTCAATCTTCGAGCATCGGTCGAATCAAGCGCCGCGTGCCTCGAAGCATCTCCTTCCCTTTCCTCTCTTTCCAACCGTTCCCGTTCCTCTCGTTCTTCCCTATCAACCGCTTCCCTCGCAACCCTGGCTCTTTCCTCCTTTTCCCTCGACACTCGTTCCCTCTCTTCCGTCTCCCTCGCAGTCCTCTCCCTTTCCTCCCTCGCTTCCTTTTCCCTTCTTTCTTCTTCTCCTCCTTCTCTGTTCGCCTCTCCTTGCCTTCCTTCGACATTCGTCGAAGGAGTGTCGGCTACTGCCGGTACCATCGGCACTCGATCATTCGGATAGACCGGGGGGGGGAGAATACGAATACACTGGTGGTGGCATGGGTGACAGGGTCGTATATCTGCGATGCGGCTCTATCAACACTAATCGATCCAAGCCATCAGTTTTTCACTTCTTTCCTTTTCCCTCTCTTCTTCGAATCAAACATCACTTACGTAAATCCGGCCCTTCAACCTCCTGCGTACCCAATCGACCCGGCAAGCGATAATCGACCCTTGGGTTGTTTCTTCGGCGCCGTCCAACGGCTATTGGCGAGCGGGGTGGATGAGAGCTTGGTGGTGGTGGTGGTGGTGGAGATGGAGGGGTTGTTGGGATTCTTAAACGACGAACAGTAGTTATAGTAGTGGAGGGTCGACGTGGAATAGAGGCTGTGGTAAGATCTTCGAAAGGGAAACCTAACTCGAAGACACATGGTACTCTAGTAACTCGACATCCCTCGCACTTACTCCTATCCCCTTGCGTCGCAGTACTTGGAGTACAGTCCAAGTTCTGCCTGATGCATCGTCGACATCTTCGATCAACTTCTTCGACCATCTTCGATCTAATCTAAATAATTAAACTTTAATTTAAATAGTAGTAGTAGTAGTAGTAGTGGTGGTAGGGATAGTGATTGTGGATGGAAGTTTGTGGGATAATTACTTCGAGGCTCACAGGAGTTCGCCGTCTTTATACCCGGGCATCTGTCACGCGACAGCTCGGCTCAGCTCGAAAAGTCGAACCAATCATCTCAGCTATTCAACTTCGAGACATTTGAACCATTGCTATTCAACTTCGAGAAAGCACTCCTTCGAAATGCATATGCACATTGCTCATCGAACCTACTCAACCTTTCACTTTACAACCTCGCGTGACACCTTCGAAGATATCAACTTCAAACCAAATCCATACGCCATACTCCCAAGACAGTTCTCCTCCTTCGACTGGTTCAATAACCCATTCTCCGACCCAGCCGACTTCGACCTTCTAACTCCGGACGGAATTTCGAGACCGTTCCAATTCTTCGAAGCACAGCATTTCAATTCAACACAGCCACGCTTCCCTTTTCCCAGGTCTTCCATCTTCGAGTCACTGTCATGTTGTATAGATTCGTCATGTGCTTTCCAATTATTCTTCTCATACTTGTCAGCACAGCGCATTGGTTTCTTCTCATTCATTCATTCAGTACATTTTCAGTTTCACTATAAAAACACTTGTACTTTTCCTCTTTCTCTCTTTCCTCAGTTAATTAATATCATACGTTTTACGCTTCAATAGTTGGATAGTTATTATTGCCATAACCGTGCCAGCGTCGCTTTTGTTCCTAGCCATCTTCGAAGTAAGTTCCACTTATCTTCGAAGCATCCTCGAACATATCCTCGGAGTATCCTCGAACCATTAAGGATTATCTTCGAAGCATTCCAATTCCTTACCTCCCTCCTCGCGCTGCAACCAGTTAAAGCTCGCCTATTAGTACGTTGGGCTGGTTGTATGACAGGACTCAGCAATTAATCTCAGCATGACAGCTTGTGTTATTTGAATTATGTAAGGTGTCTCCTCATTAAACAAGACAAAATAATTTTGACCTGTATGCTTGGGGAGAGCTTCCGGTCACATGAAGGATTTACACTAGGCCTGAGGGAGGTGACTCTTGTCACAGCATAGGCACTGATGTGCTCTGGACACCACAAAAAATGGAATCAACAAGACATGCAGGATTATATCTTTGCAGATCTAACGCAATTGTGGGTTTAGGTATGTGTACACCAGGCATGTCCCTCCCCTGTATCGCTTGTGTATCCATGTCATTAGGAACAGATACGTGATGGATACCAAGTGGGAACAGAGTGGGTGAGGACAAAGGCCTTCTGTTTGTTGAATCATATCACTTCCAGTTTTTGTACATTCCGATTGAATCTGACGATCAATGAGTAAATGTATTTCAAAGGGTTGTGTGTGTAAAATCCCCCCACTTGGGCTCACACACAACCGTCACCACTCAAGCCTCACAGTTTTGATGATGCACCACAAGACATATCTTCCAGGGGACTCTGCATAAGATTCCATTTTCCACATCAAGGATTCAACTATTGTACGGGTCAATATTCCAGATGCTCATGTATTTGGACAAACCAATCAGAAGTGGGGCACATTTTGAGTGATTTAATGTATCATCTTAGCTTGGAAACTTCCTTGAATCAGCAAAGGAAAGATGACATTGTATTATATGCCGAGGTGGTGACATTGCTTGTGGGGATTGGTTGGTAAATCAAACTCAACAATATGAGTTGACCCCTACCCATCAAAGACCCAGTAAATTCAAGCACAGAGCATCTCAAAATACAACAAATCCATGATTTGTCCAATCAACAGATTACGTGTGTTGGCTGAAGGATCCCAATCAAATTCCGGCTGTGTTGTGTTGAATGTCATATGACATATGTGGAAAGATTCGTCTGTTTGATCCACCTCTCATGTATTCCATTATATTGTGACATGCAAGCACCCTTGTTTGTGCAAATCACGTTAGCTCACATACGTCTCACCTGTTTATTGCAAGTCATCCGCTCAACTGCCCTCTGAAAAGTTAGCTGCTCGAGAGGTAGTTCCAGTGTCAGCTCTCTCTATTTGCAGATACACCCACCTCCAAGCTCCCATTATAAAAACCACTCAAACTTTCTTGATCCAATCCTCCTCTCATCCTCCATTCAAACCGCCAAGTATCAACCTTACAATACGTTATAATCAGTGTACTTAAATGACTACCATATCCTATTTATACCAAGTTTGGCATAGAGTTGACTTTCTCCGTGAAGCCGTTTCATCATTTGAAGCACTGGCTGTATCAATTGAGCCTGAGGATCTTGAAGGCCAAGGTCCTGTTGAAACGCCGGCTATGATACATTGTCAACATGCCACTCGTTTAGAAGCAGCACAGGATGCCCTATCCCAACTTGCCATGGAACTCTGCATCCCCTCTCACATGGTCCCTGATGGCTTGGCAATTTGGAATCTACGCCGAATGCGCTTGGGTAGAGGTACTTGATCAGTCATATTTTATCAAAGGCCTACATTTGTTTATTGATGTGTGTATTTTCAGATCCCATACGAATCCATGGTTGGAAAACGGAACATGAGCGCAGGTTACTAAGGAGCACTTTCAACCATCGGGGCCATTGATACACAGATGCTAGGGATCATGTGCTGAATACTACTAATCAAATGTAAGCTATTGTCCCCAAAATACTTACAGTTACTGACAGAATTGATCCTCAACCTTCACTAACAATGTATTGAATTGTCCATGCAGGTTTGGAGAGTTTTTTCAATAACTGCCACTCCAATCAATCTGCAAAACGTTTGTGCTATGAGTTGTGGATTGCTTTGTTGGGGTTTTCTCAACTGGCCATGTCACCTTTGCTTAATGTTTCATCTCTCCATGTTATAGTGCTTCATCCTGAAATCTTTCCCAGTTCCATCAGAAGAGGAATACATGTGGTTTCCATCTTTACACACTACCTATTTCTTGCAACTTTCACACTCTTGTTGGTGTGGTCTCTGTCCAAGTCTCAGTGCCAATGCGTCAATGTGAGTTTAGTTGGCCAAGGATATCCAATTCAAATGTGATATTTGTTGTGAAACTCTGTAATTTCTTCTCTTCATTGGCATTTTTCCCGTTGAATGACCAGTACAAACCCCCCCCCCCCCCTTAAGGACCCAAGCCACCAGATCCAGTAGCTTTGTCCCTGCAATTATTCTGACATCGTGAAAGCCATTTCGTACCCTAGTCTTCTTTTTCTATGTGCCTTGGATATTATGAAAATTAAATCTTGTAAAAAAACTATTTGTTCAAAAGCGGTCATGCAATCACTTTTCACAATCCATGATTTGTCTTATGAGCTTACATTGAAACACATGGCTAATTTCAAGTGGTCTTCTGTTGATTTCATTGTGATGCACTTGAAAATCAGTCCGTCACAGGTGACAATCAAGATCCAAACACAACAATTGTTCTTCCATTTGACTCCTACCTTTTAGATACCCTATGTTAAACAGTGAATGTTCTCCTGTCAGGGAAGCAGGATGAAAACAGACTTGAGATGTGAATCGCAATGACAAGGAATTCCCATCAAAACCCCTTCTGTTACAACTCTGGGCCCAACATAGCTTCAATCATACCCTTGTTGGTGGAGTGTAGTTTGACCTCTTGTGGCAAATTGATATGCTCTCATTTTGCCACAAGATACTCTTCATTTACCCTATGCCAACAGATCAGTTTGCATTTACCTCAACCCAGCCAACATCCCCTCTTGGAATCCAGCAATCAAGCCAAGCGGCCTTATTCCTCTCAATCATTAAGCCCGCCGGGCTTAATATGATGCCTCATAACTTGCCCGTTTTATAATCGTTCCAAAGATTTAAGCCCGCCGGGTTTAATTTTTTCTCTCTTAATTTGGAGCAGCTGAAAAACACATGATAATTTACACATCTTTCATTTCTCCATTCCAAACTTTTCCAGTCATGTCAAGAACAAGCAGTTGATCAATGAGAATAACACCGATTGTACTCCCATCTCAAGTTCCACTCCTCTTTGGCATGTGTATTTCCAGACTACTCAATTGTAAAGTCTTTGGAGTGAATTTCCTTTTAGCTAAGTAATAAAATCACTTGTGTCAGTTTTTTTCCAATCAACCAACAAAGCAAACAATCACCTACTCAACTGCCTTTGCTAGGGCCTGGCAAATGACCAATTCCCAGATCGCCAATACTTCCTCTCGGAATGCCACTTCCACCTCGTCCAATACGCATTGTCATCTGGTTTAGCATCCAGGCTTTCGCTTCCAAGCCAATTGTCGCCTGAGGGTCGAGGTGCTCTCTTTCAACTTGGGAAAGACTTTGAAGGAATGCTGCATCGTAGGCATCAACTGGAAGCCTACGGGGGATTGTTGCAAGTGGCACAATTGTCTGTGGAATTACGTCAGGGCTACGGTCGACCAGCTTATGGATACTCTTCATTTCAGTAGCCGTTTTCGCCACTGTTGTCGCAATCTCATCCAGTTTGTGTGAGCATACAGTGAACACTTCACTCCTCCAAGGTAGCTGTACCTGTTTTGGTTTGGCCGGAACGGGTTGATCTTCCCAATCGGATACCGTGTCTTTGGAGAATAGGATGGCCAAAGCTGGATCGGCACGCATCTTGGTGATTGCAAGTGCTTGTCTCTTGTTTGCAATCTTCAAACATCCATCTTTAAGCAACTGGCCTGGCAATTCCTGATTGTTAAAACTCATGACTTACTTTAGTTTTCATCCGACCTATTCCTGCCCTCCTCAACTTTTCCACCCTCATATTTTCCGCCGATTCACTATCCATCTGGTGAGCCCGCCGCATTTCTTTTCCTTGGCCACGAACCCATCGTTCCAAGATCAGCTCCATCGAACCAACTTCCCCCCACATCACACCTGGTTGTGACTTGGTCCAGTTATGGTAATGCTTGATAACGATTGTCGCCAAACTCCCGGTCCACGAAGATGAATTAAACGAACTGGCCTCCCACTCAAATGTCAACCGTCCAAACCCAGCCATCTGAACATCTTGCTCACACGCCTTCTTGATACTTAGTGGAACATCCAGGTCCGGGCACAAAACATCAGCAGCCGGTGTAAACGGAGGGGGTGACAGATGCTTGCGAATACGTGCAACCTCGTCCTGATACACTTTTTGAAAGACTGTTTTCGCAAGACTGTTGTGCTTCTCGGAAAAATCTTTCAAGTGAGCAATCATCTTTTTGTACCGCTTATCAGTCCAATGGTTCCAAGTTTCCCATTCCTCTTGGCTTGGGGGTGGCGGATATGCACCAATTAATTCAGGCATTCCCATCAGAAATTTGGTGAAATTCCGAATTGACCGACACAATGCCGTCGACTGATTCGGAAGGCCACGTCCCACCACAACCCTTCGAACCCGTCTGACATTCTCCTGTGATTTATCATGAGCACGTTTTTGTCTTTGAACTCTCAGGTTATAATTCAAAACGTCCTCTGGATTTTCCGGTTCACTTTTGGCATCTATGCATGTGGAGATAGGAATAATAGGGAATTAATCAATTAGCTGGAAAGAACACATCCATCAAAATCTGGTCAATCAATACCAAACACTTACCATCCTCAACAACATCATCAACATTTCCCCTCAAAAGCGCATCAAAATCCTCCTCACCCCCTTGATCACCAGATGTTCCTTCTCCAATAGCACCTTGACCTTTGCCAGCTCCTTCGACCCCATCATCACTGTCAACCATATCTTCCTCAATATCCATATTAAATCTATCCTTATTTGCTGGGTAAGTTCTCGGAAATCAGAGTTAATTGGCGTAGACACAGTATTCACTCACAAATAGCTCTCGGATTTCTTATGGAAAGATGTACTTGTAAGATAGCTATGAATTAGATATCAATGGGATGAGGGAGAAGCGATGAAGAGGATGTCATGGATCATACTGCTATTTAATCTGTGGGAAATGATGCCATCTACTGCAATGGATTCTTGCACGGCCCATCAGGCAAGTCAGTTCTACCACCCTTTTCCCTTCCCTTTGTCTAATTGTTTGGCTTCTTTATTTACCATACATAATAAATATAACCAAACAAAATGAATCTCATTCAACTAGGATTACCCACTAACTCCACATACCCTTCTTCTTGATCAGTCTTGAGGTTTGGGGTTGATCAAAATGAACATTGAAATGTCAGCATTCATCCGAGTAATTAATCTGTTTCAATGTTTTGGCCCCATGCCTTTTTCAAATTCACAAATATTCCAAATACAATCAACAAATTAATTCCTGCATTTTTGATCAACACAAACAAATCATGGAAAACATACCACATTCCCCAGGCTCACTGCAGAGATCGTTTTCTTGTTCACACCAAACGTTCCCTCCTCATTCTCCAAAATAGCAATATGCCCAACGACCCTTGAATGATGGATGACCAGTTGTCTACTGAGCTTGTCTGCATACAAAAGTTTTGTATTCAACTGGGGATGGTCTTTGTACGGATTCTTGGGTTCATCCCAGCTGTTCAATGATGTAAAGGGGCGAATTAAAAACCAAACAGTATTTGTCACACCATCACTGAATAGCCGGCTTATCCGCCCAAACAGTCGCAATCCAGAATCGTAGAATTCAACGTTTGAATTACCAGGAGCCTTGCCACTGAAATTATTTTCTGGGACATACTTGCGATTGAACATCTCTACACTCTTCACCTTCACAACTGCTCTTTCCAACTTCCCATTGGCCGGCTCTTCATATCCAAATTCACTCAACTGAAATTTCCACAGATTATACACTCTCACATCAAGTATTATCTTCTCTTCTTTTTTTTTCATCACCATATGAGGCAAATGGACAGACTTTTCCATGTCGATAGCATCCTGCCCTTTCAATTTTGCTTGGTTGACGTATCCATAGTATCGTGATTTCTGATTCCATGTGTTCATGATTGTTCCATGCATCTCTCCTGTTGATGTGTTAAATTAGACCTCTGATGAAGGCATGGACTCAAAACAAAGTATCAGAAATGCGACATACCAAGATGCTGGTTGTTTGGTATATTCCCCAGAATTCCATTCAGACGCTCCTGGGCCCATGCAGCAGTTGCTATGGGAGGCCCAAACCTCTCAATTACTTCGGGATAATGCTGTGTCAGATGTAAATTTGACTTGCTTGTATGATTTGGCCATCCCATTCGGAGGACTTCCTGGTATTCCTTTGTTAATTT
Organism: Puccinia hordei; assembly: GCA_007896445.1. Taxonomy (NCBI): domain Eukaryota; kingdom Fungi; phylum Basidiomycota; class Pucciniomycetes; order Pucciniales; family Pucciniaceae; genus Puccinia; species Puccinia hordei. The sequence continues at coordinate 604,517 of RDRW01000216.1, read as the reverse complement.
TCTCAAGTTGATCGTATCTCTTTCATCCAGGTGGTGCTTCATGAGGATGCTTGTCATTTCAATTAATTTGATGGTCGAATCCCTCAAGACCTCCTGATGTGTCACCGTGTTTGAGCCCTCAATATATTTCTTCTGCCAAGAATTTCCAATCACCCAGTAAGGAATCATTGCCAGCGGAAAATAGACAGTATATAGTATTAACCACTCGGATGCTTTTAGGGAACCAGATCCAGAAAGTCCAAAGTTTCGGGGAACTCGTGAAACCCAAGTTGGAATTGATGTCTGCGAAATCACGTTTTGAAGCACACGCAACTCTTCCTTTGTCAAGCCAGGCCCTCCAGTCGTAACTCCCTCATCCTCTTCTCCCAAGGTTTGTGATTTGCCATGTTGAATTCCCGTCATTTCACTCCTTCTATCAGCCTCTCCTTCCTCATCAACCTCTGACTGGCTGCCAAGTGATAAAGTACCTGCAATACTCTGTGGATGCCTGTTTGTTGCTATACTAGAACCACTTCCCAGAGACCGAGTTGACCTTCTTCCTGAAGATGTATCTACTCTTGATGAGCTGGAACGTAGTTGGTAGGGGTGGCTTGATGGACCAGCCCTGTCTTCTTGGATACTTGTTAAGCGGGAAAGATTTTTTGAATTTAAAACACGCCGCTTCCTTCCCCCCACTTCTTCATCCTCCGTGCCACTCGAGTCCCCTTCTGGTGTTTTTTTTGCGCTTGGAATCCCGGAACTTCAACCCTCCAAAGATCATTTTCCCAACATCAGTATTCTTCCAGTTTATTTCATGTTCTATGGCTTTCTTCAGGAGCTTCCCTGCTCCCAGAGTATTCAAAAAACTGAGACTGTGATCTTTCAGGTCTCCCAAGAGTAACGTGTGCATAACTTCGATTCCACAGTACTCCACTGGTCGCCAGTATGGGAGGCTATTCAGAATGCTCCCTCTTGCTCCTTCTTCCGTAGCAATCTTCTTCCTCTCAGTGTATGTCTTGCACCTTTCCCATCGCCTAACTCTTTCCATGTGTGCCTCGTGCGTTTTTTTCTCAAACTTCCCCACGTCAATCTCATCAATATCTTGAAGGGTGATCTCGCAGAAAGAACAAAACTTGTCTGCTGCATGGGATGCAAATCCTGCTGTCTTGCGAATTGCTGGCAGGTCTCCAATTAGTGGAAATATGGCTGCAAATATAAGGCGGCCCTGGGGGAATTGACTCGTCTTTGTGAACCACACTCCCTTCCAAAAGTCCTTCATCTCCAGCACTAGCGGTTCCAAGATATGGTTCATTTGATCCAGACTCGGCTCCTTTGGACCTGGTATAATCCCAAACAAGTATATGTTCTCCACTTTGTATCGTTCCGTTAATGGTAGGTTGAGACACACCAGAGTCACTGCCCCCAAGGATACCGACTTTCCTCCAGGCTTCTTTGCAAACGGATTGAACCAGTCAACATATAGGCTGAATACAAGATTCCCAGACTTTGAAGTAAAAATCTCGTTCGAGTCTGAAGGTCCCACAAAGGTTTTCCATACACTTCCATCCCATACATCACTCATCTTTTCATTCCTCTGGCGTTCATATTTGAGGTTTGAATCGGCAAGACATTCAAATCCAGGTAGCCAGAGCTTGTGAGACAGCCAGTTCTTCAGAGGTTGGAAAGTGAACGTTGGGACTGGCTTGATGATCATCCTTTCACCAGATCCTTCAATTGTGGCAACTTTTGCATCACAGAGTTGTTCTTCATTTTCAACCTCCTTCAGGAACTTCTTTGATGTCGAGTAGAATATAGTCGTACACGTGGTTTTGGCTTCATGAATCAACTCGTCATCCTTTCTTGGCATTTCAGGAATCGGATACAGTTTGAAACAATCTGGGCAGCAGATCATCTTTGAGAAACCAACATCAAATCCAAGGCGTTGTATGAGAGTCGTTTTCGAGAGAGGTATGTTGCTGATGATTGAGGATCCGTCAAACTTAAATTCCTGCGCGAGTTGTTTCACTTTTTCAATCTCTGTTTTCAAAAACTGCGTCACGTTTTTATCACTGACACCAGTGATAAGGGAAAGGCGAGCTGCTTGTAGCATTACTGCTAGACTATGTTGAGGGATAAGCTGAAACGTGTTTATTCGAGATGTTTGAGTGTTGACTATTGAATGATCACTCGGGCCTTCATTCACATTTCGATTTGATATGTCAGGAATAGTGGTCGTCAAAATTGTTGGACTTCCAGTCTACTCATTCCTAGTAAGTCAGCCCAGATCATTGAATGTTATCAACAGAAGTCAATACCACTCAACTTGAATATTTTTTAAAGTATGGGGACTTGGCTCGTCTTCCATCTCCTGTTCATGTGTCTTCCTCTTCATAATTGCTTTTAAATGTGACTTGAAACATGTTACTGACCATGCCTTCCCCACCTTCTGTTCACCTGTTTCGGAATCCCTGTAGGTCTCTTGATCACACCCCAACTCCGTACACTGGCAGATTTTCCATCGAGAGTGCATTCTTCAACGTAATTATATTGTGAGTGGTATGGTTTTTCTTGTAAAGCAAGTACTGTTTTCTCCTTGGTAACACTGTTGTTAGATCAAGATTCTTTACAACACATCATATCTCCAGATGCATAATGCATGGCATGCATGCCCCATGTTCCTTTGAACCATCACCTAATGGCAACCTTTTCGCTTGAACTCAACAGCTGGGTGGCCTTGTTTCATGTTGTGTATATGTCACACATGTCACATTTGTTATTTCTCAAATTAAGCCCGGCGGGCTTAATCCTCCCTCAACCACCTTCATTCGGTAGGGGAAAATTCCCAAATCTACCCTCACCACCCATTAATAATTTAAGCCCGCCGGGCTTAATCACATCACAGGAGATGCACACACCCATTAATAAATTAAGCCCGCCGGGCTTAATAAAATCACACAAGATGTACCAATCCCACCAACTCACACAATAAAGGGGGCACTGATTCACAACTCTTGATTATGAATTCAGCACAGCCAGAACAATATATATTCACCCAGTGCACAAAAATAATTTCAACACAATCTTATTTCAACCACAGCCATGGTCAAGTCACTCAAAAACGGAAAAGCTCCAGCAAATCGACGGAACCTCAACAAGGCCCTGTTAGAAATCATCCCTCCACCCACCTCTCACTTTTCCAGGTCCATGGCTTCTTTCTGCCGCCTTCTCCTGAATATTGAACACCTCGCTGAGGAACATTGGCAAGCAACACCATCACCTGACCAGATTCAACATGTCAACACCCTCCCAATAACCATCACTAGCCATCCCATTTGTTCCAGAATGTCCCTCACCCCCTCATCAGCCAACATGCTTCATGGCATTTCACTCAAATGTCTTGATTTATTTCTCAGCGACTTGAAAGAAGCAACATTCCCCTTGGCAACTTTTCATTGGGCTTCTCCCTGGGATTCCCAGTGGAACAAGCTTTTTTCCTCATTCATACTCAAGCATTTCGACCATGCATACCACAACGGTGCCTTAGCCAACTTTCCCATCAATCCTATTCATCATGCTCCATCAAATGCAATCGCTGTTCTCAAACGCTGGTTTTCTGGAAAAAAAAACGATCTTGAGAAAAATAAATACTCCCCTGATGAAATTGCAAAGAAAGCATACCAGGTGAAAAAGTCAAAGTGGCGGAAGCAGGTCCGCTAAATTCTTCTTGGTTTCCTGTTTCAATTCTTGACTATCAATTCTTTGTTCCAGCTATCTCAACGACGTACAGAAATCCTCACCACATTGGACATTCCTGTTGATTACCAGGATATCTTTGACAATTCTGCCTGCTGCTCAGACACTGAGCAACTTCCCAATGGTAACCTTCAGAGGATTCAATGCTCATGGTGTTCCCCAATGTTCTCCTTATTAGGTCATCAACTCGACCATCTTTACGAGAAGAATAAAGCTGAGAAGCTCGGTAAACGGTACAAGTATGGGGATTCTTTCTTTCTCCTTCGTCAAATCAGTGATTTACAGGAGAGGACTGTAAAAGTCCCCTCTGGACTTCCCAAAAACTGTTACCATCCAGACTTCCTCGCCTCTCTCAATGAAATTGATTTATTGCTGCTTCAACCACAGCAAGAAATTGATTTTGCAGCTATTATACAACAGGTTTCTCCATCCTAGGCAAGTCGTTTGAATTCATATTGTCGAGTTGGCTTCCCTCATTGAACGTCTCACCATTTCAAATTCCAGGTTTCCACTCAACGGAACACTCAACCTATTGCAACCAATTTCATCAATTCATCCTTTCCATTCTTCTGTCAAGACATTGAAATCAAAAACTACTCACATGGCCAGCTCAGCCTTCTTCCGTTTGATCTGAAAGATATTTCCCTCAATACTATTCATCACACAGTAGCGCACAACCTGTACCTTTGATTTTTGTCCAATCCTATACAGTCTATCTACAGCTTGTTCCTCCACTGCTGGGTTCCATGTCGGTTCCTATTTAGTATGACATTGTACAAAATTTAATCCATCAAATTTCCTACATCCCAATAGTTTTATTCAACTCACCATGATATATACCTTCTGCGCACATCTGAGATCAATGCCTACTCCTGCCGTCTTGATTGTTGCCAACAAGATTCTACATTGGGAATCACCACGAAACCGTTCCAAATTCTTTTTTCTTGTCTCATGATCTGTCTTTCCATAATGTGTTGTAAACCGAATCCCCTCATCATTCAAAGCTATTCCAATTCTACACAATCAAAATAATTTCATATTAGTGTAACCTCTTTATCTACCCTTAGTTTTCAGTCACCCAGAATTTAGACTCACATTTCTAGGAACCGTTTAAATTCTGAAAATATTACTGCCCGATTTTCAGCTCCTCTCCCAAGAAATTCTTTGATGTCGCTAGCCAGATGTACAATTTTGGAACTCTCATTCCAACCATAGCCCTTCATTCCTGGCCCCTTTTCAATCAAAGCTGGGTGGTCGCATAGTTGCCGTAAATCTACAAGTTCCCCAAAGAAATCCGCAGAGTTCCATCCTTGTCCAGCAATTCGATTTTTTCCAAATTGGATCGCAAATGTTTCATGGTTCTTCTTGTAGATTTCATTCCATGGAGATTTCAGTTCAATGTTAACAATGCTTTCAAGTGTTTCAGGAAGCTCTAGCACTGTTGTTTTTAACCTTCTCATGCTGATTCCGTTCATAAGATTTTGAAGTGTTAATATCCCCCGAGGATCACATAGCTGGACCGGTACCTCAACACATTGCTTCCAGATTGAGTTGTTTGACCAGGGTTGCAGTTGAAGAAACTTCAGCAAATTGTGCAGATCTCCCAGGTTATTCTGCATTGGTGTACCTGTCAGGCACAATCTTCTTTGTGCCTTTAAGCCTAGGAGTACCGTACTTCGATTGGTCTTGTGATCCTTCATATAACTAGCAATTTATTTCAGTTTTATTTTATACTATCATGCTCATACAACCATACATGGCTTCACTTACTGTGCCTCATCCAGTACTATTCGGAACCATCTGACATTTGCTAGATTCAGATCACTTTTTCCCTTCCTCACTTGGTTGCTCGTTCCAACTTGTTGACTATCAGCACTTTCCTTTGATCCAGAATTGCAAATCGATTCGTACGTCGCTAGAACAATTGCAACTTTGCAAATATCTTGAAACTGAATGGTCGATCTTTCTTTACCGTAAAACACTTTGTATGGGAGGCTACCGTTATCAAAATGAGTATTGATTTCGTTAATCCAGTTGTCCAACGTCGACAACGGGCAGATAATTAACGTGGCAGCAGTCCGCATTTCATCTTCTTGATCTTGCTTTTTGTTGGCAAATGCAATAGCCTGCTTTTGTGAGAGTTGAATCGTGCTTAACGTCGTCAGAGTTTTTCCTAGTCCCATATCATCCGCAAGAATACACCCATGACTTTCAAACATAATATTCTTCTCAACAAGTCCTTGTGCCACGGCATCTGAAAATATTCGCTTTACCCATTCGTTATCTGGATTTGTCCATATTTCATGAGCTATTGATATCTGATTGGATTCGCCCCTTTGGATAAATTCAACCGCTTTATATTGGTGATCCATCAGTTTTGTTCGGCATCCTGGGATCTTGAACGTTTTTTCTGAAGGTGTGGTTGTTCGGTGAATTGACAATCTGGCTGACACCAAAAAAATGGCTTGGCTGATAGTTGGGTATCTTCTTGATTGGAATATTTGATAATGAGAAAGCTTCCATCACTCGTGATAACAAACCAAACGGTGAAAATATAAATCCATGGACATGCGAAGTATTTCCATGTTGGGCTTGCACATAGAAGAGTCGGAGAAATATTTTCTTTGGGTTTGAATTCCCAACAAACGATCTTGAGGAAAGAGGCTCAGAAAGTTGACCTATCTCCCCAATCAATGGACCAATCAAACGGCCCTGATGGTCATTGAGATCTCCAACCTTTTCATAATTTGAGCAGAGGATATGTAGATTTGTTCTTCCTCGGTGAAATACTGCATCTCGAAGACCACTGGTGGACTGGTTGGAGGATTGTGGAGTTCGGACAACTAGTGTAGTGAAGAAGCCTAAGCAAGATATTTCGGACATTGTTGGTTTTGGTAAGAGAATGAATACGTTTCTGGATTACCTGACAATGTGTATCATCTTTTATTCCCTTTTAGCTTGGGTGGGGCATAGTGTAGATATGCTCGGATTAACCATGGTGGACATTGGGAGGTGGTGGTGTGCCTCAAGCCATGCATCCATGGGCATCTTGCCCTTGATATATGGGTCAACTCTGAAAATCCAAGGACAAAGGGTATCTAACCTCTGTTGATGATTTGTTTGTTCTTATATCTCTCAAAAACAAAATTTATGCAAATTGCCTCGACATTCCTTGTTTGTTGAGGTTATGTCAAGACATCTCCATTGCCTGGTTAAGAACTGTTTAGCACTTAACCCTTAGTATTGTTTATGCATGTTACATAATTCACACATCCAAGGGCCTTTTAAATTAAAATTCATGTCGCTTGTTATATAACTATGTGGATATATCACATTCAAATTGTTGGTGTGCATGACCCCTTAGCTATAAGAGTACCTTATCCAAATAAACTTTTAAACACTCACAACTGCATGTCTCAATCAAATCCAAAAATATTTTGTACTGGTACCAACATGTAACAATTCTTTTTTCTTTTTTTCTCGTGGAATTCGTAAGTTTTGAGTGTTATAATTATATACCCTAATGCCAAATCAGCCATCAAATAATTACTTCATTATATACCTTATTCTTCAGAGACCAGATAATTATCCCAAGTATGCACTAACCCCCTGAATGATATATTGACATTGCAAGTCAATGAGGATCATTTTTGTAACATATTACTTTGCATTATGAGGAATGTTTGGACCAACATGTCTTTCAAAACTGTGCAAACTATTTGGTGGACAATTGTGCAAACATCTTGGAAGTGTGTAGATAATTTCAAATATCAAGCTTAATGGATTTAAGTATATACACAGTATATCTCATTTGATATTTCATCTATATTCCAAACTCTCTTTATCAATCAAATAATATTGAATAAAGACTTTAGTCAGATTTACAAAAAGAATGTTGCAAACCTACAACAGTCAATTGCTTCTTTTCCTTAAGAAATAAATGTCCAGGTTTATATCAAGGTATTGGTATCGTAATAATAATAAAACAAATCACCCAGGCAATTACCATTATCAGGCCTTGGGAGTAAAAAGGGGGATCTAACACAGCTTAGGAGATTTTATAATTCGAATCAAAATACAACACAACTTATCAGTACACCACATAATATTCATGAGCTACTTTTTAACTTGGAAATTTCAACCAACCCAGGAATAGTTGTTCAAATTTTAACCCAAAGTCACAAGTGAAAGTTTGACTAGCATTTATTCCTTTTCATGGTTCCTCATGACTTGTCAGTTTAAACTCAGCAGGTATCCTACATTTTTCTGCCATTTCTTTGTGACTTGAATTAGTTAAATTTTCCACATCCTTATCAATATATATTCAGATTAAAAACAATTAATGTTGTAATGGAAAGAAAGAAAGGATCTCAATCATATAAGCCTCGGAGTGAAAGTCAGTGCAAGGTTCCTATTATAATCATCTTGAAATTAAAATATGCATTTAAATTCATCATAGATATCTTTTCAGAACAGTGCTTTCATATTGGTGTATTATAGACAGGTTCTAGCTAAGTTTAAATTGACTCATTATTCGATTTTTCCTGGAAGCTGAATGCATGCGGCTTCACACCCCAACTTGATGTACATAACTCATGAATGTTTACTCTTCAGAATTTTTTTTGTGTTGTTTTTCTGAGTTCAAACTCATTATTTTGGGTATGGATGGTTGAAGTTTATTCTGATCAGTAACCATACAACTAGTTTTGGTTGAGAATACTGGATATTTTTTATTAACAGGATACCCAAATAATAATCAAAATTTAATTGATATAAAAGACCCCTTCTCAATCAAGCCAAATTCCATGACAGCTGTTTTTATTTTTGACTGAAATTTACCCTCATGAATTATTGTACGCTCTGGAAGTTGTAAGTGATTGGTAATATCATTATTTCAATATTGGACATCATCAGGATTTACCCAGATACAACAATTTGATTTCATCAATCCTTGTCAAGATCATTCATAATCGATAAGATCAAACATGCACACATGCCATGTGACCTAGAAGATTGAGAATACCAAGCACACTGAAGAACAGGGTATGAATCTTCATAAATCAGGGTTCTAACTTGAATACATTTTTCACATTAAATTGATTGATGAACTAGAATATGTATGTATATTCTTATGTATGTATATTCTCACGGGAATGGTTACTCAGCAGAGTTACAAATAACCTGAATTAAAAAATATGTCCTTAGAATACGGTTTGAATTTATTTATTTGTTTTAATTCATATATATGAAGCTCTTCATCTGAATTTGGTCATTCCTCAAGGTTTGGAGGATTTTACTTACCTTGTAAAAAATTATTAATTAAATATATGTAAATACTTCAACTTTGGAGCAGTCATGTGAATGCAAGATACCACATTGATACATTCGGTTACAGTGGGGGATACAGTCTAGATACAGTGTTGATATGTTGAGGATAGGTAAGAGATAAGCAAAGGCACCTCCATAGAGGTGCCAACTTTTTTTTCCTGGTGATGTAATCAACTATGGATAAACACATACATGAATACATGTATGTGACATTGATATTCAATAATATGAGAGGATATAAAATTGATGTGTGAATATATGTTATTGTTGAAAACTCCTCAGTCTAGTCAAATTCAAAGGATAAGCCCCCATTAAGTCAATTAGTCATGCGCGGGGGGGGGGCTTATCAAGAAGACACTCGACTTGGGCTCTTCTGTCCCCTTTTCTCATTAAACCATCCAAAAACAAACCATCAAGATCCCAGCGACTTGATTCACTCTTGATTCTCTCTCTCTTCGTATCGGTCGACATCGATCAACCTCAAACTTCAACGATTAACAGTGGTAGTAATGTAATCAATCAGCAAATCTACTCCATATCTTTGACATCAGTTTGGCTTACCTTCTTTTCTTTATTCTTTTCTTGTTTCATCCTTTCTCTTTCAGATATATCTACAATACTCACCTCGTTAACTATCTATATATATATATATATATATATATATATATATATATATATCTACTATAAAACTAAAAAAATAGGCTCCTGGAGCCAAACAAAACCTGTACCGAGTGTACAGGTTGTATTGATGCATCCTAACGGGTCGACACTGACCCGTTAGGATGCATGACACATGAACTGATGCATCCTAATGGGTTGACGTTAATCCGTGTCACCTGCCCTCCTTGCGGGGAACAGCCATTGACAATGGCTGCTCCCAGCAAAAAGGAGTTATTGACATCGACATCGACATGAATAATAAAATAAAAAATAAAAAATAAAAAATAAACAATAAAAAATAAAAAATAAAAAATAAAAAATAAAAAATAAAAAATAAAAAATAAAAAATAAAAAATAAAAAATAAAAAATAAAAAATAAAAAATAAAAAATAAAAAATAAAAAATAAAAAATAAAAAATAAAAAATAAAAAATAAAAAATAAAAAATAAAAAATAAAAGGGCATTAATAAAAAAACCCGGTTTTTCCGCGTTTACACCCGGTTTTCTGCGCAGCTGCGGCTGCGCAGTGCACCCAGTTTTCCGCATTTACACCCGGTTTTTTTTAATTTTTAATTTTTAAGCAAATAGCACGTGGAGGGCGGCATTTGATGCGCGTGACCTCCCCAATCATCCTCATTAAATGTTTTATTTAACACAAATAAAATAAACAATTAAAACAAGGAAAATAAACAAAACAAAACAAAATAAAATTATGGAGGGCGGCATTTGCTGCGCGTGACCTCCCCAATCATCCTCATTCAATATTGTATTTAAAACAAATAAAATAAACAAGGAAAACAGGGAAAATAAACAAAATAAAATAAAATTATGGAGGGCAGCATTTTAAATAAGTAAAACAAGTAAAATAAACAAAATTAAATCATATAAATTTAAACAAATAAGAATGAATGAAATGAATAAATTAAATTAATTAATTAAAAGCAAGAGACATAATTGCAAGTTAATGATTTAAGAATAACGCAACCTCCCCAATCATCCTCATTCAATATTTTATTTAAAACAAATAAAATAAATAAGTAAAACAAGTAAAATAAACAAAACAAAATAAAACAAAACAAAATAAATGGAATAAATGAAATGAATAAAATAAATAAATAAATTAAAAGCAGGAGACATAATTGCAAGTTAATAATTTATGAATAAATAATAAATGTAATAAAGTTAATAATTTATGAATAAATAATAAATGTAATAAACAACATGTAACACTCCAAAGCATTATGCAATGTACCATACCTCTGTGTATCATTGTATTTCCATTTCTTTGTCATGAAATCTGACAAGAAGTTAATTTTATAATCAGTATTTGTTTCCAATTAATTCTTCACCCTCTAAAGTGTATGAATCCATTTAAAAACTCCCTGAATATCTTGAGAGACAGACGTGAAGGTGTTTGGAAATAAATTGAGTCCAAAAATCATAAAAATCCAACCAGTGATTTAAAAAAAAAAACTGTTTGTCACATTAAGCTCTAGACCCCTTAGAGTGCTTTAAAAAGTTTAAAATGTTGAGAAATCCTGGAAATTAAGCTGTGAGGATTTTTTATGAAAAAACCGGGTGGATTGGCCAAAAAAAATAGAAGCCAGGGTTTTTTTGCAAAATAAAAATTACCATAAAATTGTACACCCCTGTAAGTATAATAAATGAATTTAAATCTTTGAAAAATAATGAAAATACACCCACAAAAAATTAAATCAAAAAAAAACCGGGTGGACTGGCCAAAAAAAATAGATGACATGGTTTTTTTGCAAAATAAAAATTACCATAAAATTCGACACTCTTGGAAGTATATTTAGCAATTTTAAAATTTTGAAAAAAACATTAACAATCTGCCCGCAAAAAATTAAATAAAAAAACCGGGTGTAAATGCGGAAAACCGGGTGTACTGCGCAGCAATTTGGACGTCGCCGCTGCGTAAAACCGGGTGTAAACGCGGAAAAACCGGGTTTTTTTATTAATGCCCAAATAAAAAAAGTAAAATAAATAAAATCATAACAAAATCAAAATAATTCAACATAAAATCAAAATAAAATCAACATAATGGGCATTAAACAAAAAACCCGGTTTTTCCGCGTTTACACCCGGTTTTACGCAGCGGCGACGTCCAAATTGCTGCGCAGTACACCCGGTTTTCCGCATTTACACCCGGTTTTTTTATTTATTTTTTTGCGGGCAGATTTTCATTGTGTTTTCAAATTTTTAAATTCATTTATTATACTTACAGGGGTGTAGAACTTCATGGTAATTCTTATTTTGCAAAAAAATTATGCCTTCTATTTTGTTTGGCCAATCCACCAGGTTTTGTTTAATTATTTTTTTGCGGGCTGATTTTCATTTTTTTTCAACATTTTAAAATTGTTTAATATACTTCCAGGGGTGTATAAGAAGTTTATGGTATTCTTTATTTTCCAAAAAAACAATGGCGTCTTTTTTTTTGCCCATACACCTGGTTTTTTCATACAAAATCCCCACGGCTCAATTTTCAGGATTTCTCAAAATTTTAAATCTTTTTAAAACACTTTAAGGGGTTTAGGATTTAATGTGACAGACAGTTCATTTTTAGAATCACTGGTTGTTTTTTTATGATTTTTGGACAGAATTGATTTCTAAACACCTTCACACCTGTCTTTCAAGATATTTGATTTTCTAGTTGTTATCAGTGGTGTTTATAACAATTTTGCTTTCTTATACTTATTATTTGTGTGCGCATTCTTAGTCTGTACTAGTGTCTCTTTGTTGTTAATTACATTTATTATTTATTAATAAATTATTAACTTGCAATTATGTCTCTTGCTTTTTATTTTATTTATATATTTTATTCATTTCATTTATTCTATTTATTTTATTGTTTATTTTACTTGTTTTACTTATTTATTTTATTTTTTTTAAATAAGATTTTGAATGAGGATGATTGGGGAGGTTGCGTTTTGCATAAATGATTAACTTGCAATCATGTCTCTTGCTTTTGATTAACTAATTAATTTTATTCATTTCATTCATTCTTATTTATTTAATTTTATATTATTTAATTTTGTTTATTTTACTTGTTTTACTTATTTAAAATGCCGCCCTCCATAATTTTATTTTATTTTGTTTTGTTTATTTTCCTTGGTTTCCTTGTTTACTTTGTTTGTTTTAAATAAAATATTGAATGAGGATGATTGGGGAGTTCACGCGCATCAAATTCCGCGCTCCACATCCACATGCTATTCGCTCAAAAATTAAAAAAAAAAAAAACCGGGTGTAAATGCGGAAAACCGGGTGCACTGCGCAGCCGCAGCTGCACAGAAAACCGGGTGTAAACGCGGAAACACCAGGTTTTTTTATTAATGCCCTATAAAATAACATAAAAATAAACTCAACATAAAATAAAAATAAAATAAAATCAAGACAAAATCAAAATAACATCAAATCAAAATCAAATGTAATAAAATCAAAAAATAAATAAAAATCAAAGGGCATTGATAAATGCACGCCCATCGGCGCACGCCCACGCCCCTCGCACGCCAATAAACAAAAAGGCTTGCTGCCCGCACACCTTTTTTTTTTGGCGTGCGGGCTACACGCCCATTGGCGTGCAACACTTCAGGCGGGCGGTCGCACACCCTGCCCTTTCAGAAAAGGGTGTGAAAACCGCACGCCCTTCCTATGTACATAGGCAGGGGCGTGCCCCTCCCTATATACATAGAATCGGCGTGCAGGCTTGCACACCGATTCTATGTATATAGGTAGGGGCCTGCCCCTGCCTATATACATGCTGGTGTCATGCGTATCCAAGAATGTACACATGACATCAGCTCCGGTCGAGGAATACAGCCTCCTCAACCGGGAGGGATCCCTCTGGTCGAGGAGGTTGTACAACCTCCTTGACTGGAGGGAATCCCTCCGGTCAAGGAGGTTATACAGCCTCCTTGACCGGGAGGGATCCATTGGCGTGCAACACTTCAGGCTGTATACCCTCCTCACCCAGGAGGGAATCCCTCCGGTCGAGGAGGGTATACAGCCTCTGTTAGAATTAACATAGCATTTTTCAGACATTTAGCAGAAAATGATTGACTTGGGCAGGATTTGAACCAGCGACCTTAGCTTGAAGCTAAGACACTATACTAGAAGTGCTGCCTTTACCAACTAGGCTACCAAGTCATTATCCAATGTGCTGATATTGGGAACACTGTGGATCACAATATTCAACACACCCCCTGACCCACAGGGTGAGAACAAGAGACCCTAAAGTCAAGCAATTTCAAGCTAGTCTATACATTGAGACAATACATATTGCATAATAAGTAGATGTTGCATATTGCATAATAGCATTTTGCATATTCCAAAGTTGGAAACAAAGTCCATAATAAGTTGCAGTGCATTTGGAAACAAAGTCCATAATTGCATATTGCATAAGTGCATAATGTATAATCCCATATGTAAATGCATAGTATGCGCATAGCACATTTCTACTGTTAATCGTGTTAGAATTAACAAAGCATTTTTCAGACATTTAGCAGAAAATGATTGACTTGGGCAGGATTTGAACCAGCGACCTTAGCTTGAAGCTAAGACACTATACTAGAAGTGCTGCCTTTACCAACTAGGCTACCAAGTCATTATCCAATGTGCTGATATTGGGAACACTGTGGATCACAATATTCAACAGCCTCCTCGACCGGGAGGGATCCCTCCCGGTCAAGGGGCTTGCAGTCCTCATCCTTGGGGGTGTCGCACGCCTGTAGATGGGTGTGCGAACTGCACGCCCATCTACAGGCGTGCCCACGCCCAAGGATGGGCGTGCAGCCCTCACGCCAATAAAAAAAAGGTGTGCGGGTTGCACGCCTTTTTTTTGAGGGCGTGCGTGGGCGTGGGCGTGCGCCGATGGGCGTGCATTTATCAATGCCCAAAATCAAACACAACAAAACAAAACAAAATAAATTAAAAATCAATCAAAACAAATCAAAATAAATTAAGAACTACAAATACAATTTTTTCAGCAAATCTTTTTCTTTCCACATTCTAAAAATCTGAAATCCAATCCAAAAAATAATAATACAATAAACAACAAAACAACAAAACAACAAAACAACAAAACAACAAAACAACAAAAAAACAAAAAAACAAAACAACAAAACAACAAAACAACAAAACAACAAAACAACAAAACAACAAAACAACAAAACAACAGAAAAAAATATTATGCCAAGTCTTGATCATTTTCTTTACACCCAAAATCACAAATAAAATATGTGATGAAATCTGAAATAAAATACTTGATTAAATCACAAATAAAATACTTGGTACATTTACTAAATTGAATCATCAAAATTTGTCTTTTCCACAATATAAAACCTAAATTTCTTTATAGATGAACTTCAAGTTTGATTACTGGGGAAGAGCTTATGAAACCAAAGGACAAGAGCAGGAAATAGCTGCTAACTTTCAGCTATGTGTATGAAACACTGGCACAATTTCTATAAACATGTCAGGTACTATCACTGTGCTGAAAGGTTATCTGATTAACAATTACTATTATTCTCCCTATAGTGCCCAAACTATACACAGAGGATAAACTAAACTTCTTTTTGATTGTCGTATTTGATTTAAGAATTAGTCAATCAGGAGAAGACTAACAGCTAAACGTATAGGTTTGGCTATCTTTGTGTCTTTTTGAGAGTGTAACAATATAAATTGTTACTAAGCAGCTGGAAAACACTTGAGCTAATTGGCTACTGTCAGAGGTGGTAGTCTGGAAGCAACTGCTTTTTAAGGAAAGCTTCAAGGTCTAAGATGAGCAAGTTCTAACGTGACTTGATAACTATTCCAGTAAACAAGGTGGGTTGGATAACAAAAGGGATAACACTACTCTAAAATTAGGAGGAGAATATTCAGGGAACTTGCTAATGTGGTGTTGGGTGAATATGCTGAGGATCTAATCTTAGGCCAGGAAATTGCCTCCTTTTTTTTTCTAGAGGTCTTCAGGGCAAGGTTCTAGAATTTTGGTGTATATTCTGCTGTAATGTATTACAATTCAACTGAACTATGATGCAATGGTAATTGTATTGCATTGAGTGCAGTATTTTCTATGTCCCCATCACCTGTGGCCACTGGTTTCACGTATACTGTAGCAGGGGATAAACGGCCCTGTTTTCCCTGGCTACAGGGGGTCTATTGCCTAGATTTCAGAAGATCGGGAATTTCCAGAAAACCTGAGAAATCTGAGGTCCTTCGGCGGCAGACTCCCATGTCCTTGGTGTATGTATTTACACTGGCTGTTATGTAAGTAGATATTTTTGTAAGTAGTTATGCTTCTACGGGTGAATCCAGGATCCCAGTAAAGACCGCGCACCGGTGAGACCGCGGCGACCCGGTCACCCGGCAACAAGAGCCATTTTTCCACTTCTGCCAAGTCGGTGACTTGATCCCGCCCACGGCCTGGATCAGATCACCTACAACACTTATAACACGTGCACCTTAAGTCTTTTTTTAGTTTATTTTTACAACTCTCTCCATCTTTCATTTACATGTGTTGTTTTTGTAAAACTCTCCAAATTTGCAAGTTTCACCTGCCAAATATTCAATATTCTAGAGACATTACATTGTAAGTAAAAATTGGTAAATTTCTGAATGGATTCTATGAATCCATTCAGAAAAAAACATTGAAATTCTTTCTAGTTAAAGTGTGCATTTACATTTTCTTCATCATCATCAGAAATCCAATCCTCATCCACATCTTCCCCGTCGTCAAGTACATGTGCCAACAGAGCCTCCTCGAATTCAATTTCAACTTCACCAGGGTTTGTAGTTTTTTCTTCATCTGTGCCTAAAATTATCTTTCATTTGTTATACTTAATTTCCTCCATCATTTTGCGCCATTCATCCAGTAACACCCTCCGGTTTTTTTTCTGGCTGACAGCGGTTACACAGCCACGTGACGTGAACATTCCACCCCTCCATTAATGTAGAGTGAGCCAAGTGTTGGGACCGTAATTCCTTCCTGATAATGCGCAACTTATCTCGTTGGCTCAACTGCCCAAGGTACAAGGTGTCAATGTGATCCAATTCAACGTCTTCCGCGGTGTTTTCATCTCCAAGAAGCGCAATACCTGCAAATTGATTTTGATCAGCGGTTGAAACAAGCTACATACATACATTTGTTTTGCTTACGCTCGCCAATATATGTAATGGATTCCAAAATACAAGAATAACGGGCAGTACCCCAGCCCACCGCCCTTTCTAACTCCTGAGCAAGAAGCTGAAATTCTTCATTTACCCTCCCTAAACATAAGATGCTGCAAATCCCGGCTCGCACATCTGGCTCAATTGCCCAAGGTGCCTTTGACTGAAAATACAAGCCATCGTTCCAGAAGCTGTGGTCCAAGGGCCACTTTGAAAAGTTGTTGTACTGAAGGGGATAAGATGACGTGTCGCACTGGTTTTGATTCGGAAATTTCTCTAGGAATTCGCCGAGAATCATGTTGAATTTGTGAAGTAATTTCTTGACTGCCGGCCGTCGGTTTTGAAGTGCTTTGAGGATTTTCTCCTTGAGTTCAGTTCCCACCCGAGTTCCAATTTGTTTGGCGTCCAAGAGAGGCTGTCTTTCAGCATGCAGTTGAACAGCATGCACATAGAGACCTCTCTTTGAATTCCAGAGAAGCAATAACAGTCTCTGTTCATCATCTGTAAACCGGACATTGGTAGAGTAGAAATTAATCACCAGACAGATAATTACTTGAGAAAAAAAAAAAACTACATACTGTTGACATTGTTCAAGTGCACATTGCCAGTTAAAGTTTGTTCAAGTTTTTCAAGGTCCTTCGAAACCTTTTCAACACTATCAAATATTTTCTGTATCTCTTGCTTTGAGAGACAATGAAGGTTGGGATCAAGAAGCCGTTCTCTGTATTGTATTGGAATAGCCACATTAACAAATTTAACAAAAGATAAAGTAACAATGAAACGGAAAAAAGTACCTTAGAAAATCCAGAGTTGTCCGCTGCTCATACAGGTCAATAAGCTTATTCCTCCTATCTTGCTCTTCGTCTGTATGATCTGATTGAAAGCTGCGCTGATCCCTCCATTGCTTTTTGAAAAATGTTGCTGTATATAGGCAACCAGGTTTCTTAAAGGGGTTTGGCTGTAGTAGAAGTTGAGACAGTTGCTGTTGACTCTCTCTTCGCCGCTTTGCTGCATTTCTAAAGTTGTTGACCAGCCATGTGACTGAAAATACATACAATGAGCCACAAAGAAGTTGTAAATCCAAACAAAATAGAAAGGGAATCACTAACATAATTTCCTGATCCCTCTGGTGTTGTGGTACTTCAGGCGATGTGCAATTGCTGCCAGTAAATGATTCCGGGTAGTATATCTCAGGGGGCTTACTAGAGGTGATAGATATGACCACATCCGCTCGAGACCTTCACCATCAGACAACCCCCATCCTGTGTTGAACCTTGGATTATAGTCCAATTGACATACCCAATTATGGACATAGGAATGGAAAATCGAAGTACCGAAGCTGAGTCGTGATGTGTATTCTGGAAGCAGACCGCGCTGAAACAGGAATGTCAATTTAATCCTGTAAGAGAGTTTAGAGATGAGATTGACTTACTGCCCCAATATACTTGTGAAGTGAGCAGCCAATGTCGTATAAGAAGCCAATAGGCCAATCACAATCCAAAAGTCCAAGCAGATTCTTTATCAGTGCCAACGGCATGGCCCTCTGCTTGCCAGACTTATAGATGTTTGTCAAAGAGACAGCTGAATCGTGTCAACAGCAACATCCCATGAGTCCAGTATCATCGCAGCCTTTCCAGGTAGACTCTTTTCTCTTGTCATTGGATGCCTTATTTGCATCAGCACATTGATTGGCCTGTACATGTAAGATTTAGTGACAGCTCTAAGTTCAAAAATATACAAAGAAAGAAACAATTATAGCTTACTCGGGCAGGAGGTTTATTCAGCAGCTCCATTGCCCTGATATCACGAGTCATCCTCTTGGGTTAATCATGGGGTAGAAATATTGTTGGCGTGCAAAGGGTGTCGTAGTCTCGACTTGCCTTTGTGTGATGCCTGTGTTGGAAATTCCCGTCAAGGCAGACAATCAGGCGGTTACGTGTAGCTTCTGGGTAATCCAAAGAGTTTGATGGTTGGGGTCCAAAGCATGCAGGACAAGATTTCTTGGCCAAGACCTCTTGATCGGTGAGCTGAAGTACTGAGTTGATCAAACCAGTCAATTTTTCTTCAAGCAATCGAAAGAGATCCACCGCTGCTGAAAAGGGTTTCCGCAAAACCCGAGCCTAAATTATCCACAAGAGCATAGAGTGAGTAACGAACATGGGATTAAATAGAATTCAAGACTCACATGCTCCTGATTCTTTGCATATAATCGTGGTGAGCGGGGCTCAAGCCACTCAGTCAGTGAAACCGTGAAAGGAAGCATTCCTATGTGGCAATCATTCCACAACAAGTTGTGGAAAGTTATCAACGGCAGTGAGAACGCGGTCTGAGGAGCTGATGGGGATCCAGCAAGGTATCCTTGTTTCAAAAGGCGGATTGGATCAAGTGTACACTTGCAGAATTCGATATTCTCCTTTGTTTGTCCTAATCAAAATCACCATTCATGAACATAAGTTGATGAATCATTCACTTATTATTATGATGAGATAAAACATACCGTACAGATCAACCAAGTCTACTGGCTGGACTTTCTTCAGAGAATCCGGACAGACACATTTGATGGGGAAGGATTCATATGCGTTAGGGCCAGCCCAGTTGTTCGTATGTAGCTTGAGAATCATGTAGTGGGGGTGAATTTGTCGAATCAAAAGGGTGAAGTTGGACTCTCTAGCTAGTAATCAATATCTCTCCTGAGCCAATTGATCTTCTCCAGTATTTTGATTCATCTCTTCTTCTTCAAGGTTTGCCCAGTTAATACAGTAGTTGTCTTGGTCGTTGTTGGACAACTCATCCTCGTCCCGATTTGATCTTTGCTCATCGTGGGACCCAACATTGTGTGGATTTCCATACATTTCTTCATTGCCTACTTGGAAATCATGAGCCGGTCGGCTGGTTCCAGTGCGGTCTTCCGAAGTCGGGCTAGTGCAATGGTATTGTGCGTTGAATATTGCAACCGCCTTAGTGTCAGCTTGCTGTACTCTACTCCACTTATTGTGGCGTGTACAGTAAGGACTAACGAAGTATTTTACACTTAAAAAGTGTAAATAAACAATTTCCAATAAGAACAATCACTTAAGTGTTTATAAAACACTAAGTATCAAAAAAAACAGGGTATTACCCTGCTGCCAAAACTTCTATTAAGGGATTTAAATCCTAGAAGGGCTAACCAGATTGATACACGGTTCTTCCAATCCAATTAAAAGTATTTAATTGATTGGGGGGGGGATTTGGTTGAGGAATTTTAACTAATGAAGATAGTATATAAATAAAGGCCAGTCCTCCTTACTTATAGGAGAAGGTGAGCGCCGTTGTAGCTTATAATAAGTTATCTAGTGTGTGTTAAAATTGATGGGGGGAGGATCTTCAAATTAATGAAGAAAACTCCTCTTAAATATTGAAATATTTCTTATTTCACAAGCTTCTTGGAAGCAGTGATCAGGGTAAGATCACCAGGAGGAACTGAGCACCCTGTTCGTGATCTGATGTGAAAAATGGTGCCATTTTTAATTAAAATGATGCCATAGTTATTTCACATTGATTAAATTAATTTAATGTTTATTTTTCTTAATTGAACTAAATAATTATTAATCACATGTACATAGAGCTTCCTTTGGGGTTAGTGCTTGGAAAAGCGCTTTCTCTGGAGAGCTAAACAGGTGGGAATCAATTTATAAGTTATTATTGCATAATTAATATATTTTACATAAAGATTTACCTTGATTTATGTGTAATTTTATACTATAAATTACCATGTGTTAATCTTGGATCTTCCAGGATGTTCAAGAAGAAAACTATGCCAATAAATGGTTCTTTATCCATTTATTGCATGTTTGAAAATTAATTTTCCAAAGATTTTCATTAATTAAATTATAACTTAATTTTGGTAAAAAATAGATATAATTTAAATAAATGTTTTTATTCAATGTGGTCATGAGTGTGGCTTGAAATCAGGTCCTTATGTCTATAACAGTTATTACTGAGCCAGTATTTAACTGTTAGACTATTATACCACTTAATAGAATAATAAGGTCTAATTTCCATTTTGTTCAGACTATAAAAAA
This sequence comes from Puccinia hordei, assembly GCA_007896445.1. Lineage (NCBI taxonomy): Eukaryota > Fungi > Basidiomycota > Pucciniomycetes > Pucciniales > Pucciniaceae > Puccinia > Puccinia hordei. Next base: position 583,551 of record RDRW01000216.1, on the reverse strand, counting down.
TAATAATAATAAAAATAAAGAATAATAATAATTATTCAAGATTGCAGTTTCAAGTATTAAATGTTACATAATACATGTAATATCTTGGTGGCTGACACTTAGTCTTTGCGCACGAGTCCCCGTTGGATTCTTCTGTTGTAGTTGTTTAGCCATACAAGGCGTTGGCAGGTAGGAAAAAAGGGATGGTGGATGATTGGAAGCGATGAGGATGTTCATTTGTCTGGAAAGGAGTGCCGAGCATGAAAAATAAGAATTAACATAGTTTATACAAGGAAAAATGTAGTAAGTATCATGTGAAAAATGTGCACAATTATCCACCACAATTATAACTAGTAAAACAATAATTAGACCATTCCAATTGCTGAATTCAACTTCAAGATTAATGGAATGTAGAATTCAGCAACTGGAATTATCAAATTCTGCTGGGTTAAATTTGTTTGTGTCCTGGTTCACAATTATAACTAGTACAACTCGACTATAACTAATGCAACTTGGGATGCACCAAGCAGAATGTGATGATTCCAACTGCTGGATTCATCATAAAAATAATATTTAAGATGAATCCAGCAGTTGGAATCATCAAATTCTGTTGGGTGCATCCCAAGTTGTACTTGTGCACATTTGTGGATAATACTTACCATATATGTGCACAAGTACAACTTGGGATGCACCCAACATAATTTGATGATTCCATTTAAGATGAATCCAGCAGTTGGAATCATCAAATTCTGTTGGGTGCATCCCAAGTTGTCCTTGTGCACATTGGTGATAAGTATTACCCACAAATGTGCACAAGTACAACTTGGGATGCACCCAGCACAATTCCATGATTCAAACTGCTGGATTCATCTTAAATATGATTGGTATGATGAATCCAGCAGTTGGAATCATCAAATTATGTTGGGTTCATCCCAAGTTGTACTTGTGCACATTTGTGGATAATACTTACCATATATGTGCACAAGTACAACTTGGGATGCACCCAACAGAATTTGATGATTCCAACTGCTGTATCATCCACAAATTGCATCCCAAGTTGTACTTGTGCACATATATGGTAAGTATCATCCACAAATACAACTTGGGATGCACCCAGGACAAATTGATATATATGGTAAGTATGATCCACAAATACAACTTGGGATGCACCCAGGACAAATTGATCATTCCATCTGCTGAATTCATCATTCCAATAATATTTAACATGAATTCAGCAGTTGGATTGATCAAATTCTTCTGGGGACATCTTCAGCAGTTGGAATGATCAAATTCTGCTGGGTACATCCCAAGTTCTACTTGTTTATTAGAATGATAAAGTCAATTATCCCACTGCTGAATTTTAATATTGAAGATGAATTCAGCAATTAGAATTTTCTGTCATAGTTGAGTTTTACTATTTATTATTGTGCACACCTTGTGCATTATACTTACCACATATACTTGGGATTCAACCAACAGAATATCACTCATTGGGAACCACATCTTCTTAATTATGTGTAAATTGGAAATATAGGAAAACAGGAAAAGAAGACCCACCCAAGTGTATTTTGGTGGCACTGTGCTCTGTACTTCAAATCACTGTTTCCATTTTTCCTACTCTTACCATTTCCCAAATATCTTTCTTCCCAAATATCTTTCCAGAAATATACATTTGGCATTCCTCATCCAAAAGACATCAAAATCTATAGAGAAGTTGATGTACAGATAAAGAAGACCCTGTGACAGTTTGGTGTAAAATCTCACTGTCCAAATGTAGTACAAATCCCATTTTTGTTATTGTCCCCTTTTTCAAAATTCTTCCCAGAAATATATATTTTGACACCTCTCATCCAAGAAAACATAAAAATCTTACTGAATTTTGTTTATACCTTAACAATACCCAGTTGAAGTTTGGTGGTACTGATCAAAATGTTTCAAATGGTAAATCAAATTATTTAAAAGGGGAATGCCATCTCCATTTCTTCTACTCTTACCATTTCCCAAACTTCTTCCCAGCACTTTCTCTATAGCACTGGTGATCTTTGGTACCTCTTGTTTAAAAAACAGCAAAATTATTTTATTAATTATTTTATTTATCGACAAAACAAACCCTTGTAGATTATGGGGACGCTGTGCACTGTATTTCAAGAGATATAACAATTGCCATCTTTTCTACTCTTAGTACCATTTCCCAAAATTCCCCCCAGGACTATATCCTTGAAACCTCTTATTCAAACAAAACCTCTCATTCAAAAGGCAGAAAACCACAATTGAATTTTTAGCTATAGCCTAGCTTTAGCCAAAGAAGGGCAACTAAAACATTTTATATCCATCCAAGCTTTCAAATAACAAGAAAACCCAGAGAATCTAAATGATAAAATACCACCTGATTAAGATCATGCAAAAGTTTTCAAACTAAAATATATTCATTATGATTAAGATCATACAAAAGTTTCAAACTAACATCTATTCATTTAGAAAGAGATACTTAAAACACTGCTTCCTGAAGTGACTTGGTTGAACTGTACTCAACATCTTCCTCTCTTTGATTGTTGTCCTCGATGTGATCTGATTCATCTGACAAATTACTTGAATTCTGACGAAGGTTGGGGCTGTTGTTTGGTTCCAAGTCCTCATCGTCAACGGTTTTCTTGCGGAGCTTTTGTTTTTTCTTTGGTGGGGCCTCCATAGTAGATTTTTCACTCTCAATATTGCACTGACCAACCGACACTGTCACAATGCCTTCTGGCTCACTGATTTCACATCCAACAGGTTTGTTACTTCAAGGACAGGCAACCACTAGTTCAATCAAGTCTTCCACCAAAGCCGCAACAACCATTTGCGCATGTTTATCTCGCATATTGCCAGGCCGCATGCATAAGTGCTGTGGAGTGACACCGATGTTGTTCTCACAGACTCACAACGAGATGCCTAATTTGTTCAGTTTCTGGTAAGTGTTTGTACCCGGCCATCCTTGGGTGTATCCGCCGGGTGCAGCCTTGTCTAATGGGAAGAGCGGTTAGAAGCCGTTCAAACAAAAAACAAAATGAAAATACATACCAATGGCTTTATTAAGTTTAGCGCGTATGAAATTGATGTTTTTGTCTTTGCTGCCTTGATCGTGCTTGCTGATTATTTCTCAAGGCTTTGCAGCCTTTTTCTTGTTTTTGGTATTGGGTAGCGGGGTGTCTTTTCCAGTCAGGCTTTTGATTGCCTTGCAGCCTTTGATGAAATCAAGAAAAGGTTGACAGGGATTTTTGTCGGTCGAATGTATATCAAGGAATTGCTCGCCAAGAATACTACCTCCAGTGTGTAAGTCACACTTTTCCTTGCCACAAGATCCCAGGACCAGGAAACCTTTGACTCCTGACTTGCGGCTTAGCTTCCTCAACTAGACAATGTTGTAAGCGATACATCCGTAGTTAGCATCCAGCAAAAAAAAACTCACATCACCCACTACTTTATTTGCCCAAGCATCAATGTTGAATGATGCTTTGCCATGTTGCTTGCGCTTATTTGTAGCCACTTGAGTGTCTGCCCCAACATTCTCATCACCTTCAAGCTGAGTTGAAAAACTATCAAAGAACGCCGGATCCTTCCACTTCTCCTGGGTTTCAGAATCAACCAACTGCCATAGACGCCCCAATTCTCGATTGCGCTCTTCCACATGGATCATTCCTACATAAAAACAAGGGATCAATCTAAGTATGCTATGAGTCAGGAATCATAAAAGAGAACGGTACTCACTATCATGATAGGTCTTGCTTGCAATGGGGTCATGCCTACGAAAGTTGTTGTAATTCGTTGATATTCTCGGAGTAGATCCCTCGCCAACATAGTGCAGACACGGCTCAATTGCGAGTTTGTTTTTATAGGCAATCAAATAAACGTGTTTTTGGTATTCCATGTAGGCTTCATTCAACTCCATTTTATCTTCAGCGGTAAGTCGTATGTATTTCAAGTCCCTACTGACCATTCTTATAAGCTCGTCAAGTTCTGTTGTGCGCGCTGCTTCAACAAGGTGAGAAGGTGTCTTAGCTTGTGGCGCCTTGATCTGTTTGGAAATAGAAGGCCCTCCGCTGTTGTTGTTCGTTGGTAATGTCTGAGCTTCTGAAGCCATATTCAGCGCGGGGTTGGATGGGGTTGGAAGTAGAAGGGGTAGAAGGGGCCTGCGCTTGTAGGGAGGATTTGGTTGGGTAGTGTGGGGTGTAGATGACGTGGTTGAGTTGCTGCAATTAGGAGTTTCTTGCAGGCGAGTATTAGGTGTTGAGGAAAGGATTTTGGTGAATGGTGGCAGAGGAAGGTTGTTGGTAGCAGGAAGGCCACCGCTGAGTATGTTCAAGTTTGGTGATTGGGCTGATTGGTTTGACGCGTAGTTTATTGACGAGTTGATGTGCGGGTTGGGTAATGAAGCGTTGTACTGGCTGTATGGAAGCGGTTGACCGTAACCGCCAATCTGAGTGTAAGTTGCATCATTGTAAGTAACGTGTTTGAGATTGGCATCCACATGAGAGGATTGTAATGGGATGAAACTGGAATCCAAGCCAAGGGGTGAAGGACATTCGTGCTGTGAATAGGGGAGTATCATAGAGGTGGTGGTCGGGTCTTCGGATGTCTTCTTGTGATCAGTTGTTGCCACCGGTGGTTGTTGTGTTGGTTTGAGTCGTGACCCGGACACAGTGGATGGAACTTGGTGTGATGGTCCCGAGCTCAGTGCACCAACCGGCAAGCTGGTGCCGGTCGCGCTCATGGTTTAAAATCAACACATAATATGCTTTTGAAACCACATGGTTATGGTTAAGTGATGTGTATACACATACACACATGCATGATGTCACGTCTGCTGAGGACATGGGAGTCTGCCGCCAAAGGACCTCAGATTTCTCAGATTTTCTGGAAATTCCAGATCTTCTGAAATCTGGGCAATAGACCCCCTGTAGCCAGGGAAAATGAGGCCCTTTATCCCCTGCTACAGTATACGTGAAACCAGTGGCCACAGGTGGTCCCCATGACCTTATGACATGTATATATAACCAATCACATCATTGGCCAATTCATTTAATCAAACAATACTGGGAAATTACCACGCACTTGGGTAATTTATCTCTTATTCACATAATTTTATTACTCTTATATTTATGCAAATATCCTTATTGTTTCCCAGCTATTTTGAAAATAATTTCTAATTCATAAGTTATACTTTTTATTCCCTTTTCTTCAAGTATTTTTTTTCTATGATAACTTGAAGGAGTAGGAATTTAGTGGTGGTTTGAGTGAGCTACCCTACTTAATTTGAAATTCTGAGTTGATTGATATAATAATATTCAATGATCTGTTATTATTTGCAGTAGTACTACAGTATTCTCATCGTATTTTACAGTTTAGTCAGTTCTTAGGATACTCTGGAGTATCTCTAACGCTGACACTAATCAACAACAACAATCAAGATTTTATCATAGCCAAAGACTTGGTGTTGATGGAAATGTGAATCACTATAAAAACTATATAGTCTGAACCTTCCATCAACCTTAAGTCACAACAAAACTTTCTCCCACATCTTCCATAATGTCAGCCTGGGTATGGAACTAACCGTGGTTAAGGGTTGTAACTGAGTTAGGTTGATGGTTTTAAAGTGGTTTGGGTAATATGTAAGTCCTGTAAAAAGGTACTTCCTCAATCAGTAAGTCTTGTCTGAGAGGCTTGCTCTAATTGCTCTAATTAGGCGCATCCAAATCAATACAAAGTATTAATAGGCATCCAAGGAGATACTCACTTGGGTTCGTGGTTTCTACCTTCTTGAAGGTAGGTTGTGGCCAATTCTTGAGGTAATAACAGTAATAAACTATAGATTATCCAGAATTGGGGGATTGTTGGAGAATGGGGAACTAAGCAAGGTAAATAAATCTAAGTTATATACTGTGCTAAGGTGTTCTAAATATTCTCTGGGGGATAAACAACTGTTTACAGTCTGTTTATATATTGTAAGAGCTCCTCAGGGGGGAACTGTGAGCGCTTCCATGACCTGGGAGGTACTGTGGAACTTCAGGGACAAGACAGATCCTTTTGGGAGGATCTGTTAATGTTTATGATGTGATTTCTACTAAGGCTGTGTTATGGGACACATCTTTGATCAGTAATCCTTAGTGTAATTGGATCACATCATGACATTTGTATTTAATGATCTGTTATTAATATTATTAAAGATAATATCTTATAATGATGTCATTTATTATTGGTACATCTTATAAGTATTAATTATCATAATATTAATAAGTTCTTTTATTAATAAGATATTAAAGTACATATCTTATACGTGAAATATTCCAATGTTAAGGAATGTGGGCGTAATCAGAGGGAAAAGAATGATATCTGTTACTCTGGATATTTCACGTGACATGAGGGTAAAGGGCCTACAAGTTATGTATCTTGTATAACAGGAGTACATAGCTTTAATCAGAATTATTCATGAGTTATTAATGAATATATTATTAAAGTATTTATATTAATTATTGTAATTAAAGTACTTTAATAATAATAGTAATGTAATAATAATAATGAATGTATAATAATAATAACTACAGAATAGTAATTATTATTAAAGATAATAATAATAATTAATATTACATGAAGTTATTTTGAATAAATAATGATAATGAATAGTAATAATAATAAATAAGAATAGTAATTATTATTAGAGATAATAATAATTAATAATGTTTGCAGTTACGTGGTACATGTCAGGTACTGTGATATGTACTCAGTGGCTGACACTTCCTCCCTCTAAAAAAGGGTTGACTAAAAAAATTTTTTAATGGTTTCTTTTGTCAACTCTGTATTGTCTCAGAATTCTTTCTGAATCAGGGATCTGATCAGCTGTAAGCCATTCATCCTCTTTGGATCCACTATATCTGACTAAGTACTGTCTGACATCTTCATTATTCTTTCTAATTTTTCTATGTTGTATAACTTTCTTAACTTTAATGAGTTGGTCTTTTTCCACTGGAGGTATCACAACTCTAATGTTATCTTTCCTTAGTGGAAATTTATCATCATTATTAGGAATAAATGGTTTGATTAGACTAACTGGGAATGTGGGGTGTTTCCTTTCTAATTCTCCAGTTAGTATAACTTCTACTGCATTTGCACCATGTAAAGCTTTAATTGTATAAGGTCCAACATAGGAGTCCCTGAGTTTCTTGGGTCCTGATAAATTAGTAAAATTAAATGTAGAAATAAGAACTTGATCTCCAACTTTAAATTGGTGAACTTTATGGGTTTTATCCCATCTATTCTTATTATATTCAAAAGATTTCTTAATACATTCTGCGGCATAATTAGCAGTTTTAGTCATCATTTGATGGAAATTAGTGGCATTGGGGTGAATTGTTACTGATTTAGAGAGGACTAGTTCTTTGGGGAACCAAGGTATCCATCCTCTTTCTAATTCAAAAGGCGTGATATCAGTACTACTGTGTTTGCTGGAATTGTAGGCAAATTCTAATGCTGGTAATAGTGAACACCAGTCATGTGAGTAATTATCTTTATCCTTAAATTCTAGACCATAAGCACAATATCTTCTAATCATATCTTCCAAAGTTTGAATCATTCTTTCAGCTAATCCATCAGTTTGAGGATGATAAGCTGTAGAGAACTTCAATTGAGTGCCACATAAATCATATAAACCTTTCCAGAATTCAGATGTAAATTTTGGATCTCTGTCTGTAATAATATATCTAGGACATCCTACATCAGCTATAATCTTTTGCCAAAATAGTAGTGCTACGTCAAATGCATTATTTTCCTTATGACATGGCAAGAATTTAGCTCTTTTAGAGAATCTGTCAACTACTACTAGTACAGAGTTGTAGTTATTCATTCCAGCTGGAGGTAATCCTGTAACAAAATCCATATTAATTACGGACCATCTTTCTGTGGGTTCTTCAATTTCCTGTAGTAAACCATATCTTTTTCCAGTAGCTTTATTTGCTTTTTGACATCTTTCACAAGATTCACAATATTCTTTGGTTGCATTTCTATAATGGGGCCACCAAGCTATATGTTTAACTCTTTCTATAGTTCTGTCAAAGGAAAAATGTCCTGCTGTGATATTATCATGGCATTCTTTAAGAAAAAGATTAATATGTTCCTTTTTTGCCAGAACTACTACACTAGTATGTTTGGTTCTATGATATATTAATCCATCCAGAAGTGAAAATCTGTTTTCATTAAATGCAGTGGACCAAGGTTCTTCTAAAGAATTAATCAAGTCCAGGTTTTTATGTTTACTTTGTAGAATTTCTTTAAGAGTGGAGCAATTCTTGTCCAAGTTATAACTTTCACGTATTTCATCCCAAAATTCTTCCTTCATTTCAGTAACATGAAGTCCAAGAATGTCATATGTTTCAGAAGGGTCATCATAAGCAGGATTATTTGCATCATTAATTAATGGAAAAAGGCACATAATTTTGCAGCAATGTCTCCATCCCAAGCAGGATTATCTGGTAGATTGTCTAAAGACCATCTACTAAGACCATCAGCATTTTTATGTATATTTCCAGCTCTGTGGACAATAGTCATACTGCCTCTCCATTCTTGGATTGCAATCTGCCATCTTAACATATGTCTGTTGGGAGTTTTCATACTGAGTAAACTTTTAAGTGCGCTACAATCAGTAATAACTTCAAAATCACAACCATCCAAGTAGTAATATAATTTGTCCAAGGCCCATACTAGACATAAGCACTCTAGTTGGCTAGCACCATATTTCTTTTCACTGTCCTTAAGTGTGCGTGAAATATAACATATTACTCCTTCTTTGGGAATGTCCTGTAAATCTTGTACTTGATGTAAAGCAGCTCCAAGTCCTTCCATGCTTGCATCTACGTATAATTTGTAAGGCTTGTGAGGGTCAGGCATCAATAATATGGGGGCAGAGGTTAACCTTTCTCTGATTTTATTAAATGCATCTACTCTGGGGGAAGTCATCTCATATGCAGTGTTTGGACTAGTAATTTGGTACAGGGGTCCAGTAATTTTAGCAAAGTCTTTAATGTGTTGCCTGTAATAACTAGCAAAACCTAAAAATGATTGTAGTTCTTTGACATTAGTTGGCATGGGCTTAAGCAGTACTGCGGCCACTTTATTCATGTCAATAGCAATACTGAGTCCAGAAACTATATGTCCAAGTGCTTTTAATTCCTTAAAACCAAATTGACATTTGCTCATGGATATTTTCATATTCATTTTTGTAACTCTGTCTAAAACTATTGAGAGTTTTTCCAAATGTTCCTTCCAGTCTTGACTAAAAATAATAATGTCATCAATGTAGATAATAAGCCAGCCTTCACGTAATTCTTTGTGGAATTCTATGTCCATCATTCTTTGGAAGTGAGAGGGGGCATTCTTAATTCCAAAAGGCATTCTTTGGTACTCATAAATTCCCATATGTAATATTATTCTCATCAAATATCTACTGTCTTCAGGAATTACATTCTGATGGAAACCTTTGAGTACATCCATACAAGTTATGAATTTAGCATCTTTTAGCTGAGTCAGTGCTTCACTGATTTTGGGCATAGGGTATCTGTCAGGTATGGTATAATTATTAAGACCTCTAAAGTCTCCAACCATTCTTGATTTTCCATTATGCCAAGCAATAATAACTGGGGTAGTAACTTCTACATTTTCATTTGCTCCCACTTTGCGTAAGACATTCATTCTTACTAATTCAGTAACATGCTGCTGTAAGGCTTCTCTACTTCTGGGGGAAGCAGGATAAGCAGCTTTCCTTAAAGCAGGAGGATAAGGTCTAGTAGTATTAAGATTAATTCTTACTTCATGTCCTCTAATGCTTCCAAAGGGTTCATCAGCAGTGGCAAATGCAAGTTTCTTTTTATGTAGCAAGTTCTTCAGTTCCTTTAATTGCTCATCATCTAAAGTTTCAGCAATCTTTGCTTCCAATATTGTATTATCAAAGTTAGAATTATTAATAGAATTACATTCAAGTTGTTCCAGGTTCATTTTATCACTTATGCCAAGTTCAAACTTGTTCATAATGTCACCTTTGAAGGTAAAATATCTTCCATTAGAATTTATTACGTCTATTCCATAGTTAATGATATAATCATTTCCTAAAATGATGTATTTCATTTTAAAATCTTCCATAACTATTAATTCAGTACTAATCTGAATACTTTGCCTGTTATGAGGGAATATAATATCTAATTTTATAATACCTAGTGGTTTTAATTTGCTGTTACAACTGTAGAACTTCTCAGAATTAATGGGGATTAATTCTTTCTTCCATTGTGGTAATATCTTATCTAATAAATTTGGACCAATAATAGAGCATAAAGCTCCTCCATCAATTAAACATTTAATTTTAAACTTGTTACATATTATATTAGTGATATTAGTACCACCAGTCTTATGTATATTTCCAGTATGCATCTCTTTGGACAAGTGTAATTTCTTAATGTTTACGGGTCTGAATTTATCTTCCATTTTAGAAATATTAGATATGATCAATTCATCTTTTGAAACAATAGCATGAGTACTATGAATAGCAGAATCTGAATCAAGGGAGTCAAAATCTGAATCATCTGGTAAAGATTCTATACTAGATTGGGAATCATCATTAATTGGGACCAAGTTATCATCAATATTTTCAATGCAGTGTACTTTCTTACTAGATTTCTTATTGGGACATTTATTGGATCTATGTCCTTTCTTTCCACATTCATAACACGTAATTTCTTTCTCAGAAGTGTCTTTGGTTTCCTTCTGGTCTGATTTCCTGGAATCTTTATAATTATCTCTTTTGACAGATTTATACTTTTCTTTCTTGTCTTTTCTTTTGACATTAACAAGACTTTCCAGTTGATTAATGAATTCAGTTAAATCACTGTCACTTTGAAGAACTCTACGCATCATGTACTCAGTATTGTGATCTAATTGTCCAAGTAACTTATCATTAATAGAGGCATTGTCTACATCTCTTTCAATGGCTTTAATTCTGTTCACTTGTTGTGTAACCCAATCAGATGGTTCTACATCACTCAGTATGTCAAATCTGCTTCTTCTGAAGTTGGTTTTCACTTTTCTCTTCCATTCAGGAGTGCTAAATTTATTAATGATTTCCTTTTTCCAGAATAACCAATTTTTATTGCCAGGTACTTCTTTTTTCCTAGAATTATACCATGAATTTGCAACTCCAGTAAGAATTGAGTTCAATTTTGAGCATATAATTTGATCAGGGGCATTAGTGTCTTCTTTCAAGTTGTCAATCCAATCAATAAATTTAAAGTGGTCATATTCTCCCACTCCAGAAAAGGTTAGCCACTCATTAGTCTTTGGCAGACCTGCTAATACTAATTTGTGGATGGCCTTGTCTTCATCCAAACTATTAATTGTGGATGTGGCCACTCTAATTTGTTGATTATTAAGAGTTGGTGTAGCAGTTTGATCCCTGCTTGGTTCAATCTGGGTACTCTGTAAAGGTGAAGGGGTCACATTGGTCAATTGGGTTGTAATGACTGGAGGAATAGATTGACTGTCATCTCCAATGTCATTAATAGTATCATGTCTGCTTCTTGGTTGGGCATCTCTAGTCAGGAGTTCTTCCAACTTGTGCATGATATCTGAGTTGTTTTTGGTTATTTCTGACGTAACACATGTGAACTGTTTCTCTATTCTGTTCACTACATCTTCAAAGGTTCTAAATTGAGAATCTACTTTATTAGTTGTATCTGACTGTAAATTCTTAATTTTTAATTCCAATTGTTCCACTTTTTTGACAAGATCTTGGTTGGAATTACCTTGTTCTTCAACCCAGTCATCTATTCTGGTCATAGAATTAGACAATTGTTTACTAAATGTCTTACAATGGTCAGCCAATTCTACATTAAACATATCAATTTTGGTATCCATTTCAGTCAACCTCTGTTGAATAAGATATAATGTACTATCTTCTGAGTTCACCTGCTCATCTGTGGCTCTCATAATTTTACGGCATAATTCTTGTAAATCATTGGACAGAGCTTTGTTACTATTGTTCATAGCATTTACTACATGTTGAAATGTGGTAATTTGTTGATGTTGTTCAGGGGTACAAGTAGAATTGTTTGAGTCATTAATTACTACACATGGGGAACTTTGTGTTCTAATTTTTTGACTAGATGATGGGGAAGTGTTACACTTTATGGGGCTTCTTCCATCTGGCGCTCTTGACGGGCTATTTTGCCTTGCTCCAGATGTTGATAAGTCCCTTGGATGGATCTCCCTAGGCGTACCATCTCTGAATAAATCTGGTTTCTCCATTGGGTATTCTTCCCTGTGTTCCTGGGATGTCTGGAATTGACATTTCTGCCCTTGGGACCACGGGGATTTTGGGTTCTTATTGGAGTGTTGGAAGGATTGGGGGGAGAGAAAAGGATTCCTGGAGATAAATGAAGAGGATTCCAATCCTTGGTGCGGTAGAGGGTTGCTGGTAGCCCTTTGAGGCTGACCATATGACGGAAATCCTCCTGGCAGTAATTTAGATGGGCTTTCACTGCATTGAAGCTGCTCCTGTTCTTTACATCCTTTAACCAATATTTGTTCTCCTTCATCCTGTAATAAAACCTTTCGATTTTTTCCTCTGCTGTTACTAGAAGCAGAAGAAATTGACTTATTATCAGTCTTTTTACTTCTATAAATGATTTTATTTAGAGATTCTTGTTTGCCAGGGGGCAAAACTGACGCTGGTGGAAATCCAAGTGCTGGCTCTGGCTCCCTGGTGCGGCCATTGTAACCTCTATATCTAAGGGAAGGAGGAGTCATGGTAAAAAAAATGCGTAAAAGTTTGTTAGTAGGAGATTTTTAATAAGGATATATTGTGTTAAAGATTTTAATTCACCAGATGACTTGTCTGATGGGGTAACAGAGGTTTCTCTATTAGTGGTAATCTCAGAGGTTTCTCTAGTGTCACGGGCTGTAGTGGTCTTGTCAGACACTTTCAAGATATCCAATTCAGGAGTGAGTTTGTCTACGTTGGTGGACACTAAAAAACAAAGAAAATTAGTAAAAATGTGTTAAATTTTTACTTATTTAAAGATCCTTGCTTACTCTTCAGAATTTTTATTTGAAGAGGGCTTAAAAGGGTTATTGTTTTATAGAGAAAAAGAGGTATAAAGTAGTGTGAATTTGTTACTTTATTGAGAGTAATAGTAGTTGTACTATGATTTTTATGCGGTAAAATCAAGTTGCTTGTTGTGAGTATGACAAGACTTGAAAGGAGGCTGCTTTTTATGTCTAAAATTCCAGGTGGAAATGACAAAAAATGAGCTAAATTTTAGTAAGATGTGCCTGAGAGGGGATTAGTCTTCCTTTCAGGTTGAGAGAGTGGATGTAAACTGATCAAATTGATCTGTTTGACAGTGAAATTTGTTATTTTTAATTGTTTTTATGAGTTCAAATCACGGAGAGACTCGACGTGATTTGTGAGATGTCCTTGAAAGGGGATTATTCTTCCTTTCAGGGGGAGAAAGTAGATGTAAACTGATTAATTGATCTGTTTTACAGTTGATTTAATTAGTTTACACTAATTGTATGTTTATTTTTGATAAATCACGGAGAGACTCGACGTGATTCCTGAGATATTCCTGAAAAGGGGTTAGTTTTCCTTTCAGGGTGAGAGATAATGTGTAAACTTTGATCAGAAATGATCTAATTTACTTTTAATTAGGTTAATGTACCTTCTTTTACTATGTACAAATCACGGAGTTACTCTTAAAAGTGATTTGTAAGGTGGAAAAGTCTCGACGGGGCTAATACACACTGTTCTCGATGTGTAATAATGGAATGGATCAGACAGTTGTATTCTGCTGATTTTTCCGTTATTTTGATCTACTCAACACCTTGATAGCTCAAATATTGAGTGAGAAAGTCTAACGTCGTCGATTCTTATGATTGGATATAAGGGTCTTATCCGTGTATTACACTCTAGAATGTATGCTGGAACTTCCAGAAGTGCGTCGGCGCACGTATGTATACTGTAGATCCTGGAATATCCAGGGAATACAGTATGTAACACGTGATCAGGCTAGAAGATCAATCTTCCGATCACTTATATACTATGCAGTATACACCCGGTATGTACTATGGTGTGTATTACCACTTATATGCGGTAACTATGGGTATTACCACTATGTAATTCGTGATCGAGGAGGATTTGAGGGATGATGTGACTAGTGCCTTGGGAATGGAGGCTCTAGAGAGTAAGGGAACGGGATCTTAGTAGTGTAAACCTACTACTGCGGTTCGAATGGTCTACTCAGAATTTCTCTATGAGTAGTGGATCTACTAGAACGTAGAATTTTGAAGAGATTTTATTATAAAAAGGGCGCTTTTTCTTGTTTTTGATCAATATCTTCAGCCAGATATTGGATTTTAATTTTTTATATGTTTTAGTTTATAATTTCGAGTTTTTCTCAATTTTTGTAGGGTTTTTTTTTTTTATTTTTCTCAGACTTAAATTTGGGAAACAGACTTTGTTTTTATTGCAATTTAGAATTTTATAGATGAGAAATATAGAAAAAAAAAGCGGTATTTTTATGATTTTATATTTTTTCTGTAGTTGAATGCAGTTAATCTAGGATCTTTATTTCTTCTACTGTTTCTAAGTAGATGTCTAGGGACTTCTGGAGGGTCACAATCAAAAAAGGGGGGAACAGACACGTAAGTATTGTTAGAAGAAATTATATCACAATATATATCATTAAAGGGTGGATCCCTTTCTTCTAAAGCTGATCTAAGTTCTTTTCTGACAATTTTTGTGTGCTCTTCTTTAGTTAACACGTCAGATTCTTCAGTATTAAGTAAAGTGCCGTCAGGGGAATAAATGTTGGTGAGTCTAAGTTGTTTTATTTTCGTCCAGGTACAGTTATAGAATTGGTCTTCTCCTTCTATAACTTCAGTTTTGATAACCAGTTGTGACGTGGTGATATTGTCAGGGTTGTCCAATTGGTAATGTCTTTGTTGGAATAGGTTTGAGTTCTTTTTAAAGTCACAAATGATCTCTGGCATCTATTAAAGGGCCATTTTCACGAGAAATAAAAGGGTAAGGAGGTGTTAGTGATGATTTTTTAAGGGTTAAAGGGTGAAAAATCACGGATAAATAAAGGCCAGACCCCCAATTGTCAGCCTGGGTATGGAACTAACCGTGGTTAAGGGTTGTAACTGAGTTAGGTTGATGGTTTTAAAGTGGTTTGGGTAATATGTAAGTCCTGTAAAAAGGTACTTCCTCAATCAGTAAGTCTTGTCTGAGAGGCTTGCTCTAATTGCTCTAATTAGGCGCATCCAAATCAATACAAAGTATTAATAGGCATCCAAGGAGATACTCACTTGGGTTCGTGGTTTCTACCTTCTTGAAGGTAGGTTGTGGCCAATTCTTGAGGTAATAACAGTAATAAACTATAGATTATCCAGAATTGGGGGATTGTTGGAGAATGGGGAACTAAGCAAGGTAAATAAATCTAAGTTATATACTGTGCTAAGGTGTTCTAAATATTCTCTGGGGGATAAACAACTGTTTACAGTCTGTTTATATATTGTAAGAGCTCCTCAGGGGGGAACTGTGAGCGCTTCCATGACCTGGGAGGTACTGTGGAACTTCAGGGACAAGACAGATCCTTTTGGGAGGATCTGTTAATGTTTATGATGTGATTTCTACTAAGGCTGTGTTATGGGACACATCTTTGATCAGTAATCCTTAGTGTAATTGGATCACATCATGACATTTGTATTTAATGATCTGTTATTAATATTATTAAAGATAATATCTTATAATGATGTCATTTATTATTGGTACATCTTATAAGTATTAATTATCATAATATTAATAAGTTCTTTTATTAATAAGATATTAAAGTACATATCTTATACGTGAAATATTCCAATGTTAAGGAATGTGGGCGTAATCAGAGGGAAAAGAATGATATCTGTTACTCTGGATATTTCACGTGACATGAGGGTAAAGGGCCTACAAGTTATGTATCTTGTATAACAGGAGTACATAGCTTTAATCAGAATTATTCATGAGTTATTAATGAATATATTATTAAAGTATTTATATTAATTATTGTAATTAAAGTACTTTAATAATAATAGTAATGTAATAATAATAATGAATGTATAATAATAATAACTACAGAATAGTAATTATTATTAAAGATAATAATAATAATTAATATTACATGAAGTTATTTTGAATAAATAATGATAATGAATAGTAATAATAATAAATAAGAATAGTAATTATTATTAGAGATAATAATAATTAATAATGTTTGCAGTTACGTGGTACATGTCAGGTACTGTGATATGTACTCAGTGGCTGACACATAATAAATCAACAATCCACAACCATGATATTTCCCACTCTCAAAAATTTTGGGACCCTTTTCATAACCTGAACCACCCACAATCCAAACCCCAATCCCAAAGGATGCATTCACAATCATCACACCATTGCCTCCTGAAACCCAACACTCTCCACCAATTTCATCCTTCCCATCATCATGAATCTCAACATCAAAGACAAATGTCTCATTCTTCACACCTCCCTATTTCTCACCCCTCTCATAGCACTCTTTATCAATTAAATCAGTCACCATCACCTCATCACCCATCCAATTCTCATCTACATCCATTATCACCTTTTCATCCTCATGATTACCCATCACACACTTATAATCACCCATCACACCAACATTTGACCACCATTCAGAGCCAAAGATCATGTGGGCTTCCCTCTCCTTGTTCTCAATCTCATTTGATAGGCTACTCACAATCCCACCGTAGCAACTTTCAGCACCAAAGATGGCACTCACAATCACTCAAACCCTTTGTTTCTTATGAGTCTCATCAGAGAAGCCATCATAGAACCCAATCACCAACCCACTGCAACATTAAACACCAAACACACCACCCAACTTCACTTGGGTGTGCTCCTCTTTCTTCTCAAAATCATCACAGAAGCCACTCACAATCCCCCCACCACAACCTTCAGCACTCACAATCACTTGGACATCCCTGCGGATCCTTGCAATCTCATCATAGGCAACACTCACAATCCCCCCAGGGAGATAACCTTTATTCTTGCCTCACC
Organism: Puccinia hordei; assembly: GCA_007896445.1. Lineage (NCBI taxonomy): Eukaryota > Fungi > Basidiomycota > Pucciniomycetes > Pucciniales > Pucciniaceae > Puccinia > Puccinia hordei. Next base: position 566,426 of record RDRW01000216.1, on the reverse strand, counting down.
ATAGAATACCACACAGTCAACTCCTAGAAGATCACCTTTTGCATCTGCAAACTTTGAACATTAGAAATACTGAGACAAGTCTCATTTAAAATAATGGTAGTTCTCCAAACCTCTCACCTGTTGATGTACCAAGAAACTAGGGTGATGAGCTTCCAGAAATTGATCTACAAACCATTGTGGACCATGTCAACAACCAAATGTCCCATGCTGGGTGTGAAAGTTCTCATCCTGCCTATTTAGACAATGAGGATGGGCTTGATAAAATCAGATTAGGATATGACAATGAAGAGCCCAAAATTTTATCCAATCCATACAATAATTTTTTGATTGTGGAAAAATTCAGTGCTTCAGAAAATTTGGCAAAAGTGGCTTCAGGAAACAGAATTGGTGAATTGGTTGCCATACCTCACATCGCATTCATATCTGACCCTGAAGAGACTGTACCACCTTAAAGCTCATATACACCCAGTTTCCTATTAACTTTCTTTTTGTCTCACAATCAACAAGTCTTAGGGACAGACCATTGGGCATGTCAGTTTTGTGCTTCTTGAACCTGTTTTTAGTCATGGGCTGCGGTCACACAACAAAGGTTGTGAGTCCTCCAGTCACACAACAAAGGTTGTAATCCCTCAGCCAGAATCTGGCCCTACTTCATACCAAACTTCAAACATTGTTTACAAAGAGGTTCTCTCACGTGTTCAATCACAGTGATATATTTCATGTTTTTTTTTTTGCTATTTGGCCTGTGTTTTTAATTGATTTATTTCTTTTTCTTTTTCTTTTTCATTTTGTTTTTGTTTTTATTCTTATTTTTATTTTTATTTTTATTTTTATTTTTATTTTTATTTTTATTTTTATTTTATTTTTATTTTTATTTTTATTTTTATTTTTATTTTTATTTTTATTTTTATTTTTATTTTTATTTTTATTTTTATTTTTATTTTTATTTTTATTTTTATTTTTATTTTTATTTTTATTTTTATTTTTATTTTTATTTTTATTTTTATTTTTATTTTTATTTTTATTTTTATTTTTATTTTTATTTTTATTTTTATTTTTATTTTTATTTTTATTTTTATTTTTATTTTTATTTTTATTTTTATTTTTATTTTTCTTTGTCTTTTTCTTTTATTCTTCTTGCATTTTTGTGTCATCTGATGGTTTTTCAATTGAAATTTATGTAATTACACCATAATTCTTTTTGGTAATTTTTGCCCTTGCAAAAAAAAACACCCACTCTACATAAAATTCAGCTGGAGTCCCCAGATTTGGGGGCTTTGCCCCTGTATATATATACATATATATATATATATATATATATATCTGGATATACATAAATATAAATATGTATATGTATATATCTCCATTATCTGTCTATCTATCCATAGATATATATATGTATGGGGATTGATATATATTGAAATAAATATGGATATAAATTACAATATATAGTATGAATATGGGTCATGCTTGCTAGATGAATGGATATAGTCAATATGGTGATTGATTTAAAGAGAATAATGTTGCATTATTACACAAAATTATAACAGGTTTGTTTAGAGATGAGTAGACCAAATTGGGCAATCCCTGGTCAAAGACAATTCTCAGATCGGTGAACATGGCTCTGCAGGACATAATCAGATATTGCATTAAAACTGAAAGCTCTAAAGCATTGAGATTGATGAGTGGAAGGTGTCATGATTATGAAACAAATGTACTGTTTCCAGGCCAATGATTCCTCCCAATCTGTCTAGAAATTGTAAGAGAGCTTAATTCATTGGAAAGCAGCATTAATCCAATATGATTTATTTGACTTGGTTGAAGATTGGCTGTTACAGTCATGAATCAAATTTATCTGTAATTAGATTGGCAATATTGGGAAATAATGAGCAATGTGATTTCCCCAATGATGTGTTACCAGGAATTGAGCCCAGACTGTGGTATGCTTCAGAATTGTGGGGAGTTCGTGGAGTATGAGAAAAGTTTACCTGATTTCCATGCACTTGAAAATATGATACAATATGATGGCTTCCATGTGAGTGAACATTGGCCATTGGCTGTAAAAGTGGAGAATTACATTGGGGAGAGTTTGGGGATAGTAGCTTGCGGAAATGAGGCAGGTATTCTTTTTGTAATTTAGGGTCTATTGAATGAAAGATGATTTGATTATGGTGGTTGGCCAAAAAAAGGCATGTTGATGATCAGTTGGATTAGCTAGGTAAAAAAAAAATACTTGAATAAAAAAGAGCCACTGTTACCTGGGGCAAACCATGATAAACATATAAGAGCAGTATGGACTATGTGACCCTAGAGGCATGGGAGGAGAGGAGGCCAAAGAGAGTATGCAGGTTGAGATAAAACTGTTGCAAATCTGTATATCCAGGATGTTTCATCAAAGTATCCAAGTTTGTGTTGATCTGAATGCCAAAATCCAACTGTTCTCCGTTTACATGATTTCATGTGACTGGAAAGACAGGAAAATCCATGTGTGTATGTCAGCCTCTGTGATGCCAAGAACTGGATTCTTCTAGCTACACAGGGTGCAAGGTAAAAACAGCTGCAGGTTGTGCAGTGAAAGGTGGGTAAAAAAGGTGAAAAGATATAAAAAAAACTTATAAAGTTTTTATTTACACAGGGGCCTGAGTTACAGGGGTATTTACTGTGCCCTCTAACATATTCAGGACCTGAGTTAACAGGGGGCATCTTGGGTACCTGAAAGTCTAGTCCTTTGAACAAGGAGTACACCTAGACAATAACTGCTGAAGGAATGGAGGAAATAGACTTACTGCTTGATCTATTTCCTGTCAGAGGTTTGTAGGTGGTCCAGAAGCGCTAAGGCTGAGTAACAGGTCGTGGGTGAGTGCTGAGAAAATTGAAAGGGTTGTTGAATGAACTTCAAGTATAAAACAAGCACAAACTGACTATATAACAGGCTAAAAAGGCTGGTTGATATGGTGGGTAAAAGCTGGTAAATGTATATGAAGATGGGGATATCATTTCGTGGGAAGGAAGGGCTGTTTATATATCCATTCTGGGCTCTTGGGGGCGAAGCAGAAGCTCTGTTTTTCCTGGGCTAGTCTACTACTAAGCCCTAGTTACCTGTATAACTGGTTTGGTTACGGTAGGGCTTAGTTACATGTTTCAAAAGGCCCAAAGTGGTTTAATGTTCCCAACAAGGTGAATAATTTCGTGTCTTCCTTCCTTTTGGACAAGTAGTCTATTTACAACCAACCAATTGGGCTATCTTGGCCTTAGTAGGAAAAGTATGCCCGCGGCGTTGGTTGTGGCTTTTATTACAGGTGCCAGGTACATGTAACTATGGAAATTATGATGTCAACCTTATCTAGCATCATACCCGAACTCTATTAACCTTAATTACATAGTCTACTAGCATATATTCAAGGTTATGTAGATCTTTAAGTCATATACAACCTTGAAGGCCTTGTGAAGGGATATGAAGGAGTAATAATTAAGGGGTACTTTTGCTGAGCTACCCTAGGTTAATTTACGTGTAGATTCAGAATCTGAAATAGTATTCCAAGTTTTCTTTATACTTTAGAAGTTATAACTAGATTCTGTGGTATATGTTTTGTTTTTAATCATTTCTTTCAAAACAAAAGACGTAAGGTGTGCATTCTTTTGAGACTAAGAATATAAGTTGTATATTGATATAATTTGCTATGGTCAGGTTGTCTCTGAATTAGTAGCAGGCTGACAGATAAAATGGGCCACACTTCTAGGAACTGCCCAAAGAACTCTAAAAAAGTAACTACCATAGAATATCAGAGTGATTCTGAGGTAGAATCTGAAAGTAATACAGATCAGCAAGATAATTCTGCAGCTATAATTTGTGTAATACCTAAAGAAGTTAACTACTTTGTAACTGCTGTAAGTGGAAGCAATAGAATTGTACAAATGAAATGTAGAGATAAAAATTGCAAAGTACTTTTAGACTCAGGAGCCTTTAAATCAGTTGTCAGTCAACATTACTTGTCTAAATTCTGTGAAAATTGGAAAACATTTGTCAGATCAAAGTGCAAAGACAAATTCCATAGTTGTTAAGATAAGCTGACTACTATGGGCATAGTCATGGTGAATCTAAAATTTGGAGAATATGTTTTTCCAACAGGATTTATTGTTCTTGAAAATGCGGTGGTTGACTACTTTATAATTGGTAATGATTATTTAAGTCATTTTAAAATCTCTATCATGAATGATCAAGGAAGTTACTTCAAAATAGGGAATGATAATACAAATTACCCCTTTTTACTAGATGGAGCAAAGATAGTAGCTCATAATGCACCATTGCAAGAAAATTTTGTTAAAGAAGTGGTAGAAAAGTCAAAGATTAATCTGTCTCTATCTGATTTGCAAAGAAGTGATTTATTTTTGTTGCTATCTGAATGCAAAGCTGCATTTGCTACAGTAGAGGAACCATTTGGAGCTATCAAAGGCCATGAAGTAAAACTTAGCCTTAATATTGATAGACTTTATCCACCTGTTCTTAGAAAAGCACCCTATCCAGCAAGTCCCAGGAGCAAGGAAGCTTTAGAGGAACACATACAGTCACTCCTTAAATTGAAAGTTATTAGAAAAGTAGGGGCAAATGAGATAGTTGATATTACAACTCCAGTAATTGTAGCCTGGCACAATAACAAGTCTCAATTAGTGGGAGATTTCAGAGCCTTGAACACGTACACTAATCCAGACAGGTATCCAATGCCTAAAATAATGTAATCCGTAGAAAAATTGCATAAATCTAAGTACATTACATGTATGAATGTCCTTAAAGGCTTTCATCAAAACATCATCCATAAAGATAGCCGGCAATTTTTGTGCATTGTTTGCCATCTTGGGATATTTGAATACCTACGCATGCCCTTTGGTATTAAAAATGCACCTTCCCATTTTCAAAGAATGATGGACACAGAATTCTCTAATGAGTTAAATCAGCTTTGGCGCATTATCTACATAGATGACATTATCATTTTTTCAGATAATTGGGATGACCATATTATAAGACTAAAAACCATACTTCATAAAGTTATAAATATGAATATGAAAATTTCACTATCAAAATGCCAATTTGGCTTCTCTGAATTAAAAGCTTTAGGTCATATAGTTAGTGGATTTTTACTTGGAATAGATAATCATAGAGTAGCTGCAGTACTTCTTAAACCTGTACCTCAAAATATGAAAGAAATGCAAATGTTTCTTGGGTTTGCAGGATAATAAAGACTCCACATAAAGGACTTTGGCACTATGGCCTCCAGCCTGTATAAACTTTGTAGTCCCACAGTAGTCTTTGAGATTACTGCAGAAAGAATACAAGTATATGAGTCTATCAAGTTTGCATTGACAAATGCACCCTTAATTTTCCACCCTGATCCAAAATTAAGACTTAAACTCTATGTGGATGCTTGCATGGAAGGTATAGGAGCAGCATTACACCAAGTACAGATTGTAAATGATAAACCACTAGAAGGTGCAATCTGCTTTATATCAAGAAAACTGAAGGACTCTGAGAAAAAGTATGGAGCTTCTCAGCTAGAATGTTTATGTCTGGTATGGGCTCTAGATAAATTGTATTATTATCTAGATGGATGTGAATTTGATGTTATCACTGATTTCATGGCTCTTAGGTGTCTTCTCAATATGAAAACACCTAACAGGCACATGATTAGGTGGCAAATAGCTATCCAAGAATGGAGAGGCTCAATGACAATAATCCACAGAGACGGAATTGTGCATAAAAATGCGGATGGGCTGTCCAGGTGGGCATTACCAAATAACTCTGACAACCCAGCTTATGATGAGGATACCTCAGAAAGTACAATTTCATCAATTTTACCATTTCCAATGACCATCTCAGAATGTCTGGCCAATTGGGCATTACCAAATGACGAATCCAACCCAGCATTTGAAGAAGAATGTGTTGAAGACACAAATCCCATTCTGGCCATATCAATGTCTGGTATGTCTTCAACCTTTTGGGAATTGATAGAAAAAAGCTATGAAACTAATAAGAACACAGTAATAATCCTTAAATTATTAAAGTACAAACATTCTGATCAAGGACTTATGCCTTGAAGGAATTTGGAAAAAGCATTTTAAAGAAGGCAGATTTGTTGTTCTAGATGGAGTGATTTATCTCAGAAGAGAACATAGTTCTGTTGTCAGCCTCCCTGATGCCAAGGACAAGTCCTTCTAGCTACAGGTGGTGCAAGAATGAATGGAAAAGAGTGGTAAACTCTGGGTAAGGTACAAGAGTTACAATTCCCAAATAATATGGGGGAATTGTGACATAAATTTTAGAGAAAAAGGTGGTAATAATTATATTAAATAAATTTAATATAATTAAAACCAGAGGGGCCTGATAAATCAGGGGTGGTTTAGATCCCTGTAAGGTATCTTACAAATAAATTGCAGAGGATTTAGGTACCTGGAACACTGGGGCCTGATACATCAGGGGTGGTTTAATCCCAGGAAAGGAAAGTGGGGAATATCTTCAAGAAAAGGGTTATTACTTACTAGTAATAAACCTTGAGGGATCTTGGGGATATTCAGGGTGAAACTGGACAGTTTGGAGCGCTTTGATGGATGGTGGGTGGAGCTGGATGGGCACTGTGAAGTTTTTGGGGAAGACAGGGCTAAGGAATAACTACTAAGAAACTTACCAGACTGTGTTATAAAGATGTATATATCTAATAAGAAGTGGGTAAGGTTGTTAGTGGGTATTGGGAAGCATGAGGAGCCTTCTTTGGGCGGTTGAAGAGCTCCTTAAATAGTCTTGAGTTCCCCCTGGGGACCCTGTAGGTGTAGGTATTATTTGTCAGCCTCCCTGATGCCAAGGACAAGTCCTTCTAGCTACAGGTGGTGCAAGAATGAATGGAAAAGAGTGGTAAACTCTGGGTAAGGTACAATGTTACAATTCCCAAAAGATATGGGGGAATTGTGACGTAAAAATTGAGAGAAAAATAGGTTAATAATTATATTAAATAAATTCAACATAATTAAAAACCAGAGGGGCCTGATAAATCAGGGGTGGTTTAGATCCCTCTAAGGTATCTTACAAATAAATGCAGAGGATTTAGGTACCTGGAACACTGGGGCCTGTTGGAACAGGGGTGGTTTAATCCCAGGAATGGAAATGGGGGAATATCTTCAAGAAAAAGGGTTATTACTTACTAGTAATAAACCTTGAGGGATCTTGGGGATATTCTGGGTGAAACTGGACAGTTTGAAGCGCTTGGATGGATGGATGGTGGAGCTTGATGGGCACTGTGAAGTTGTTGGGGAAGACAGGGCTAAAGAATAACTACTAAGAAGCTTACCAGACTGTGTTATAAAGATGTATATATCTAATAAGAAGTGGGTAAGGTTGTTAGTGGGTATTGGGAAGCATGAGGAGCCTTCTTTGGGCGGTTGAAGAGCTCCTTAAATAGTCCTGAGTTCCCTCTGGGGACCCTGTAGGAGTTATTGGCCAACTTGTGGGATCTTTGGACCACATTTTGGCCATTTATGCTTTCTTGGTGACGCTTCAGCAGCCCCTGCTTTGAATACACGTCACCAATTGATTTTATTATGATATTTATTATTTATTTATTCATTTGTATTGAAGTACAGTCTGTAGTACATTAGTACTATTAATACTAGTGGCTTATCAGTATTTATAATAAGCCACAGTATTGTTTGTACTGTTTGTTTATTCAATACAAAATGTATAAGTTATTAATATCATTCAATATAATTAATTATGTAGTCCCCAGTCTCCTTTATTACATATGTAACATATGTAAAGAGGTTACTGGGGCGTGGTTTTATTGATTTGGGGGTACCTGAGTGACTGTGGAGTCCGCGTGCCAAGCTTGGAGCCTGTAAGGGGCTTGATGCTTGTGCGGGGGCTTATATCTCAACTTTGGCGCGGGCTTTCAGTCACGCGGGTTGAACTTCAAGCTCTACGGACTGTGGTACGCGGGGTTTGAGCAAAACACGGTGTTATTACACTATCTCCCCTAATTTACACAACACCTCATTTCCGTGACTGGAAATGGGGTTTAAGCATATGCATATATAAGCATTTTTAAGGCAAGACTGGCTAAAATGGGGTTTAAGGGGACCTATGAGTGAGGTACCCATAGATTCAGAATATCAAATAATATTCCAACTATTGCAGGTTGCTCTGTCATATAGCAAGCTGACATTCCCTACCACTAAGATAAGTTTCTAACAAAAGGTAGGTTTTTATTTTTAAGGAAAAAAAATTTTTTAAGACCTCTTGGATGCTCTTTTTAAGTATTGCATTTTCAGTATCTGCTTTTTATTAAAAAGCCTTGGTATCCTTTCTTTTTTATCTTTCTTGCAATTGTCCAGAATTCTCAATCTGAGTAACTGTTCATCTTTATCCTACTGTTTTTAGACTACTGGAAATACTGGGTGTTTTCTTGAAGGAGTAAGATTTAAGGGTTTCCTGACCTATGAGTGACAAAAGGTACCCTAGGTTAATTTTAGTGTAGAAATCTAATTCAGGTGGGGATTTATATCAAATGGGCAATATTCCAACTATTATTTGATTTTCTTTAGACTAACCCAATCATGAGTGTATCCATCATGATTTTTAAACTCAAATCCAAAGGAACAGAATCTACGTAACATGTCTTCCAGAGTTTGTATCATCCTTTCTGCTAGTCCATCTGTTTGAGGGTGATAAGCTGTGGAAAAAGCTAGTTTGGTACCAAGCATGTCATGTAGGTTCCTCCAGAATTCTGATGTGAATTTTGGATCTCTGTCACTGATTATAATTTTGGGTATACCTACATCAGCCATAATCCTATTCCAGAATAACAGGGCAACTTCCATAGCAGTATCATCTTTATGGTTGGGTATGAACCTGGCTCTCTTGGAGAATCTGTCTACAACTACTAGTACTGAGTTATATGAGAAGGATCCTCCTGGGGGTAGGCCTGTTACAAAGTCCATGTTTATGATTTCCCATTTGTCTGTTGGTTCAGATATCTTCTGCAGTAAGCCAAATCTCTTTCCAGTTTACTTATTGCCTCTTTGACACGCATCACAAGATTTGATATAGTTGTGTACTTGTTCTTTCCAATTGATCCACCATGCTGTGTATTTAATTCTCTCCACTGTTCTTTCCTCAGAAAAGTGTCCAGAATTAACATTGTCATGGCATTCTTTCAGAATGTTATCAATTTGGGAAGGGTCACTCAGCACTAGTACACTTGAATGCCTATTCCTGAAATATAGAAGGCCATCTAGGAGACTGAACTTTCCAAGTTTATAATGTTTGGCTAATTCTTCTGGTAGACTGGCTATTAGTTCTGTTGAGCTGTTGTCATTCCTAAGTATGTCTACTAGTTTTAACAACTCAGGGTTCTTGTCATAGCTATTCTTGACTACTTCATAAAATGCATCATCTAAGTCACACACGTGAATTCCTAGGATGGGAAATATGTCCTCATCTTCTGGGTCATAAGCAGGATTATCTGGGTTATTAGGCAAGGCCCATCTACTTAGTCCATCCGCATTTTTGTGCTTGGCTCCTGACTTATGAATAATAGTCATATGTCCTCTATACTGCTGAATTGCAATTTGCCATCTGAGCATATGTCTATTAGGGGTCTTCATATTCATCAGGGTTCTTACAGCTGTGCAGTCAGTTACCACTAAGAAGTTAGACCCTTCAAGATAGTAATGTAACTTCTCCAGAGCCCATACAAGTGCTAAACATTCCATTTGACTTGCTCCATATTTCTTCTCAGTACTCTTAATTTGTCTTGAGATGAATAAAATGGGTTTCTCTACTGGTTTATCCTCTATTACGAATTCCTGGTGGAGGGCTGCTCCTAAACCATCCAAGCATGCATCAATATACAGTATAAATGGTTTATCATAGTCAGGTTGAGCCAATACTGGTGCGGTGGTAAGGAGTCTCTTCAACTCTTCATAATTTTGTACTCTATCATAGGTCATTTCAAATAATGTATCATGATTGCAGAGTGCATAGAGGCTTCTACTTACATTTGCAAAGTTGGGGACATGTTGGCGGTAATAACTACAGAAACCTAGAAAGGACATAATTTCTGTTCTATTCTGAGGCATGGATTTCATTAAGACTGCTGCTACTTTATTTTGGTCTATAGCTAGAGAAAGACCTGAGACTACTCTTCCTAATGCTTTAAGTTCCCCATATCCAAAGTTACACTTTTTGATGGACATTTTTAATCCTGCTTGTGTGGCAGTTTGGAGTACTATATTGATCTTTTCTAGGTGAGTTTCCCAGTCATCAGAGTAAATGATAATGTCATCTATATATACCATCATCCAGTTTTGTCTAATGTATGAACCAAAAATGGAGTCCATCATTCTTTGAAAGTGTGATGGCGCATTCTTTATGCCAAAAGGCATTCTGAGGTATTCAAAAATCCCTAGGTGACATATAATCCTCAGGAATTTCCTACTCTCAGGTGCTATGGGGATCTGGTGGAATCCTTTCAGTACATCCATAGTAGTGATATACTTGGCCTTAGATAGGTTATGCAATGAATGGTCTATCCTGGGGATAGGATAGTAGTCAGGTCTAGTGTAGTTATTCAGAGCACGGAAATCTCCCACCATTCTTGACTTTTCATTGTGCCAGGCAATTATTACAGGTGTAGTGACTTCTACCTGTTCATTATGTCCAACTTTTCTCAGGACTTTGAGTTCTTGTAGCTCTTTGATGTGTGTTTCCAGAGCTTCTCTTGATTTGGGGCTGGAGGTGTAGGGTGGTCTCCTCAGCTGTGGGGGGTAAGGTTTGTCAATATTAAGTTCCAATTTCATGTCATGGCCCTTGATGTTACCAATTGGTTCTTCTGTGGTGCAGAAAGCTTCTTTATGTTCAAAACAAGTTTTCAACACATCCAACTTCTGTTTCTCATTTAATATGTTACTGACAGCAGCTTGTGATAAGTATTCTTTCTGGAAAGATAGTAGATCTTCTTGGATTTCAACATTGTTAATGGCATCTGGTATCTTGATGTTAATGTTGCAGATTTGGAATTTTCTTTTCCAATCACCACCAATAGTGTAGAATCTATCTTTACTCTGGAAAATATCTATACCATACATACAGAAAGCATCATTACCTAGGATCAGGTAATCACAGACTGCATCTTGTAATACTACAAATTCAACAGATAACCTAAGAGATCCTTTAGAGTGAGGAAATATTAAAGGTATGGATACTACTCCAATAGGTTTCATGGCTGAGTTGCAACTACTAAACTTGGCTTTTGGCATGGGCATTAAGTTATCTCTCCATCTGGGGTAACATTCATCTAGAAAGGTACTACTGGCACAAGAACAGAAAGCTCCCACGTCAAGGAGGACTCTTATTTCTTTGTTGTCAAACAAGACGGTAGTATAACTAGTTTTCCCCATGGTGTAACTCATACCAGCTTCAGGTTTATTGGTGAGTAACTTTGCGTCAGATATATGGCCAATATTCATGGAGGGATCCCATTTTTGTGGTAAATTAGAGTCACCATGTATAGCATTAATGGATAATTCATCCCCAATGTCAGCTTGGATGACTGAGATTCTCATCAAGTCTTCTTCAGCAGGTTCATTCATGACTATTTCAAACTGGGAATGGGTATCTTCTTCAGTTTCTGATGGGGTGTTCATTACTACCATATTTACTCTTTTACGTATATTGGTACATTCATTTTTCCAATGACCTTTTTCTCCACACTTGAAACATTCAGGAGTAGCAGTTTTCTTGGGTATTTCAGTTGTGGGGTTAACCTTGGTGTTTTCTTTTTGGAACTCTTTTCTCTCAGGGATTTTATTCCTGGTGTACTTCTTGTTCCATCCATTAAGGACCACCATTTCATTTAATACACTGCTGAATTCTGTCAGGTCTACATCTAGTGAGGGGAATCTACATCTCATTATACTCTCAAGATTTCCTTTACATTGACTCAGTAATCTGTTGTTGGCTTCTTCATCTGAGACTCTGTCATACACACACTCAATTCTTCTTCTTTGTTTCAAACACCATTCAGAAGCTGTTTCTGTGGTTGGATCAAAGTAGTCTTTTTCAAAGGCTTGGCGCTTTTCATTTTTCCAGATTCTGGTGCCAAACTGGGCTTTGATTAATTCTTTCCATACTGACCAGGATTGGTGTCCTACAGCTTTACTTTTGGTAATAAACCAAGTAGAAGCCATTCCTTCAAAGAGTACAGTAAGTCTTGAAGTGATGACTTCATCATCAGCTTGGTAAGTCCTTACTATATGATCAATGTATTCTATGAAACTCATGTGGTCATATTCTCCTTTACCATCAAACTTGGGCCAATCTTTTAAGGGGGGCATAAGTTTGTGTATAGCCGTCATATCAGAGTTTCTGTAAGGTGTGGACATTCTGGTATCTTTGGTCATAGGTCTATTCTGCATAAAAGGATTGTTATACCTAGGTTGGGCACTATTGGTATGGGGGGCGCTATGTTTTTCTTGAGGGACAATGTTGGGACTCAAGTATTGGAGATTTTTATATGGATTATTTTGTTTTTCCTCTTGTTTGTTATAATAATTAGAATTAATATTGATGTGAGGAGCTTCATCTCTGTCAAGATACGTGGTGGGTTTACTGTCAGGTACCTTGTCACCATACTTATTCCAATTGTTTGTTGCTTGATTAACCATCTCTTCTTCACTGTATGAGCTGCTGGGTCTATGAGGCTCATGGTATTGTGGATTTATTTTCTCCTCCTTCAAGGATTCTATGCCTGAGATGATAGTTGTTAATTTTGAAATTACATTATCTTTTAATTTCAAGGATTCAATTTCAGAAGTAAGGACAGATAATTTGTTGTTCACCTGTTCTTCTAGTTTCTCAAATTTTGTATTGAAATTGTTATTAAGATTTATAATTAAATCCTCTAGTTTATTATTATTTGTTTCATCCTTTTTGAGGGAATTAATAACATATTCTGCCATTGTTACTTGGGAAGTTTGCATTTCTTCAAGAACATCTAAAGTGTCATTTGTATTTTTGTTGATTTCTTTTGTTATATCTTTAAGATGCTCACTATTTTTGTTAATTCCCAGCAAGGTCTCACTGTGGTGCACTGGTAACTCAAGGGGTAATGGTTTGTCCAGTGTTTGTAATATTCTCATGGTGCGCGCAGTAATGTTATTTTTAATGTCTTCTAAGCTATCATCTATTTTATTAACAATTATTTTTAAGTTTGCTTCATTATTAATATCTAAAGTATTTAAATTGTTATTAAGAGCTTCAATAGAATCAAACAAAGAGTGGATAACAGAGGGGTTTAATCTATGTCCTTGTATAGATTGGCTGCAATGAGAAGAAGATCTGTGGCTTTCTTCCACTTCACTGGGTCGTCGAAGTTGATGGAAGAAGAGCTTTTGTTCTTCCCTTTGTCCATTTTCTTGAACTTCAGGGTGTTCTTCTTGGGCGGCGCGGGGAAGTGGATCTTCTTTTCCTCCCAAGGGTTCCACCCTTTCACGTAAGCTTCTATCTCCTCGTTGGGGATGAGCTTTTGGAGAGCCTTCTGGCTGTCCTGCGCCGTAGTCAGCAAGGCTCTCAGTTCTTCTGTAGGCCCCTGCCTTAAGGAGACTAGGCACTGTTTCCAAATGGAAACGTGCTCTTTCACCCGGTGTCTGATCTGCTCCTCTTTTGAGAGGACTTGGATTTCCGGGGTGGAAGGGCGTTTCTGGGTAGCTGCCGACGACTCTTGGGGTCTCTCGTCGACGTCCATGGGGGTTTCTGCTTCCATTTGAGGAAGCGGGAGCGCTTGGGGCGTCGTCGTTGGCTCCTGGGGAGTTGGGGTGGCTTCCGGCGTGGCTGGGATGGGCCCCTTGCGCGCTATGCTCGTCATATTGAGGTTCTTGACGCGCTGGTGCAGTTCTTTTGCTGCTACGAGCTCTTGTTGGACTGGGTAAGAGACCTCGTAGCTCTGGCTTGGTCGACCTGGTAGATTTAACCATGGTAAGTTTCTTTTCTATGAATATGTAGAGAGATGCTTACTTGGGGGGTTGTTGGTTTCAGCGTCGACGGTAGGAGTATCTTCTTGAGCGGGGTTTTCAAAGGAAGCCACTAAACGGAAGGTTTGTTAGATTCGTGATTGAAAGAATTGAGAAAGAAATGGTACTCACTTCTTTCTTGATATCTTTCTTTAGATATACTAGCCCTTTTCAATTTTAACGCTCTCAGGTAGTTATGGAGGGTTATTTCGGCCTCAAGGTTTCTTTCCTCTCTCAAATGAGAGTGGTATGCGGCGAGGATGAGGCGGTCTTCTTCGGAGAGGAGATCCCAATCTGTAGGAACGTAGTTTCTGATTTCTTCTTCCTTTTTGAGTCGAAGGATTCAAAGATAATGTTGAATTAATGTGGCGTTTTCTTGAAGATTCCCTGTACGCGCCGCAGATAAAAAAATAATTGTAAGTATGTAATACTGTAATTTTTAGAATTTTTTTATTAGTATGTATTTTAATTGTGTATTTTTAGAAAAAATTAAAAACTTACGGTTTTTTTTTTTTTTAATTTTGTGGGTTTGGTTTTTTTTTTAAAAAAAAAATGGAAAGCAAAACAGTTTTTTGTTAGTTTTTTTTGGATTTTTATAGGATGAGGTATATATAAAAATGACGATTTTTTATTGGTTTTTTATGTGTATAATTTTACAAAAAATAAAAAAATTACGGGTTTTTTATTTCAAAAATAAATTTGAAAATTTTCCCAGCCAGACCCCCAATTGTCAGCCTCCCTGATGCCAAGGACAAGTCCTTCTAGCTACAGGTGGTGCAAGAATGAATGGAAAAGAGTGGTAAACTCTGGGTAAGGTACAATGTTACAATTCCCAAAAGATATGGGGGAATTGTGACGTAAAAATTGAGAGAAAAATAGGTTAATAATTATATTAAATAAATTCAACATAATTAAAAACCAGAGGGGCCTGATAAATCAGGGGTGGTTTAGATCCCTCTAAGGTATCTTACAAATAAATGCAGAGGATTTAGGTACCTGGAACACTGGGGCCTGTTGGAACAGGGGTGGTTTAATCCCAGGAATGGAAATGGGGGAATATCTTCAAGAAAAAGGGTTATTACTTACTAGTAATAAACCTTGAGGGATCTTGGGGATATTCTGGGTGAAACTGGACAGTTTGAAGCGCTTGGATGGATGGATGGTGGAGCTTGATGGGCACTGTGAAGTTGTTGGGGAAGACAGGGCTAAAGAATAACTACTAAGAAGCTTACCAGACTGTGTTATAAAGATGTATATATCTAATAAGAAGTGGGTAAGGTTGTTAGTGGGTATTGGGAAGCATGAGGAGCCTTCTTTGGGCGGTTGAAGAGCTCCTTAAATAGTCCTGAGTTCCCTCTGGGGACCCTGTAGGAGTTATTGGCCAACTTGTGGGATCTTTGGACCACATTTTGGCCATTTATGCTTTCTTGGTGACGCTTCAGCAGCCCCTGCTTTGAATACACGTCACCAATTGATTTTATTATGATATTTATTATTTATTTATTCATTTGTATTGAAGTACAGTCTGTAGTACATTAGTACTATTAATACTAGTGGCTTATCAGTATTTATAATAAGCCACAGTATTGTTTGTACTGTTTGTTTATTCAATACAAAATGTATAAGTTATTAATATCATTCAATATAATTAATTATGTAGTCCCCAGTCTCCTTTATTACATATGTAACATATGTAAAGAGGTTACTGGGGCGTGGTTTTATTGATTTGGGGGTACCTGAGTGACTGTGGAGTCCGCGTGCCAAGCTTGGAGCCTGTAAGGGGCTTGATGCTTTTGCGGGGGCTTATATCTCAACTTTGGCGCGGGCTTTCAGTCACGCGGGTTGAACTTCAAGCTCTACGGACTGTGGTACGCGGGGTTTGAGCAAAACACGGTGTTATTACACTATCTCCCCTAATTTACACAACACCTCATTTCCGTGACTGGAAATGGGGTTTAAGCATATGCATATATATATATAAGCATTTTTAAGGCAAGTACTTTTTATTAAAAAGGTACTTGCTAATTCTTCTTTGCCTATTTACATAGTGAAGGAGTAAGATTTAAGGGGACCTATGAGTGAGGTACCCTAGGTTAATTTTAGTGTAGATTCAGAATATCAAATAATATTCCAACTATTATTTGATTTTCTTATTTATTATTTATTTTTTATAATATGTTTTTTGTAAATCCTGTGACAGGTTGCTCTGTCATAGTAGCAAGCTGACATTATTGGCCAACTTGTGGGATCTTTGGACCACATTTTGGCCATTTTGGCTTTCTTGGTGACGCTTCAGCAGCCCCTGATTTGAATACACGTCACCAATTGATTTTATTAATGTATTTTATTATTATTTATTTATTTATATTGACTTACAGTCTGTAGTACATTAGTACTGTTTGTTATAGATTTAATACTAGTGGCTTTATTTGTATTTATAATAAGCCACAGTATTGTTTGTACTGTTTGTTCACTCAATATATTTTATTTATATGTATAAATAAATAATGCCATTCAATATATTTAATTATTTAGTCCCCAGTAATATTCATTACATATGTAACATATGTAATGAGGTCACTGGGGCGTGTTTTTGCTGATTTGGGTGTACCTGAGTGACTGTGGAGTCCGCGTGCCAAGCTGAGAGCCTGTAAGGGGCTTAATGCTTGCGCGGGGGCTTATATCCCAACTTTGGCGCGGGCTTTCAGTCACGCGGGTTGAACTTCAAGTTCTGCGGACTGCGGTATGTGGGGTTTGTGTCAAACACGGTGTATTTACACTATCTCCCCTAATTTACACAACACCTCATTTCCGTGACTGGAAATGGGGTTTAAGCATATTTATTTATATATATAAGCATTAATTAATGTAAGTGCCTTTTTATTAAAGGTACTTGCTAATTTTTGTAAGCTAATTTACATAGTGAAGGAGTGCGAATTAGGGGTACCTGTGAGTGAGGTACCCTAGGTTAATTTTAGTGTAGATTCAGAATATCAAATAATATTCTAACTATTATTTGATATTCTATATTGTTTATAATAATTTTTGTAGCAAACTTGTGACAGGTTGCTCTGTCATAGTAGCAAGCTGACATCTGTAGTGTTAATACTAGATGAACATATAAAAATTGTTCTTAATGAATGCCATGACTCTGTCACAGCTGGTCACTTCTCTACTCATAGGACTGTGGCCAGAGTCCAAGGTCTGGCTTGGTGGTCAGATTGGAGAAAACAAGTAACACAGTATTGTGATTCATGTGACAGGTGTCAGAAAGCAAACAGGTCTACTGGAAAGAAATTTGGACTCCTACAAATAATAGAAGAGCCCAAAGGAAGATGGGAAGTAATAAATGGGGATTTTTTTACTGCTCTACCATCTGCGGGAACAGATAACTTCAATGCTGTTTTAGTAGTATGTATTAGGTTCTCTAAAAGAGCTAGATTCTTACCATGCAACAAGGAGAGCAGTGCATGGGACATAGCCTTAATATTTTGGAACAACATAGCAAGTGACGTAGGTTGTCCTGAAACTATTATAACAGATAGAGACCCTAAATTCACATCTGAATTTTGGCAAAACTTATTTGAAATAATGGGAACTCAATTAGCTTTCTCTACAGCTTATCATCCCCAAACAGATGGTTTAGCAGAAAGAATGATCCAGACACTGGAAGATATGATCAGGAGGTACTGTGCTTATGGGATAGACTTTAAAACTTCTGATTGATATACACATGATTGGGTATCTTTGCTTCCTGCTTTGGAATTTGCTTATAATTCCAGTGAACACTCAGTAACAGGTATTACACCATTTGAGTTGGAAAGAGGATGGATACCAAGTATGCCAAAAGATTTTTTATTATCTAAGACAATAACTTTACATCCAAGTTCTGAATGCTTCCAAAAGATGATTTTTCAAGCAGAGGAAAAAGCTAGAGCTTGCATTGAAGAAGCAACAGAGTACAACAAGCAGAGATGGGACAAAACTCAGAGAAATCATGATTTGAAATTGGGAGATATGGTCTTGATTTCCACTGTAAATTTTAATAATTTGGGTGGTCCTAGAAAGCTAAAAGATGCTTATGTAGGACCTTTTGTTGTTAAACAATTCCATGGAAAAAATGCAGTAGAAGTGATTCTAACAGAAGAATTCAATCAGAAACACCCAACTTTCCCTATAAGTTTATGTAAAAAATATATTAATCCTAGTGGCGAAGTAGGTACTGAATTAACTACTAGAGTGCAACCTCCAATGGAAAAAACAAGTGAAGAAAAGATCCCTCTGAAAATTTTAAAAGAGAAAATAACTAGGAAAGAAGGGAAAGATTGCAAATTATATTTAGTAAGATTCAAAAATTGCCAATCTGAGCATGATCTATGGTTATAATCTGAACAGATAACCAACAGCTCAGTGCTTTTACGACAATTTAGAGTGTCCAAAAGATCAAAAAATTCCACTGTTTGAGCAATTTTTTTGGTGGGGGCAAATGTCAGACATTGAGACAATAAGCCCACATGTCTCCAAAATAATAGAAGTCACATAACCCAATGGTCAAGGACTTATGTTTATACAAAGGGAATAAAATGAACTAAGCAAATTATCTTAAATTTATAAGTTCAATTCCCATATGACTCATAATTTTTGTATTTATTTTATACAATACAAGGGCAAAGCCCCCAAATTTGGGGACTCAAGGTGAATTTTATTTAGAGTGGGTGTTTTTTTTTTGCGGGGGGGAAAATTACCCAAAAGAATTATGGTGTAATTACATAAATTTCAATTGAAAAACCATCAGATGACACAAAAATGAAAGACAGGCCAAATAGCAACAAAAAAAAAAATGAAATATATCACTGTGATCGAACACGTGAGAAAACCTCTGTGTAAACAATGTTTGAAGTTTGGAATGAAGGAGGGCCAGATTCTGGCTGAGGGATTACAACCTTTGTTGTGTGACCGGAGGAATTACAACCTTTGTTGTGTGACTGCAGCTCATGACTAAAAACAGGTTCAAGAAGCACAAAACCAACATTCCCAATGGTCTGTCCCTAAGACTTGTTGATTGTGAGACAAAAAGAAAGATTAATAGGAAACTGGGTGTGTATGAGCTTTAAGGGGGTACAGTCTCTTTAGGGTCAGATATGAATGGGATGTGAGGTATGGCAACCAATTCACCAATTCTGTTTCCTGAAGCCACTTTTGCCAAATTTTCTGAAGCACTGAAGTTTTCCACAATCAAAAAATTATTGTATGGATTGGATAAAATTTTGGGCTCTTCATTGTCACATCCTACTCTGATTGTATCAAGCCCATCCTCATTGTCTAAATTGGCAGGATGAGAACTTTCACACCCAGAATGAGACATTTGCTTGTTGACATGGTCCACAATGGTTTGTAGATCAATTTCTGGAAGCTCATCACCCTAGTTTCTTGGTATATCAACAGGTGAGAGGCTTGGAGAACTACCATTATTTTAAATGAGAATTGTCTCAGTATTTCTAATGTTCAAAGTTTGCAGATGCAAAAGTTGATCTTCTAGGAGTTGACTGTGTGGTATTCTATGGTGAGGTGAGAATAAATGTTATCTCCCTGGGGGGATTGTCAGTGTTTTGTATGATGAGATTGAGAGGATCTGTGGGGAAGTGATTGTGAGTGCTGAAGGTTGTGGTGGGGGGATTGTGAGTGGCTTCTGTGATTATTTTGAGAAGAAAGAGGAGACACCCAAGTGAGGTTGGGTGGTGTGTTTGGTGTTGAATGTTGTAGTGGGTTTCTGATTGGGATCTATGATGGCTTCTCTGATGAGACTCATAAACAACAGAGGGTTCGAGTGATTGTGAGTGCCATCTTGGGTGCTGAAAGTTGTTATGGTGGTATTGTGAGTAGCCTATCAAATAAGATTGGGAAGAAGGAGAGGGAAGCCCACATGATCTTTGGCTCTGAATGGTGGTCAAATGTTGGTGTGATGGGTGATTATAAGTGTGTGATGTGTAATCATGAGGATGAAAAGGTGATAATGGAGTTTGATGAGAATTGGATGGGTGATGAGGTGATGGTGACTGATTTAATTGATAAAGAGTGCTATGAGAGGGGTGAGAAATAGGGAGGTGTGAAGAATGAGACATTTGTCTTTGATGTTGAGATTCATGATGATGGGAAGGATGACATTGGTGGAGAGTGTTGGGTTTCAGGAGGCAATGGTGTGATGATTGTGAATGCACCCTTTGGGATTGGGTTTTGGATTGTGGGTGGTTCAGGTTATGAAAAGGGTCCCAAAATTTTTTAGAGTGGGACATATTGTCAGCTTTCTGTACTCTACTCCACTTATTGTGGCATGTACAGTAAGGACTAAAAAAATAACTTACACTTTAAATAGTGTAATAAGACAAATGACAATAAAGATAAATACTCAAGTGTTATAAAAACACTAAGTACAGCAATATAACAGGTTATTACCCTACTGCCGAAACTTCTGTTGATTGAGTAATAACTCAGAAGGGCTAACCAGATTTTATACACGGTTCTTCCAATCAGATTAAAAGTATTTAATTGCTTGGGGGGGGGGGATTTGGTTGAGGAATTTTAAATATAAGATAGTATATAATAAAGGCCAGTCCTCCTTACTTACAGGAGAAGGTGAGCGCCTTTGTAGCTTATAATAAGTTATCTATGTATGTTAAAATTGATGGGGAGATAATCTTCATTTTAGTGAAGAAAACTCCTTCTTAAATAATAAAATAAATATTATTTCACAAGGTTCTTTTGAAGCAGTGATCAGGGCAAGATCACTAGGGGAAACTGAGCACCCTGTTCGTGATCTGATGTGAAAGATGGTGTCATTCCTATGTGGAATGACCCCATAATTATTTCACAATGAATGACTTAGTGGGAAATAATTATTTCAGCATTAAATAATTATTTCACTAAGGATTACTTGTGAATAAATTTTCTAGGGACCAAGGATTGAAAAAGAGCTTTCCCTGAGTGATCAGTAATTCAAAATCACATGTACTTATGTATTTCATACATACTACATAAGTTATGTGATTAAATACATATGTAATCTTATAGTATATATTACTATGGGTTATGCTGGGATTTTCCAGGATTTTCAAGGAAAAAACTATAGCAGTAAATGGTTCTTTATCCATTTATTGCGTGTTTGAAAATTGATTTGCCAAGGATTTTCTTTCATTAAATTTCCTTGGATTTTTGATAAAAAAATAGATATAATTTTAAATAATTTTATTGATAAATTTGATATTTGGTCGTGAGTGTGGCATTGAACGCAGAGCCTTATCTATCAACCAAATATTTCTAAGCTTCTTCTTAACTGTTGGATTATTATACCAATTGTTGAAACAGTTAAGTATAATTTCTGTTATAATCAGAAAATAAAATAAATAAATAAAATAAAAATAAAATAAAATAGGGCATTAATAAAAAAACCCGGTTTTTCCGCATTTACACCCGGTTTTCTGCGCAGCTGCGGCTGCGCAGTGCACCCGGTTTTCCGCATTTACACCCGGTTTTTTTTAATTTTTAATTCATAAGCAAATAGCATGTGGAGGGCGGCATTTGATGCGCGTGACCTCCCCAATCATCTTCATTCAATATTTTATTTAAAACAAATGAAATAAGGGCATTAATAAAATAACCCGGTTTTTCCGCGTTTACACCCGGTTTTCTGCGCAGCTGCGGCTGCGCGGTGCACCCGGTTTTCCGCATTTACACCCGGTTTTGTTTAATTTTTAATTGCTTAAGCAAATAGCATGTGGAGGGCGGCATTTGATGCGCGTGACCTCCCCAATCATCCTCATTCAATATTTTATTTAAAACAAATGAAATAAGGGCATTAATAAAATAACCCGGTTTTTCCGCGTTTACACCCGGTTTTCTGCGCAGCTGCGGCTGCGCGGTGCACCCGGTTTTCCGCATTTACACCCGGTTTTGTTTAATTTTTAATTTTTAAGCAAATAGCACGTGGAGGGCGGCATTTGATGTGCGTGACCTCCACAATCATCCTCATTAAATATTTTATTTAAAACAATTAAAATAAACAATTAAAACAAGGAAAATAAGGGCATTGATAAATGCACGCCGATGGGCGCACGCCCACGCCCATTGCACGCCGATAAAAAAAAAGGTGTGTTCCCCGCACGCCTTTTTTTTATCGGCGTGCGGGCTGCACGCCCATCCTTGGGCGTGGGCACGCCTGTAGATGGGCGTGCGTGCTGCACGCCCATCTACAGGCGTGCAACACTGCAGGCGTGCAGTCGCACGCCCTCTTCAGAAAAAGGCGTGCGGCTCGCCCGCCCCTTCAGAAAAGGGCGTGTGGGTCGCACGCCCTTTTTATGTGTATAGGCAGGGGCGTGCCCCCTGCCTATACACATAAAAAGGGCGTGTGACCCACACGCCCTTTCTATGTATATAGGCAGGGGGCACGCCCCTGCCTATACACATAGATCGGCGGACCGCCAACCTATGTATATAGGCAGGGGCGTGCCCCTTCCTATATACATGCTGATGTCATGCGTACAAAATAATGTACGCATGACATCAGCATGCCCGCCCCGCCCCCCACCCCCATCCTTCGCCGATTGGCCCTCCCCCCCCCCTCCTGAAATCCCTCCCCAACCACCATCTCACCGACCGCCCCCCCAGCAACCCAACCTTCCCCACCCACCTACCAGCCGGCCGCTGTGGAACTACTCAAAGGGCAGAATAGAGCTTGGAAGGGAGATGTATAACTACACTAGTACTAATGTAGGTTATGACAAAGGTGCTGATATAAGAGCTGCCTTCCTGACTAAAGCTATGGGGAATGAGAGTAACACTAAGAATAAAATAAAAGGTGTGGCTATTTTATATCTACTCTTAGAAGACTAATACTAATGTGCTTGTTTACTACACACACCAGGTGAGAGGAATGGATGAAGGGGGGATTGGGTTGTATAAAGTATATATATAAAGTATAATGTGGGGCAGGGTTGGTAGCTATGGAGTCAAAGTGGGTCAAGCAAGAGAGGGGCAGGCTTCTTATATTGAGTTTTAAGCTGGTATGTATATTTATATATTCCTAAGGGTGATGGTAACTCTACTAAGTTATGTATACTAATTTATATGGGATCTGTAATGTTTGTATATGTAGGGGGTAATTTAGTAAGTCTGGGGGTCCATAAGGGAACAAGAGGGAGGAACAGGTGTCCTTATATATCTGAGAAAGAGGAGGAGCCATAAGGCTGGAGGGAGGAACAACTAGGCTATGACATGTAGCTGGTGGGAAAAAGGAAGGACATGACAGATGAGTAGTGAGAAAGTGACTTATATGAAATAATCATGACAGTGACAGGTGAGTAGTGGGAAGGTAGAATTTATGTACAGTAGATATGATGTAAGATGTTACTGAATAAAGCCTGGTCATGTGCAGTGTATGTTATGTAGTGTCTATGTATTTTATATAATATGTATTTTGTACCTTGGTTGTGTAATATATCTACTTATAATATGTACTTATTTTATTCTATAGCTTGCTTTACACTGTAACTTGCTGGATTATTCTTGGTTTGCCTGTAACTCTTGAACCATGAGGAATTTGAGGGTGGTTGGAGTGAGTGACTAGGGTTAAAATGGGGTGTAGAATCTGATTATGCAATAATAATGGTGAATATGTGTAAGGTTTGGGATTTATATGTGTATATGTGTAAATATTTGGGGTTTATGAATGATAAGTAATCTTTATAATATAGTAATGAAGTGGAATGGATCACCACACCGCCGCACGACCCAGCCCAGCCCACCCTTCCCAATCGACCAACCCGAGCCGCCGGAACGACCCAGCCGCTGGAACGACCCAGGCGCCCGACAACCTCAAGCCAGCCGCCCGACCACCTCAAGCCAGCCGCCAGGACATCGACCAGTAAGTCGATGTGCCCCCCCAAAACGATGAGGGTCATGAGTCCTCAACTCGCCCAGCTCCAACAAACACGTTTGACCCCCCAGCTAGCCAAACCATCCTACATTCCACTCCTAACGTCAACCAACCACCTCCTAACCTCAACCGATTCATTCCTTGGTTTCCTGATCTTCCCAAAGACCTCCCACCACCTCAAACAACCGCTCCACAACTGTCAGATTTTCTCTCAGCAAACAATGCGGCACAAACAATTCATCGCACACCAGAACCCACTCGAATTAACAACATACCAGCTCAATGGGACAACGAACCCGCTCCATTTGACAACGGCTTGCCCAACGTTATGAACCCGGCATATGGCCCCATCCACCCATTAAGATCACCCAGGCGCAACAGCAAAGGCAAAAGCACCTTTCTCACCACCTCTAATGAGGCTTACCTTGATGGTATAACTACCGCCATGGAATCCCAAAATGCCAAACGAGCCTTGCATAACTTATCTCAAAACCGTGATGACAATATAAACGACCCGGATGCCGAGGGGGAAACCGACCCTGAAGAATTGGGAATCAACCCTCCAGCCTCACAAGTCTCTTTGCCGTACAACCATCGTGCAGCCCCACACCCACATTCCACTATCGTTGAAAGTCACCCACACCGGGCTCGCTACCGCTATCCAACTGCAATATTTGTAGTTGGAGCCTTTGAGGCATCGTAGAAGATGGTTGATGGGGGTGTCGCCGGCCCTCCGCTCTATCTTCTGCGCTGCTTTTGTGTTGTAAATTTTCCTGTTTGTGACAATGCGTCCCTCAGTCGTACTCAGCTGCCGGGCAATTGCCTGTGGTTGCAAACCAAGAGAGGCCAGTCGAGCCACCTCTGCTTGGCCCTCTGCCCCAAGTGTCTTGTGGATGGCCTCGTAGTTGTGCTGGATGACATTGTGGTTGTGAGGGACAGTCTTGCTGCGGAGATCCCAATAGTCGTTTTCACGGTTCTTGGCACATGAACAGTGGCCCGAAATCTTGAAGGCGCATCCAACTCGCTTATTACGTGATTCACGAGCCCAACAGGAGTCCACGGTGGTAGTGTCTTCTCCAGCCAGTGAGCAGGCAAGGTAAATGTTCTTCCCCGCCTTGGATTTTGAGACCGCCAGCCGATAACCATGCTCGGTGGCCCATGTGGACACAAATTTCTTCAGATCATCAACACAGGTGAACAGGTATTCAGGTGGAGGGTCCATCGGCTCTACAAAATTAATTCCCATGAGCATCCATTGGAAACAGTATGATAAATCAATGAGGCACTGACCTCCCACAGAGTAGTCAAACAATCTGACATCCTCACTGCTCAGTAGGGCTTTGGGCAAAGCATTTCCATCCGGGAGATTTGGGGCCATCAACAAGTCGTTGGTGTGGTGCGCAGATGCACTGGGATCTGTACAGTAAAACACTGGTAAGAACACCGCAAAGGACTTTTCTGAGTGAAAGCTACCATCACCTTGGGGATTTTCCTCAGTCATTGGAGAGGGAACAGACATTTCCAGGGGGATTGGGGAGGGAACAGACATTTCCTGGGCGGTTCTTGCAGGATCCAGGACTGCAGACGGTACCACAGATGTTGTAGAGTTGGAACCACCTGATTCATCAATAAATAGTCAGCTCCCAATAAAGCAACTTTACCAGAGATACTAAGACCCACCTTGAGCTTGATCCTCATTGGTTTGGGTGGGAAAAGAGGGAGAAGGCAGGTCATTTGCAGAAGGCAGGAAATCGTGGGGAAAAGCTAATGATTTACAGTTTGTCAGCTCTCAATAAATATACATTACAAGAGAAAGTTAGACCTACCTTGAGCTGTATTGTCAGGCATTTGAGGGACAACCAAGGAAGCCAGTGGATCAATTGCTGTAGGTAGCTGCGCGGATGGGGCAGGCGGACTTAAAGAGTCAAGCAGAGAATTGATATCGACAGCGGATTGGTTGGTGTTGTTGTCCCAGTAGTATGTGGGCTGGTTGATGGACGGGTTGCTGGGTATTGATGCAGACAGGTTGCTGGGTATTGATGGTGGGTGTTGGATTGGTTGGGGGGCATTCCAGTTGTTGGAGTACATTTCCTGCTGTAATGTATAGGAGGTTGGTTGATTGGGTTGGTGGGTGGGAGGAATGTTGGACGTCTGTTGCAGGGGGATTGCTGGATTGGTGTAGTTTGGAAAGTTTGGATTGAGTTGGCTGGTGACTGGAATGTGAGGAAAGGCTGTACGATTGTTATAGGAGGCCGTTTGGGATGATTGGTGGGGGGGAAGGTTGTTGTATGGGTTGAAAGATGGTATTTGGTGGCCCATATGGGGTGCAGGTTGCCCGTGATTTGGAATTGGAAAGGCCATTGAGTTGGACGGGTATGCGGGGTGGCCATGGTTGGTGAAGCTGGGGTGTTGGTTTGTGGGATTATGTGTGATTGGGGGTACTGAGGATGCGGCAGCATTGTGTAGGTAATTGGGGAAGCCAGGGAATTGATCAGACGTTTGAGGGGGGATGGAGGGGTTGGATGGGACCTGGAACCAAGGGGGTTGCCCAAATGGAACTGGTGGTTGCGGCTGATGGAGGCAGGAGGAAGGACTGTGTGAGAAAGTTATTTAAGTAGAAGAATTGGGCTGTGTGTGCTTACATGCTGTGCCAAGTGAGACTGGGTGACATTAGGCTGACCACTGGCATGCATTATTGCATTAGGGTATTGGGGGTGCGGCTGATTGTGGACACCATATGGGTTGGGAGATACGTGGTAGTAGGAGGAGTTTTGGCCTGGCTGAGACATTTTCTGCTGTAAATAACGGCCAGAGTGAGTAATTTTGGATGATATTTACTTTGATAGACATGCACTTACACTGCTGGAGGGTAATAAAAGTTGATGCGAAGAAAACTTGCTGATATCTGTGCGTTCAGAGGAACAAGAAGAAATAATCAGCTGGCATGAAAATAATAATGAAGATGTGGAGGGATTAATTGGATCTGAGTGGAAGAACATCAAGTGCTGGTGTGCCCGTCTGGGGCTTGGACAAGGGGAATGGGGCCCTTGGATACCTATGCGGAGATATAAAGGGGCCCTGGCCTAACATGTCAGACTGGCGAAAAGGAGCACAGTTGGCTCCTTTTGGCCAGTCATAGTGGGCCCGGTTGGCCCCTTTACTAGGCCCTTTGGGGCTTGTCCCACTGTCAATACAGGGCCTAATGGGCCCTGAGTAAATTTTTGGTTTTTTTTATCATAATCTTTTTTTTTCTTGATTTATTTATTTTATTTTTATTTTTATTTTATTTTTATTATTATTTTTATTTTTATTTTATTTTTATTTTATTTTTATTTTATTTTAATTTTATTTTTATTTTATTTTTATTTTATTTTTATTTTATTTTTATTTTATTTTTATTTTTATTTTATTTTTATTTTATTGTTATTTTATTTTTATTTTTTTTTTATTTTTTTTTATTTTTTTTTTTTTTTATTTTTTTATTTTTTTTTTTTTTTATTTTTTTATTTTTTTATTTTTTATTTTTTTATTTTTTTTTATCTTACGGAGGCACGGTGCGCACGGTGCGCACGGGGGGCTCAGGGGGCACGGGGGGCTCAGGGGGGCTCAGGCAGGATAATAAAAAAAACCCACATTTGGGTGGGTCGGGTGGCTTGGCTCGCTCGGATTGGGTCGGGTGGGTCAGATCGGGTTGCGTGGGTCGGCTTGGGTCGGGTGGGTCGGCTCGGGTCGGCTGGGTTGATGTGGAGGAGGGGCTGTGAGGTGGGGGGGAAGTGATCGAGTGAGGTGGTGGTTGCGGTTGAAATCCGCGGGGGGGGAGGGGGGGTGGGGGGCGGGGCGGGCATGCTGATGTCATGCGTACATTATTTTGTACGCATGACATCAGCATGTATATAGGAAGGGGCGTGCCCCTTCCTATATACATAGAATCGGCGTGCAGTCCGCATGCCGATTCTATGTATATAGGAAGGGGCACGCCCCTGCCTATATACATAGGTCGGCGGTCCGCCGATCTATGTGTATAGGCAGGGGCGTGCCCCCTGCCTATATACATAGAAAGGGTGTGTGGGTCACACGCCCTTTTTATGTGTATAGGCAGGGGGCACGCCCCTGCCTATACACATAAAAAGGGCGTGCGACCCACACGCCCTTTTCTGAAGGGGCGGGCGAGCCGCACGCCTTTTTCTGAAGAGGGCGTGCGACTGCACGCCTGCAGTGTCGCACGCCTGTAGATGGGCGTGCAGCACGCACACCCATCTACAGGCGTGCCCACGCCCAAGGATGGGCGTGCAGCCCGCACGCCGATGGAAAAAAAGGCGTGCGGGGAACACGCCTTTCTTTTTATCGGCGTGCGTTCGGCGTGGGCGTGCGCCGATGGGCGTGCGTTTATCAACGCCCGGAAAATAAACAAAACAAAATGAAATAAAATTATGGAGGGCGGCATTTGATGCGCGCAACCTCCCCAACTCATTCAATATTTTATTTAAACAAATTAAATAAGAAAGTAAAACAAGCAAAATAAACAAAATAAAATAAAATTGAATTATGGAGGGCGGCATTTGATGCGCGCAACCTCCCCAATCATCCTCATTCAAAATTCCATTTAAAACAAATAAAATAAATAAGTAAAATAAACATAAACAAAATATAATATAATAAATAGAATGAATGAAATGAATGAAATAAATAAATAATATAAAAAGCAAGAGACATAATTGCAAGGTCATAATTTATTAATAAATAATAAATGTAATAACAAACAAAGAGACATTAGTACAGACTAAGAATGCGCACACAAATAATAAGTGTAAGAAAGAGAAATTGTTATAAACACTACTGATAACAACTAGAAAATTCTTACAAATGGTGAATCTACGCCTGAATTACATTCCTGAACCCATGTGTAATGTGTAATAATTATCTTACATGTAACACTCCAAAGCATCATACAATGTACCATACCGCTGTGTATCATTATATTTCCATTTCTTTGTCATGAAATCTGATAAAAAGTTAATTTTATAATCCTGATTTGTTTCCAATGAATTATTTACCCTCTAAAGTGTATTAATCCATTTAAAAACTCCCCAAATATCTTGAAAGACAGGCGTGAAGGTGTTTAGAAATAAATTCTGTCCAAAAATGATAAAAAAAAAGCCAGTGAAGTTAAAAATAAACTGTTTGTCACACTAAATTCTCAACCCCTTAAAGTGTTTTAAAAAAAATTAAAAATTTGAGAAATCCTGAAAATTGAGCCGTGGGGTTGTTTTATGAAAAAACCGGGTGGATTGGCCAAAAAAAATAGAAGACTTGTTTTTTTTGCAAAATAAAAATTACTATAAAGTTTCACACCCCTGTAAGTATTATAAATAAATCTAAAACTTTGAAAAATAATGAAAATCCGCCCGCAAAAAATTAAATTAAAAAAAAACCGGGTGGATTGGCCAAAAAAAATAGAAGCCATAGGTTTTTTGGAAAATAAAAAATACCATGATATTCTACACGCCAAGAAGTATCTTTAGCAATTTTAAAATTTTGGAAAATAATGAAAATCCGCCCGCAAAAAATTAAATAAAAAAACCGGGTGTAAATGCGGAAAACCGGGTGTACTGCGCAGCAATTTGGACGTTGCCGCTGCGTAAAACCGGGTGTAAACGCGGAAAAACCGGGTTTTTTTATTCATGCCCTAAAATAAACAATTAAACCAAGGAAAATAAACAAAACAAAATAAAATTATGGAGGGCAGCATTTTAAATAAGTAAAACAAGTAAAATAAACGAAATTAAATAATATAAAATTAAACAACTAAGAATGAATGAAATGAATAAAATGAATTAATTAATTAAAACCAACAGACATAATTGCAAGTTAATGATTTATGAATAACGCAACCTCCCCAATCATCCTCAATAAAATAAAAATAAAAAATGGAGTAAATGAAATGAATAAAATAAATAAATAAATTACAAGCAAGAGACATAATTGCAAGTTAATAATTTATGAATAAATAATAAATGTAATAAAGTTATGGCATTAATAAAAAAAACCGGTTTTTCCGCGTTTACACCCGGTTTTACGCAGCGGCGATGTCCAAATTGCTGCGCAGTACACCCGGTTTTCCGCATTTACACCCGGTTTTTTGATTTAATTTTTTGCGGGCGGATTTTCATTATTTTCCAAAATTTTAAAATTGCTAAAAATACTTCTTGGCGTGTAGAATTTTATGGTATCTTTTATTTTCCAAATAAACTATGTCTTCTATTTTTTTTGGCCAATCCACCCGGTTTTTTTTTAATTTAATTTTTTGCGGGCGGATTTTCATTATTTTTCAAAGTTTTAAATTTATTTATCATACTTACAGGGGTGTAAAATTTTATGGTAATTTTTATTTTGCAAAAAAAACAAGCATTCTATTTTTTTTGGCCAATCCACCCGGTTTTTTTCATAAAAAAACCCCACGGCTCAATTTTCAGGATTTCTCAAAATTGTAAATTTTTTTAAAACACTTTAAGGGGTGTAGAATTTAATGTGACAAACAGTTTATTTTTCACTTCACTGGCTTTCTTTTTATCATTCTTGGACACAATTTTTTTCTAAACACCTTCACGCCTGTCTTTCAAGATATTTGGGGAGTTTTTAAATGGATTAATACACTTTAGAGGGTAAATAATTCATTGGAAACAAATACGGATTATAAAATTAACTTGTTAACAGATTTCATGACAAAGAAATGGAAATATAGTGATACACAGCGGTATGGTACATTGTATGATGCTTTGGAGTGTTACATGTAAGATAATTATTACACATTACATATGGGTTCAGGAATGTAATTCAGGCGTAGATTCACCATTTGTAAGCATTTTCTAGTTGTTATCAGTAGTGTTTATAACAATTTCTCTTTCTTATACTTATTATTTGTGTGCGCATTCTTAGTCTGTACTAATGTCTCTTTGTTTTTTATTACATTTATTATTTATTAATAAATTATGACCTTGCAATTATGTCTCTTGCTTTTTATTTTATTTATTTATTTCATTCATTTCATTTATTCTCTTTATTTTATTTTATTTTGTTTATGTTTATTTTGCTTGTTTTACTTACTTATTTAATTTGTTTAAATAAAATATTGAATGAGTTGGGGAGGTTGCGCGCATCAAATGCCGCCCTCCATAATTTTATTTTGTTTTGTTTTGTTTATTTTCCTTGTTTTAATTGTTTATTTTAATTGTTTTAAAAAAAATATTGAATGAGGATGATTGGGGAGGTTGCGTTATTCATAAATCATTAACTTGCAATTATGTCTCTTGCTTTTAATTTATTTATTTAATTTATTCATTTCATTTATTCTATTTATTTAATTTTATATCATTTTATATCATTTTATATTATATTATTTTGTTTATTTTCCTTGTTCTATTTATTTATTTTATTTGTTTTGGGGTCACGCGCATCAAATGCCGCCCTCCACGTTCTATTTGCTTAAAAATTAAAAATTAAAAAAAACCGGGTGTAAATGCGGAAAACCGGGTGCACCGCGCAGCCGCAGCTGCGCAGAAAACCTGGTGTAAACGCGGAAAAACCGGGTTTTTTTATTAATGCCCTAAAGTTAATAATTTATGAATAAATAATAAATGTAATAAACAACATGTAACACTCCAAAGCATCATGCAATGTACCATACCTCTGTGTATCATTGTATTTCCATTTCTTTGTCATGAAATCTGATAAGAAGTTAATTTTATAATCAGCATTTGTTTCCAATGAATTCTTCACCCTCAAAAGTGTATGAATCCATTTAAAAACTCCCTGAATATCTTGAAAGACAGACGTGAAGGTGTTTGGAAATAAATTGAGTCCAAAAATCATAAAAATCCAACCAGTGATTTAAAAAAAAAACTGTTAGTCACATTAACTTCTACACCCCTTGAAGTGCTTTAAAAAAGTTTAAAATGTTGAGAAATCCTGGAAATTAAGCTGTGAGTATTTTTTATGAAAAAACCGGGTGGATCGGCCAAAAAAAATAGAAGACATAGTTATTTTGCAAAATGAAAATTACCATAAAATTCTACACCCCTGTAAGTATGATAAATAGGGGGTATCAAATATGACCAAATCCACCATTAAAACCAGTGAATTAAAATATTCAACAAAATTTGGATTTTGGAAATTCTGACCAATTGTATATGGGTATCAATGGTTTTTAAAAATGGTGGATTTTCAAAACCAGTTGATTAGATAATGGTGGATTTAGTCATATTTGATACCCCCTAATAAATTTAAAACTTTGAAAAATAATGAAAATCCGCCCACAAAAAATTAAATTAAAAAAAACCCGGGTGGATTGGCCAAAAACAACAGAAGACATAGTTTTTTTTCAAAATAAAAATTACCATCACGTTCTAAACCCATGTAAGTATAATAAATAAATTTATAATCTCAAAAAATAATGAAAATCCGCCCGCAAAAAATTAAATAAAAAAACCGGGTGTAAATGCGGAAAACCGGGTGTACTGCGCAGCAATTTGGACGTCGCCGCTGCGTAAAACCGGGTGTAAACGCGGAAAAACCGGGTTTTTTTATTAATGCCCATAAAATAAATAATAATATAATTAAAAAATATTAAATATTCAGCTTTCAGTTTCAAGTGTTACATAATGTATGTAATATCTTGGTGGCTGACAAGTATCATGGTTGTGGATTGTTGATTTATTATGGAAGATGTGGGAGAAAGTTTTGTTTTGAATTAAGGTTGATGGAAGGTTTAGACTTTATAATTTTTATAGTGATTCACATTTCCATCAACACCAAGTCTTTGGCTATGATAAAATCTTGATTGTTGTTGTTGATTAGTGTCAGCATTAGAGATACTCCAGAGTATCCTAAGAACTGACTAAACTGTAAAATACAATGAAAATACTGTAGTACTACTGCAAATAATAACAGATCATTAAATATTATTATATCAATCAGCTCAGAATTTCAAATTAAGTAGGGTAGCTCACTCAAACCACCACTAAATTCCTACTCCTTCAAGTTTTCATATAAGAAAGATACTTGAAGAAAAGGGAATGAAAAGTATAACTTATGAATTAGAAATTATTGTCAAAATAGCTGGGAAACAATAAGTATATTTGCATAAATATAAGAGTAATAAAATTATGTGAATAAGAGAGAAATTACCCAAGTGCGTGGTAATTTCCCAGTATTGTTCCATTAAATGAATTGGCCCATGATGTGATTGGTTATGTATACATGTCATAAGGTCATGGGGACATAGAAAATACTGCGCTCAATGCAATACAATTACCATTGCATCATAGTTCATTTGAATTGTAATACATTAGAGCAGAATATAGACCAACATTCTAGAACCTTGCCCTGAAGACCTCTAGAATATAAAAGGAGGCAATTTCCTGGCCTAAGATTAGATCCTCAGCATATTCACCCAATACCACATTAGTAAGTTCCCTGAATATTCTCCTCCTAATTTTAGAGTAGTGTTATCCCTTTTGTTATCCAACCCACCTTGTTTACTGGAATATTTATCAAGTCACCTTAGAACTTGCTCATCTTAGACCTTGAAGCTTTCCTTAAAAAGCAGTTGCTTCCAGACTACCACCTCTGACAGTAGCCAATCAGCTCAAGTGTTTTCCAGCTGCTTAGTAACAATTTATATTGTTACACTCTCAAACAGACACAAAGATAGCCAAACCTATACGTTTAGCTGTTATTCTTCTCCTGATTGACTAATTGTTAAATCAAATAATACCATCAAAAAAGAAGTTTAGTTTATCCTCTGTGCATAGTTTGGGCACTATAGAGAGGATAATACTAATTATTAATCAGATAACCTTTCAGCACAGTGATAGTACCTGGCATTTTTATAGAAATTGTGCCAGTGTTTCATACACATAGCTGAAATTTAGCAGCTCTTTCCTGTTCTTGTCCTTTGGTTTCATAAGCTCTTCCCCAGTGATCAAACTTGAAGTTCATCTTGAAAGAAATTTGGGTTTTATATTGTGGAAAAGACAAATTTTGATGATTCAATTTAGAAAATGTACTAAGTATTTTATTTGTGATTTTATCAAGTGTTTTATTTCAGATTTCATCACATATTTTATTTGTGATTTTGGTTGTAAAGAAAATGATCAAGACTTGGTATAATGTTTTTTTTGTTGTTTTGATGTTTTGATGTTTATTGTATTATGATTTTTTGGATTGGATTTCAAAGTTTTTGAGTGTGGAAAGAAAAAGATTTGTTGAAAAAAATTATATTTGTAGTTCTTAATTTATTTGGATTTGTTTTGATTGATTTTTAATTTAATTTATTTTATTTTGTTGGGTGTTGATTTTATTAATTCTTTGATTTTATTACGTTTGATTTTGTTTTGATTTTATCTTGATTTGATTTTATTTTGATTTTATGTTGAGTTTAATTTTATCTTATTTTATTTTGATCTTATGTTGATTTTATGTTGATTTTATTTTGATTTTATTTTGAATTATTTTGATTTTGTTTTGATTTTATTTTGATTTCATTTATTTTGATTTTATTTATTTTGATTTTATTTATTTTATATTTTATTTTATATTTTATATTTTATATTTTATATTTTATATTTTATATTTTATATTTTATATTTTATATTTTATATTTTATATTTTATATTTTATATTTGTTGTTTTTTCTGTTTTATTTTGTATTTTTTTAATCAACAATGGCTGCTCTCGGCGCAGAACAGCAATCAATGTTGATAACTCCTCTTTGCTGGGAGCAGCCATTGTCAATGGCTGTTCCCAGCAAGGAGGAGGTGACACGGATTGACATCGACCCGTGAGGATGCATCAGTTCATGTGTCATGCATCCTAAAGGGTCGGCGTCAACCCGTTAGGATGCATCAATACAACCTGTACACTTGGTACAGGTTTTGTTTGGCTCCAGGAGCCTATTTTTTAAGTTTTATAGTAGATTTATCATTTTAATAAACTAAATAATATTAAGAAATTCTAATTTAAGGAGAGATTAATATCTCTCCATAATTTACCCTTAAATATTACAATTTGGTTATGTCTCCTACAAGGAGACTATTATCTTGAATTACCCCATGTAATACAAACTCTCTGAGTTATTACATTGGGGATAACATATTGTGAAATATTTAAAGGGGCTGAGATTTCCGTCTAAAGGGAATTTCCCCCAGATTATTACCATACCAACCCATCTACCTTACTATTAATCAGTGAGTGGGGTTTATAATAATCCAACCAAACTTTTTCTACTCTGTTACCCCTTTCTGGACCTTATTCCTAGTCACTGGAATACTTATTCAAGTGAATAGAAGTCCTCTCCCACTCTCAGGGAGTAGTTGAGGCATCTAAGCGCTGAGGTATTACATACCCGCGTTCCCTTGTTGATCCTAGGGTGCCAACTCATACACTTTCTTGTGTATCTGAGCTTTATTTCCACTGGCCTCACCAGCTATAGTGAGACCAACAACATAGATAATAATACTTCACAAGTATTATTACATATCTATCATTCAACCCCGTGTCACATAAGAGACGGGGGCTGGCATTCCCAGAGGGTGTATCCTCTCTTCAACTGGAGAGATTCCCTCTGGTTGAGGAGAGTGTACCCTCTCTTTGGCCGGAGGGATTCCCTCTGGTTGAAGAGAGTGTATCCTCTCTTCAACCAGAGGGGACCCCTCTGGCCAAGAGTGCAGAGATAAATCTCAACACATGTTGTGTAATTTGAACAGATCCTGTACCTGCAAGCACCCCCTGATTGAACACAGGTCCCTTCTTACGCTCAGCAACACTTTATTCATCACTCAGCCCCATGGGGGCACTTCTTTTATAAGTTGGTGAGATGCACCATCTCAGCACAAGGCTGTCCCTGTTTTGATCTCCTAGGCACATGGAAGCTTCCTTCATGGCAATTAAGGCAGCAGTGCCCAAGTGCTACTCTTGGCATGATTGGGAAAACCCAGTGCCTATCAAAGAACAGAGGTTTCCTATGCAGGTGCACTTTCCGGTCCGTCCTGTTCATGTCTTGAATACCCCTATTTCCTAGAAGTGATACTTTCCTGCACCTGGTTGATCACCAAATTATTCCAACCAAGTGGCTCTTCCACTATAGTGCAGGGCCCCATGTTTCTTTTTAAGAGACTTGTCTTTTTGCCATTAATTATATTGTCCTCCATCATCAATTCCTATCACATATCACAGTACCTGACATGTACCACGTAACTGCAAATATTATTAATTATTATTATCTTTAATAATAATTACTATTCTTATTTATTCTTATTATTATTATTTAATATTATTCCTTTAAATAACTTCAAGTAATATTAATTATTATTATCTTTAATAATAATTACTATTCTTTAGTTATTATTATTATTATTATTATTCATTCATTATTATTATTATTAAAGTACATTCATTACAATAATTGATATGAATACTTTAATAATAAATTCATTAATAACACATGAATAATTCTGGTTAATCTATGAACTCTTGTTATACAAGACACGTAACTTGTAGGGCCATTGCCCACCTTTCATGTGAAATATCCTGAGTAACAGATGTCACTCTTTCCCCTCTGATTACGCCCACATTCCTTAACATTGGAATATTTCACGTATAAGATATGTACTTTAATATCTTATAAATACAAGAACTTATTAATATTATAATAATTAATACTTATAAGATGTACCAATAATAAATGACATCATTACAAGTTAATATCTTTATTAATATTAATAACAGATCAATTAATATACATCTCATGATGTGATCCAATCCCACTAAGGACTACTGATCAAAGATGTGTCCCATAACACAGCCTTAGTGGAAATCACATCAGAGACATTAACAGATCCTCCCAAAAGGATCTGTCTTCCCCCTGAAGCTCCCCTGTACCCCCAGGTCATGGAAGCGCTCACAGTCCCCCCAAGAGGACATATTACAATATATAAACAGCTTGTACACATCTTTTTATCCCCCAGAGAATATTTAGAACACCTTAGCACAGTACATACCTTAGAGTTATTTAGCTTTCTTAGTTCCCCATTCTCCACCAATACCCCAATTCTGGATAATCTATAGTCTAATACTGTTATTACCTCAAGAATTGGCCACACACTACCTTCAAAAAGGTAGAAACCACAAACCCAAGTTGAGTCTCTCCTTGGATGCCTATTAATACTTTGTATTGAT
Source organism: Puccinia hordei (assembly GCA_007896445.1). NCBI lineage: Eukaryota > Fungi > Basidiomycota > Pucciniomycetes > Pucciniales > Pucciniaceae > Puccinia > Puccinia hordei. Next base: position 529,216 of record RDRW01000216.1, on the reverse strand, counting down.
TTGGATGCGCCTAATTAGAGCAATTAGAGAAAGCCTCTCAGACAAGACTTACTGATTGAGGATTATCCCTTTTACAGGACATTTAAACCAACCAAAACCACTTTAAACCATCAACCTACCTTAGTTACAACCCTTAACCACAGTTAGTTTCACACCCAGGCTGACACTATCAATCATTCACCATCTGTACTATTTTTGTAACCTTTCCAAAAAGTTTTCATACCTTCCTTTGTACTTGGATTACTTGTCCTCCTCAGCTACCAAGTTGGGGTGGGATGGGGAAGGGGAGGGGCACAAAACACCTCATGAGCTCACTCCTGTCAGCCAGTCCCAAGCCCAAGCAAACCTGATCAAATCTCCAGTCTACCTCTCAAGCTTGGTTGTCCATCCAGATATCAGCCACTCAAACTCAACTAAAATCTGTCTGAATCTTGTCAACAAGGTGCTCAATGCCACTGCAATGGATCTCCTTGGCCTGGGTTTGGTTTGGTATACCGCTCTCTTGGCTGCCTACCAGGGGCAAACAAATATTCTGAACCCCACTTTGATCTGGGTTCAGAAAATGTTTTTTTACATTGAGTCCAGATGTCAAGAGGAGCAAGTCACAAATCCTGATTTCAGATTTTTTCCCAAATTTTGTCAGAACTCACTTTTGGCTACTTTCATAATATTTCCTCCAACCAAAATTACGTGAGAAATTGGGCTTGAAGAGGATCAAAAAAAAAAAAAAAGAGTTTTTTTTATCAGTGGTTTGGGAAATATTTTTGCCTTGAAAATCCTGGTAAATATTTTGAATTGAATGAAGAAATTATTTTCCAAAACAAAATATTATTCTCCCACAGAAAAATTTTCATATTAAACTTGTGAAATTTTAGTGTACCCATGGTGTCTGTACATGGTCTATCCTCTTAGGTGCATGATCTGCTTAAAGATTCCAAGTATGGGAATAGGTGGATTGAACTGAGATAATTGGTAGATTGCATGAGAAGAAGTAAAAGCATACTCTAAATACATGTGTATCTATAGTACGGTGATTATGTAACAAAGTGAAATAATGTGAGAAGAAAATAGTAGACTTTGAGATCATGACCTAAAGACACTCTGTAGTGACATTTATGTAACCCTGCCTATGTAAGGGCCGTTTAATGAGCTACAACACTGCTGACATATGTATGCAAAATGTTGCACGCTGGCAGGTGTCGCTGCAACTGACAATGACTTTGAATAAATTCTGATATGCAGCGTCAGGGTGTACCGGGCCGCAGCAACCACGATATGTGCAAGATGTGTAGATAGTTATAAACTCGTCGGTCCTGCGCCCCTACTTCACTTGCTTTCCTCACCAGACGGGATTCAATAGCGCCGAGCTAACTGCGACAAGACTATACCAACCAGGTGAGTAGTTTATCCCTTTATTCTAGTCATCTATACCAATATTGAAGACGGCATTCAATAGTGCCAAGATAGCTAACTGCGAGGGGACTGTACTAACCAGTACTCCTTTTTCCTTCAGTCACAACAATAATCTTCATGTTCCTTACTCGCTTATCACGGCGATGTTGCCAAGCCCAGGCGACTTATACTCCCCGCGGTGCAGATGGCCTGAGGGTGTTCACAGGTGCGCCTTGGAGGCTCCTCCCGGGGCATATGGGGACCGGTCAGGTGCAATTTTCTCGGCCCAACAGCAACCTTTGCCCAGACCCACACCTTAAACCGGATTCGACGATGGGCTCACAAGATCAACAAAGTTTACAAGTAGTAGCCCCTCCGACCGAGGACATTGAACGCTCTCGTTTCCAAGAGCTCCATAGAGTCGATGATACAAGTTCCTTCTCAAGCTTTGTTAGGCAGGTTGGATGTACGTAGAGTTTGATTTGTCACCATTGATTGTGATTAAGACCTGAATTTGTATCTTTGTTGATTTGTCACGGCATCTTTGTTGATTTGTCACGGCATCCACAGTGGAAAAAGTGCGAGACTACCATGACAAACTGGATGAGCATTTCAGTACTCTGGCGGGCCAGGGCGTGCCAAGATATTTCTGTATCACTGGTTGGAGAGGATTCGTGATCGAAAAGTCGATGAAATTCAAGTTATTCAAGGAGGTTTTGAGACTGGACGAAGAACAACATCCAGATCAGATAAGACAGCTTCTCCGTCTTGCTTACTTCCAACGATATCCCGACCGTGATTCTTCCAACGTTTCGAACGAAGCAATGGTCACTGCAATTGAGGCTCCCATTCACACAGTTGTTAAGGACCCTTCCGACTCTAAACCTCTACGGTTCGATTTGTCTGTTGACATCGTGAAGGCTGGCTATAGTGCGGAATACAGGAAATCGGACCTCATCGTCGAGCCAAACCTAGCTCGCCTGCGTCGTTGGGCAACAGAATGGTCAAAACAAATCCACAAGGCACCCTTTACTTCGATCATCGGCCCGACAATGAGCGGTAAAACTCGATTAATACTTGAGTTAGCTAAACACGTCTGCGTAGTTTATATATGTGTCCGGCCTCCCACCTCAACTGGCCAGCCCCCTCGCTCCTCACTTGCTGAGGCACTGCTGCCACAAGACCAGCAGCAGAAGTCAAAGCTGCATATACATTACTCTCGCTTTTTGGCTGCGATTCTAGAAGTGGTGGCTGATTTCTTTTCAAGGGCTGAGATAAAAGAGCAAAAACCAGCCGATCAATTGGCTGCGTGGTTTGACTACAGTTTCCAAATCGATGAACAGAAGAAGCCTGAAAAGTTTTCCCTCGATGTGCAAACAAAAATGAAGGCGCTACCAGAACTGAGCTCAACAGAAATGATTGGGCCACTTGTCGCGGGGGCCACAGACAAAATGTATGAGAGCATGAAACTCCTCAATAACGGACCTCTCAAGCTATTTCTGGCAATTGACGAAGCCAGAAACTTGCTCGCACCTGAACATGAAACTCTCAAAATCTCGTACTTTCGCATCTTTCGACAGGTTCTATCCCAGATACCTGAATCAAAGGGATTCTTTGCCGCCTTCACTGATACAACTTCAAGGGTAGCTAACTTCGCTCCTGCGCCCAACAAGGACCCCAGCTTGAGAATCCCCGGCGTTGGGTACGAACTGTTTCCGCCGATATATCAAATCGCAACACTGGATCTGATGGCCAAGCCAATACCGCAAAGTTGGAACGATTTGCTATTGCCTGATCGCCTCTTCAGTTATGGCAGCCCATTTTACGGCCTGTATTTCGACAAAGCGATCAAGTTGACGGGCCGGCCGCCTATTGCAGACACCATGGGTCTTGCCACTTCAAAGCTACTTTGCGACACAACTTACCCTCCCGCTCACCAGTTGTCTGAATCACAAGTTTTTGCCTTACTGGGTTCTACGATAAACACACGACTCACATCTTTGGAGATCAACTCAGCACTGATTTCGAGTCACGCAGCCCACTGCATGTACATTAGCCCATCTCGAGATCTGATAATCAGCTATTATCCCTCGCAATTCGTCTACGCATCGGCAGCCAATGCATTTCTTGCATCGGACGACAAGATTATGGTCGTCTGCATTAATACTCTAGCTACCGCAATGCAGAATGGGCTCATTTCCCTCGGAGATGCTGGAGAAATGGTGACCAGGATCATCTTATTACGGGCCATGCACAAAACGAAGAGGATTTTGTGTAACGGCGACTACTCAATCCCCTACGGATATTCGGTTCGATTGGAAGATTTTCTTGTGACCTTGACTGGGAAGGAACCGCAACAGTTGGACTTGGGTGGGATCGGAAAGAACAAACGAACCAAGCTCTTGCAGCACGGACGGATCTTTTTTAACCATTTTATCCCCATCGAATACACGCCCAACGCAACTGATTTCTTGGAGCTTTTGTACCGAGGCCTTGCGGTTCAATGTAAGCGTGGACAATCTGGGCTCGATCAGCTTTTCCCAATCTATCTTGCACCAAACTCCAAATCCCCGAACACTGCCAAGCTCGACCACACGAACATCTCCTTTTGTGGTATTCAAACCAAAAATCAGATAGGTTCAATCGACTGGAGCAGAAACAGTCCTAAGTGGTCCCAAAGTGGCGCTGGAATTCAAGATATTCAAAACCCGTACCTTATCGTATTATTCAGCTTGAGATCAGAGAGCGCGCCCCAAACGTCAAGGACGGAACGGTGGAAGGAACCGTCGGGAGTAACAGACAAAGGAAGAGCATATCTCGAGTTTTTTGGCCTGGATTGTATCGCGTGTCTCACGCCTGAAATACGCGATGCGCTGAGAAGATTGCTCAATGCGACACCAGTAGACATACTGCCCCTCCATGAAAGAGATTCCAAAATAGATTCCAAACCCCTTGATGCTCCTACCTTGGAGTGGATCAGACGTCAAAACCCAATGTTTTATCACAGGGATAATCGAATAAACGTTTATCCGACAGATGCAAGAACCTGTCAGTCTTTATTCCTCATTAAGCAGGCTGTCATTCAAACCAGCAGGTCACGATTTGATACTCATTGACAATACAATGAACTTTTGCCTGATGTTAAGCAGCACGGAAAAACACAAAAAGAAGACCCAAGAAAACGACTACTGCTTCGAATTAGACCATCTTTTGCTTCCGCTGTACTGTATAGGCTCTTGTAAGAATAGCAAAGACTCCAATGTATTTATTCAATGTTAGAATTGTGGTTGTAACATATGTCCTTGAGTTAAAAAGCAAAACATTTTTATCTCATAATTGCATCATCATTTGATTGCGAGAGGTACTGGATTCGACTCCCAGGTACTCCCCCTTGCGACAGTTATTTCGCTGGCTAGCCTTTTTGGCCCAACGGCAGGCCAATGCTATTTTTGTCAGATGGACGCAGATGCTAGACTGAAACGAATCTGGGGGCTCAGGGGATTTGCACAAAGCAAGTGCGAATGCCAACATGCTACGGCACCGGAATGTGGGGAATGATCAGAAACACAGGGATGTGAAACAGATTGAAAGAACGAGGGTCAAATTAGCTCAGATTTGGTGGGTCATAATAAGCTAGAGCTCACTACACATTCTATCTATTGCTATGTGTTTCTATTTTTTATTTTCTGGCCACAAGAAAGAAACAAACAAAAGGACAAAGGAACAAAGATCCAACCAAAAAAAACAAAGGGATTGATGACTAGAAAGATAACAAAACAAAGCGGGCGGATATGGAAGAGAGGGGATAATGGAAGTTTACTTTTCAGCCTTCAATTTCTTGTCCAATTTTTTTTTGACATTTCCTGTCAGCTTTCCGTACTCTACTCCACTTATTGTGGCGTGTACAGTAAGGACTAAAGAATAATTTTACACTTAAAAAGTGTAATAAAGCAATTTCCAATAAGAACAATTACTTAAGTGTTTATAAAAACACTAAGTATCAAAAAAAACAGGTTATAACCCTGCTGCCAAAACTTCTATTAAGGGATTTAAATCCTAGAAGGGCTAACCAGATTGATACACGGTTCTTCCAATCCAATTAAAGGTATTTAATTGATTGGGGGGGAATTTGGTTGAAGAATTTTAACTAATTAAGATAGTATATAAATAAAGGCCAGTCCTCCTTACTTACAGGAGAAGGTGAGCGCCTTTGTAGCTTATAATAAGTTATCTAGTGTGTGTTAAAATTGATGGGGGGAGAATCTCTTCAATTTGGTGAAGAAACCTCCTCCTTAAATAATAAATATTTTGTATTAATCCCTCTGCAATTCATTTGACAGTGGGGATTGGGGCAATGTTTACAGGTGAATCTGATCAGCCTGTTTGTGGTAAGAAGTAGAATATGGTGTCATTTTTAATTACAATGATGCCATATTTATTTCACATTAATTAAATTAATTTAATGTCTATTTTTCTTAATTAAACTAAATATTGTTTAATCACATGTACATGTAACTTCCTTTGGGGTTAGTGCTTGGAAAAGCGCTTTCTCTGGAGAGTAAAACATGTGGGAATTAATTTATAAGTGATTATTGCATAATTATTATACTTTACATAAAGATTTACCTTTATTTATGTATAATTTTATACTATAAATTAGTATTGGTTAATCTTGGATCTTCCAGGATTTTGAAGAAGAAAACTATGCCAATAAATGGTTCTTTATCCATTTATTTCATGTTTGAAAATTAATTTTCCAAAGATTTTCATTAATTAAATTATAACTTAATTTTAGTAAAAAGTAGATATAATTTAAATAAATGATTTTTATTGAATGTGGTCATGAGTGTGGCTTGGTCTCAGGTTCTTTTGTTAATAACAGTTAATAATGAGCCAGCCTCTAACTGTTAGACTATTGTACCATTTGATAAAATGATAAGGTCTAATTTCTGTTTTGTTCAGACTATAAAAAATGATAATAATAAAAATAAAGAATAATAATAATTATTCAAGATTGCACTGCAGTTTCAAGTATTACATGTTACATAATACATGTAATATCTTGGTGGCTGACATTTCCTGACCAGATAAATGGATAAGTTCAAAGTTGAAAGAATCCAAGAATCCTGCCCATAAAGCTTGTTTTGGTGAAAGCAAAGTAGCAGAGATAAAATAATTCAAATTTGCATGATCTGAAAACACAAGGAACGTTTTAGAGGTGCCTGCTAGCCAAGCTTGCCACTCCTCAAATGCTGAGACTACTGCTAAAATTTCAAGTTCATATATTGACCAGCTTTGTTTGGCCTCTGTTAATTTTTGAGAGAAGAAACTAATGGGATGTAGCTTTCCCATGGAATCCAAAAGCCAGAAATATCCACATGAACTATTCTTTCTTCTTCAAAAGCAAAATGAATAAGGAGGTGAGCACAAGAAAAGGCTGATAAAAATGAATGAAAAGCTGTTTGGGGACCTTTTTATTTCATACAATTGGGTCAAAAAGAAGTCTCCTTTTTGAGATGAGTGAGGACTTCATCAGAAAAATTTGGGATGAACTGTCTATAAAAGTTACAGAATCCTAAAAACCAATGCAATCTTTTAAGGGTCTCTGGGACTGGCCATTGCAATTTTTGATGTTAGCCGCTTGTCCCTCTAGTACTCAGAACGCTTGTTCCTCAGATGACATCATTCTAAGACCCGGTCAGATCTATGCTTGGATTGCTCATTATATCTCTTCTAGAATTCCCACAGCAAGAATCGTGTTTGGTCCTCTTTCAAATCAAGAATCAACAATATATAAACTCAACTCTTTTGTCAACCTTGTTTTGTTCTCCTCAGGGAACTTACAACAAAATAATTTGTTGTCTCATAAAGCTTGTTCTTACTTCTTACATTATTATAAGCTGTTCCTCCATCATGAATTCTACCTATAGTTGACCTCAACTTTACCATCATATCTATTATTCATTTTCTTCACATTCTCATCAATATCTTCTTTGAAAAAAGTCTTCTTTCCCTTCCTTTTGACTATCCGCCGATCATCAAATCAATATCAACTCAAGCAAATCATCAGCCTTGTATGTATTTCTCAAAAATACATATCTTGATCAAAAGAATATTGATGAACATTCTCTCCTTTCATTTTCTCTTTATTGTTTTTCTCCTGTTTCTCTTTCCTTTTTTCTCTGCCCACCTAGTATCTGTCAGCCCTAGAGATACTCCAGAGTATCCTAAGCACTGACTAAACTACAAAATACAATAAAAATAATTTATTACTAATGTAAATAATAACATATCATAAAATATCATTATATCAATCAACTCAGAATGTAAAATTAAGTGGGGTAGCTCACTCAAACCACCACTAAATTCCTACTCCTTCTAGTACTTTATCATATGATAAAGATACTTTAAGAAAAAGGGAATAAAAGTATAAATTATTGATTAAGAAATTATTGTCATAAAAGCTGAGAGACAATAAACTTATTTGCATAAATATAAGAATAATAAAATTATGCTTATAAGAAAGAAATTACCTAAGTGCGTGGTAATTTCCCAGTATTGTTCTATTAAATGAATTGGCCCATGATGTGATTGGTTATACACACATGTCATGAGGTCATGGGGACATAGAAAATACTGTGCTAAATTCAATACAATTCCCATTACATCATGGTACATTTGAATTTTAATACATTAGAGCAGAATTTAGAATAACATTCTAGAACCTTCCTCAAGGAAGCTCTAGAATATCAAAGGAGGCCATTTCTGGCCTAGGATTGGTTCCTCAGCATATTCCCCCAGTACCATATTTGTAAGTACTCTGAATATTCTCCTCCTAATTTTAGAGTAGTGTTATTGCCTTTATCCAATCCACCTTATTTACTGGACTAGTTATCAAGCTATCTTAGAACATCCCCATCTTAGACCTTGGACTATTCCTTAGAAAGCAGTTGCTGCAAGACTACCACCTCTGACAGTAGCCAATCAGCTCAAGTGCTAGCCAGCTGCTTAGTAACAATTTACATTGTTACACTCTCAAAAAGACAGAAAGATAGCCAAACCTATATGGTTAGCTGTTAGTCTTCTCCTGATTGACTTATTTGTATATCAAAGGGACAATTCCAAAGGAGTTTTACGTTATCCTCTGTGCATAGTTTGGACACTATAGAGAGAATAAGACTTGTGATTATTCTGATAACCTTTCAGCACAGTGATAGTACCTGGCTTTTTATAGACATTAAGCCAGTGTTTCATACACATAGCTGACAGTATCTCTTGCCTTTAGGTAATTTCATCTTTCTTTTGTATTTCTTATTATCATGTTACTTATAAATACTATCCTTTAGTTTGACAATTCACAGTAATATGGTATTGAATTTTTTGGGGTCCATGCAAAGACCTTTGAAAGTTAAAATAAAGCCTAGGATTTGCCGCTCTGTCTGGTAAAATTGACACTGTTTCAATGATGCCGTAAGAGAGAATTCTCTTAACTTAGTTAGTATAGACTTTAAATGTGACATATGGTCTTCCTTGTTTTTGGACAAAATTAGTATATCATTGATGTATACAAAGCAACAGACATCAATAAACTTGTGAAAAACAAACTGAATGAAGTGTTGAAAGGTTTCTGGAGCATCAGTAAGGCCAAAAGGCATTTGGAGGATATGGATTGAAATAACTAGTTGGAATTATACTGTAGGGAGAATAGAAAATAACAGGGAAGTTTTTATAGAACACAAGTTTATTTCAAGCTTACCTTCCTCAAAGGTTTCCCCAGCATTGCATCCAAACAAGAGCATGTCTGCATGTGATCAATGCCTTGAATTATCCCAAATCTCAATGATTGGGGGAGGAGTAATTACAGAGATATTAGCTTGAGCAATGTTGTTGGAGACTGGTGTTCAATGGTTGAGCTTTGAAAACAGGTCTAACTTTTCTTTCATTGAAACTTTGGGATTTGGACATGATTGATTTGTGATTAGGTTTCTGTTGTGCACCTTATGAAATTGCTAGCAAAGTTTCTTCTTTACACAAAGACTGTAATAGAGAGAGACAGAAAAATCCATGTGTTCTACCATGAAGTCAATGTCAACAGGGGTTTCTGCTTGAGGAGTGTGTGGGAGAGGTTGAGGTTGATATTTGGGTTGTCCAACAGACATGTTGCTTTGTGGTTGGTTTAATTTGTCCAATATGTTGGATGGAAGTATTGCTAGATCCTGTTTTTGTTGTAGGGTGTTTGAAGATTTGCAATTTCCAAAACTCTTGGATTCAAGGTGTGTTTGTATAATTTGCATCAACTTTCCTTGGTAAGGTCCACAGCATAAACAAGGGAACTAAACAGAGAATTAAACACATCCAGGGACATGTTTCCTTGTTTAAAAATATACAAGGCTCTTTCAGCATCTTCTCTGCTGTTCCTATCAGCAAATATCTCTAGTTCTAATTTTTCAAGAAACGAACAAATAGAAACAAGGCAAGCAAGAATATGAGGTTCTTCCACCAATGCTGAATGATTGATGAGATTTTGGACTCTAGAGTTCTTCTTAAAAGTCAAGATCCACCAATTTTACGAGGGGTTTGAATCAAAAATGTTCCCATTTGGTTGAAAATTTCAAACCACCCAATTTATTTTTCTCTTTTCAGTCTGGAAAAAAGATTCAAATTCTACTAACCGGTTGTTGATAAAATAAAATAAATTATTTATCTCCTTTGGGTGGCCAGAAAACAAAGCATGCAAAATTAAGCCAACATTGGAAAAGGTGGGTTGAGGTTGTGGGGTAGGAGTGGATTCAAAGGTGGTGATTTTTTGATGAAATAACAGGAGGCATTGGGTGATATCTTGAAGGGATACTTCAAATTCTTTTAATTCTATTTTCAGGGATTTTATATTGGATGAAAAGGATTCAGAACATTGAGCTTCTGAATGGTGATGGAGTTGGAGGTTGGAGAATGTTTTGGCCAATTGCTCAACTTTTTCATTGTGGTTATCTTCCATAATAACAGAATAAGTTGACTAACAAAAGAAGCATGAAACATTCATTCTATTTAAAGATCACAATATCATTGTAATGAATATGGTTATCATAATCTTCAGAAATTCCAGAAACAGATGGGTTTCTGAATTTCACACAGACTAGCTAATGGACCACAAAAGGCAAATTTCTCACAAAGGTATTTATAAAAATGATTTATTTGACTTTGATGTATTAATGATTGATAAGAAAAAAAAATATTGTGATAGGGAGAATAACCAAAACAGATGTGTATTAGTAGGACTCTTTGTAGGAAACATTTTTTCAGCATTAGAGTCATCACAACTGACCTAAAGCTTGCCTTATTCCCTTCTTCTTCCAATCAATAATGAACAATAGCCTTATATCTTTTCATCCTCAATCTTAATCATCATGTTGAGTGCAAATTCTGTTTCCTCAGTAAATTTTGACGATAGTTTTCACTGAACACTTTGAAATTTCTCTACTCCTTCATAGAGTAATTAAACAAATAATTCTATGCCACAACGGGTTGGGCAAGTAAACCAAGGCCAGCCAACCACATCTACATTTAAGATTACATAATCAAACCTTGAAAATTTTCAAAGTTGGTGTATCCTCCATTGCAGGGAGGATACACAACCTCTAGACACCCAGAACCACCAACTCAGATCACCAAGCATCCATCAAGTTACAGCTCACCACTCTAACCAACCAAATGCCTCTTTCACCCAGTACTTCACCAGTATTTTCAGTCAGTCCCCTTTCTGAACCTTGCTCTTCTGACAGTAGTCCTTCTCTGTCTCCCCTTTTTCCTTTTCCTTTTCCCTTTCCTCATCCATCATCAAACCAGATCCAATCAAGCTCCATTCATCAGATCAGATCAGCCTTAATCATCCCAAGAGATCATCCAGCCTTGCTCCAGTCTTTTTTCTGTGGTTTTCATTGAAACAAACCACATATTTTTCCCTCTAAATAACCTTGACTATCTTGCTTGACTATAGTCTAACAAACTGGGCTGATTAGACTTGTCTTCTCAGTTACCTTCCACTTTTCCATTGTGTTAAGAGGCTGTTGCATTTCTCAAAGTCTCTGGCACAGCTGTCCAACTTTCTAAGTTGTTGATTATCATTAATAAGAGCACTCAAATTATTCGAATTTCAGATCAATCAATAATCATCTCTTCTTTCCTTGTCAGCTTTCTGTACTCTACTCCACTTATTGTGGCGTGTACAGTAAGGACTAAAGAATAATTTTACACTTTAAAAGTGTAATAAAGCAGTTGCCAATAAGAATAATGACTTAAGTGTTATAAAAACACTAAGTACCAAAAAAGGAACAGGTTATAACCCTGCTGCCAAAACTTCTATTAAGGGATTACATCCTTAGAAGGGCTAACAGATTGATACACGGTTCTTCCAATCCAATTAAAGGTATTTAATTGATTGGGGGGGAATTTGGTTGAAGAATTTTAACTAATTAAGATAGTATATAAATAAAGGCCAGTCCTCCTTACTTACAGGAGAAGGTGAGCGCCTTTGTAGCTTAAAATAAGTTATCTGGTGTATGTTAAAATTGATGGGGGGAGGATGTCTTCAATTTGGTGAAGAAACCTCCTCCTTAAATAATAAAATATTTTGTATTAATCCCTCTGCAATTTATTTGACAGTGGGGATTGGGGCAATCTTAACAGGTGAATCTGATCAGCCTGTTTGTGGTAAAAAGTAAAATATGGTGTCATGTTTAATTTAAATGATACCATATTTATTTCACATTAATTAAATTAATTTAGTGTTTATTTTTCTTAATTAAACTAAATAATTTTTAATCACATGTACATGTAACTTCCTTTGGGGTTAGTGCTTGGAAAAGCGCTTGCTATGGCGAGTTAAACAGGTGGGAATTAATTTATAAGTAATTATTGCATAATTATTATGCTTTACATAAAGATTTACCTTTATTTATGTGTTAATTTATACTATAGTTTTACTATGAATTAATCTTGGATTTTCCAGGATTTTCAAGAAGAAAACTATGCCAATAAATGGTTCTTTATCCATTTATTGCATGTTTGAACATTAATTTTCCAAAGATTTTCATTAATTAAATTATAACTTAATTTTTAGTAAAAAATAGATATAATTTAAATAAATGATGGGCATTAATAAACAAACCCGGTTTTTCCGCGTTTACACCCGGTTTTACGCAGCGGCGACGTCCAAATTGCTGCGCAGTACACCCGGTTTTCCACATTTACACCCGGTTTTTTTATTTAATTTTTTGCGGGCGGAATTTCATTATTTTTCAAAATTTTGAAATTGCTAAAAATACTTCTTGGCGTGTAGAATCTTATGGTATTTTTTATTTTCCAAAAAAACTATGTCTTCTATTTTTGTGGCCAATCCACCCGGTTTTTTTTCAATTTAATTTTTTGCGGGCGGATTTTCATTATTTTTCAAAGTTTTAAATCTATTTATCATACTTACAGGGGTGTAAAATTTTATGGTAATTTCTATTTTGCAAAAAAAACAAGTCTTCTATTTTTTTTGGCCAATCCACCCGGTTTTTTCATAAAAAAAAACCCCACGGCTCAATTTTCAGGATTTCTCAAAATTTTAATTTTTTTTAAAACAGTTTAAGGGGTGTAGAATTTAATGTGACAAACAGTTTATTTTGGCTTCACTGGCTTTCTGTTTATCATTTTTGGACAGAATTTATTTCTAAACACCTTCACGCCTGTCTTTCAAGATATTTGGGGAGTTTTTAGATGGATTAATACACTTTAGAGGGTAAATAATTCATTGGAAACAAATACGGATTATACAATTAACTTGTTATCAGATTTCATGACAAAGAAATGGAAATATCATGATACACAGCGGTATGGTACATTGTATGATGCTTTGGAGTGTTACATGTAAGATAATCATTACACATTACATATGGGTTCAGGAATGTAATTCAGGCGTAGATTCACCATTTGTAAGCATTTTCTAGTTGTTTTCAGTAGTTTTTATAACAATTTCTCTTTCTTACACTTATTATTTGTGTGTGCATTCTTAGTCTGTACTAATGTCTCTTTGTTTTTTATCACATTTATTATTTATTAATAAATTATGACCTTGCAATTATATCTCTTGCTTTTTATTTTATTTATTTATTTCATTCATTCTATTTATTTTATTTTATCTTGTTTATGTTTATTTTGCTTGTTTTACTTACTTATTTAATTTGTTTAAATAAAATATTGAATGAGTTGGGGAGGTTGCGCGCATCAAATGCGGCCCTCCATAATTTTATTTTATTTTGTTTTGTTTATTTTCCTTGTTTTAATTGTTTATTTTAATTGTTTTAAATAAAATATTGAATGAGGATGATTGGGGAGGTTGTGTTATTCATAAATCATTAACTTGCAATTATGTCTCTTGCTTTTAATTTATTTATTTAATTTATTCATTTCATTTATTCTATTTATTTAATTTTATATCATTTTATATCATTTTATATCATTTTATATTATATTATTTTGTTTATTTTCCTTGTTCTATTTATTTATTTTATTTGTTTTGGGGTCACGCGCATCAAATGCCGCCCTCCACGTTCTATTTGCTTAAAAAATAAAAAATAAAAAAAACCCGGGTGTAAATGCGGAAAACCGGGTGCACCGCGCAGCCGCAGCTGCGCAGAAAACCAGGTGTAAACACGGAAAAACCGGGTTTTTTTATTAATGCCCTAAATGACTTGCATTGAATGTGTTCATGAGTGTGGCTTGAACTCAGGTGTTTATGTTAATAACAGTTAATAATGAGCCAGCCTCTAACTGTTAGACTATTGTACCATTTGATAAAATGATACGGTCTTATCTCCCTTCTGTTCAGACTATAAAAAAAATCATAATAATAATAAAAATAAAGAATAATAATAATTATTCAAGATAGCAGTTTCAAGTATTACATGTTACATAATACATGTAATATCTTGGTGGCTGACATTCCTTCTCTTTCCTTCTCTTTCCTCTTGTGCCTCTTTACAGTTGTTTGCTTTATCTTTCTGAAATACAACTGTTGCCCCCCATCTTTGTGTCCTGTTGTCACTTTAGAGACCCAGGCTCACACTTACTTTATGCTATAAGAGGAGGAGGGTAGGCTGTCTCAAGGTAAAATGGAGATTTGGAAGCGGTTGGAAAGGTGGGCTTGATGACTGGACAGAGTTTGGGTTAAATACAAGAGGCTTTGAGTCTTGAGGACTGATTTAATGTGCAGTCACTAGTAGGCTGGAATGGTGGAATTCTGGTTGTACATATGATACAGCTGGGGAAAAAAATACAGGGGGAAGAAAGGGCCTCTTGAATTCCTTTCTGGATCCCTGGTGGCAAATGTCAGCCTACGTGATGCCAAGGATGAATCCTTCTAGGTACACGTGGTGCAACGTATGAAGTAAACGAGTATAAAACTCTTGGAGGTGGATATAGAGTCTAATTACCAAAGAATGAAGGGAATTGTGACATAAAAAATAGAGAAAAGTAGTGATAATTATCTTAAATAAATTTATTGTAATTAAAACCAGAGGGGCCTGATAAATAAGGGGTGGTTCAATCCCTCTAAGGTATCTTGCACACAAATGCAGAGGATTTAATAACTTGGAAAGCTGGGGCCTGATTGAACAGGGGTGGTTTAAATCCCAGTTGAAAGGAATGGGGGATTACTTACTGGTAATAATCCTAGGGGAAATTGAGGATATTCTGGGTGGAAACAGGAAAGTTTTGAGCTCTTGAAAAGGTGGTCAATGGAGCTGTGTGGTAACTGTGGTGTTTGTGGGGAAGGCAGGGCAAAGGAATACTACTAAGGGACTTACCAGGTTATTTATGGAGATTAATATCGGATAAAAGGTGGGAAAGTGTCTGGGTGGTGTTTTAAAGCATGATGAGCCTTCTTTGGGCGGTTGAAGAGCTCCATAAATAGTCTTGAGATCCCTCTGGGGGCCTTGTGGGTGGTATTGGCCAACTTGTGGGCGCTTTGACCACATTTGTCAGCCACCAAGATATTACATACATTATGTAACACTTGAAACTGCAAGCTGAATAATCAATAATATTTAATTATATTATTATTTATTTTATTCTATTTTTACTTTATTTATTTTACTAGATTTTCTGATTATAATAAAACTTATACTCAACTGTTTCAACAATTGGTATATAGTCTAACAGTTAAGAACAAGCCTAGAAATATCTGGTTGATACATAAGGCTCTGTGCTCAAGCCACACTCATGATCACACTTAAAATATAATAATAAAGTTATTTAAAATTATATCTATTTTTTATCAAAAATCCAAGGAAATTTAATTAAAGAAAATCGTTGGCAAATTAATTTTCAAACACGCAATAAATGGATTAAGAACCCTTTATTGGTATAGCTTTTTCCTTGAAAATCCTGGAAAATCCCAGCATAACCCATAGTAATATATACTATAAGATTACATATGTATTTAATTGCATAACTTATGTGGTATGTATTAAATACATAATTACATGTGATTTTACATTACTGATCACTCAGGGAAAGCGCTTTTCCAAGCCTTGGTCCCTAGAAAATTTATTCACAAGTACTTCTTAGTGAAATAATTATTTACTGTTGAAATAATTATTTCCCACTAAGTCATTCATTGGGAAATAATTATGGGGTCATTCCAAATAGGAATGACACCATGTTTCACATCAGATCACGAACAGGGTACTCAGTTTCCCCTGGTGATATTGCCCTGATCACTGCTTCAAAGAAGCTTGTGAAATAATAATTATTTTTATTATTTAAGAAGGAGTTTTCTTCACTAAAATGAAGATTACTCCCCATCAATTTTAACATACACTAGATAAATTATTATAAGCTACAAAGGCGCTCACCTTCTCCTGTAAGTAAGGAGGACTGGACTTTATTTATATACTATCTTCATTAGTTAAAATTCCTCAACCAAAATCCCCCCCAATCAATTAAATATCTTTAATTGGATTGGAAGAACCGTGCATCAATCTGGTTAGCCCTTCTAGGATTAAAATCCCTTAATAGAAGTTTTGGCAGCAGGGTTATAACCTGTTTTTTTTGATACTTAGTGTTTTATAAACACTTAAGTAATTGTTCTTATTGGAAATTGTCTATTTACACTTTTTAAGTGTAAAATACTTCTTTAGTCCTTACTGTACACGCCACAATAAGTGGAGTAGAGTACAGCAAGCTGACAACATTGTGGCCTTCTTGGTGATGCTACAGCAGCTAGTGCCTTCAGTATAATTCACCAAGTTAATACATATTATTATTATTATTATTATCATTTGTAATAATTACAATATGTATTATCAGTACTGGTTGGTATTTTATTAGTATCTGTGGCTTAATGGTATCTTATCATAAGCCACAGTAATTTGTTCTGTACTGTGTTCAGTATTACTGTAGTTATTTTTGTATGTCTAATAATATCTAATAATACAATTATTCATTCTAGTTCCCAGTAATCTTTATTACATATGTAACATATGTGGTGAAATTACTGGGGCGCTTTTTGTTGCCTTGAGTGTATATTTTATTGGCTCTGGTTTCTGTGTGCCACGCTGAGAGCCTGTAAGAGGTCTAATGGTTGCGCAGGGGCTTGTAATCCAACTTTGGAGCGTGATCCCAGTCACGTGGGTTGATTTCAAAGTGAGGTACCCTAGGTTAAATTTAGCGTAGATTTAGAATATCAAATAATATTCCAACTATTATTTGATGTAATATATTTTTATGTGTATTGTTATTTTATTAATGTTTTCAAATTCTTGTAACAGGTTGCTCTGTCATAGTAGCAAGCTGACAGCAAAACACCAGGTGTGCTGAATAAGTACAATAAGTATTAAACAACAGTGCAAAAGATGTACTGTGGCTTGTTATAAAAATGCAAATAAGCCACAAATACTAATCATACAAAACAGTAATGATGTACTACACGGCTTTACTTAATACATTTTATATACTAAAATAAGTAAAACATCTACAGAACAATTTATATGGACCCTGGTGACACAAACCCAAGGCATAAGCCTCTGTAGCGTCACCAGGGAGGCCAATACTTAGCTAAAGCACCCACAAGTTGGCCTTTAGCACCCAGAGGGTCCCTGTTGAGTTGCCTGTTAGTCTGCTACCATGATGTATCACCAGCTGAACCATGAGCACTACCAACCAACACCCTGGCAGTCACAAGCGTCTGTAGCCTAGTTGGTAAAGGCAGCACTCTAGCATGTGTCTCAGCTTAGCTGAGGTCGTGAGTTTGAATCTCACCAGACACATCTCCATTTTACAGTCTCTACAGGTTATGAGCCCAGATTCTACCTAAGCGCTACTCGCTTACATAAGAGACCTGATGAAGATGTGAATGCTTCATGCAAGACCAAAAACCCCTGTAAGCCTACATCAAGGTCCCGGGTTCAACTCCCACAGCGGCCACACCTACATGGGTCCAAATCCCCATACTTCCTTGGGTCACATCCCCACACTTACTGGGTCACATCCCCACACTTAATGGGTCTAATCCCCATACCTCTTGGGTTCAATCCCCACTCTCCACATCATGTAGCAAGGGGGGGTGTTGAGTTGCCTGTTAGTCTGCTACCATGATGTATCACCAGCTGAACCATGAGCACCAACCAACACCCTGGCAGTCACAAGCGTCTGTAGCCTAGTTGGTAAAGGCAGCACTCTAGCATGTGTCTCAGATTAGCTGAGGTTGTCAGTTCGAATCTCACCAGACACATCTCCATTTTACAGTCTCTACAGTCCCCAGAGGGATCTCAAGAGTATTTAAGGAGCTTGCCAGGATTAATAAAATTGTTGATGTTGAATAGATATTTAACAATTTTCCTTACCTTGTGCCATTATATTTCCATTTCTTTGTCATTAAATCTGATAATGAGTCACTTTTAGAATCAGTATTTGTTCCCAATGAATTCTTCACCCTGTACAGTATAGGAAACCATTTTACAACTCCCTGGATATCTTGAAAGACAGAAGTGAAGGTGTTTGGAAATAAAATGTGTCCAAAAATCGTAAAACTCCAACACATGATTTTTTAAAAACAAAAGATTAGTCACATCAAATTCTACCCTCCTTAAAGTGTTATAAAACGTTTTAAAATGTTGAGAAATCCTGAAAATTAAGCCGTGGGGATGTTTTTTGAAAAAAACGGGTGGATTGGCAAAAAATGATAGAAGTCCCATTTTTTTTGAAAAATGAGAATTACCATAAAATTCTACGCCCCTCAAAGTGTAATAAATGAACTTCATATCTTGAAAAACAATGAAAACCCGCCTGAAAAAAATTAATCAGAAAAACCGGGTGTAAATGTGGAAAACCAGGTGTACTACGCAGAAATTTTGACGTCACTCCTGTGTAAAACCGGGTGGAAAAGCGGAAAACCAGGATTTTTTTAATTTTATGATTTTTTGTTTTTTTAATTTTTAAATTTATTTGTGTTTTTTTAATATAATGTAATATAATTCTTTGTGTTTTTTTCATGTTTTTGATGTGTTTGTTATGTTTTTTTTTTCTTCTTTGGAGGGGGGACAGTGGATCCAAAGGACAGACATCCCTGATGGCTGTCCTTTGCTGAGAACAGGCATCAGCAAAGCTGGCTGTTCTCCGCTGAGGACAGCCAGAATCAATGGCTGCGCTTGGCAAAAAACAGCCATCAATGTTGATGATTCCTCTTTGCTGGGAGCAATTTCTGTTCTCAGCAAGGAGGGGAGGTGACACGGATTGAAATCAACCCGTTAGGTTGCATTTTTTCATATGTCATGCATCCTAATGGGTCAACATTGACAGGTTAGGTTGCATCAATTGATCTTGTACACTTGGTACAGGATTTGTTTGGTTACTATTGTGATTTTGAAGTTTATTACTGTATACAAAAAACCAGACTAATAGCAAAGAACTAATCAGATAAACAAATGTGAGTGATAAATAGAACAGTTTAAGAAAGGATCATACCGCTAGGAATCAATGAGAATAAGTTTGATGTTTTTAGAGTTATGAAGGCTGAAGAAGATTAAGAAGAAGACAATACAGGCTTGAGAGACAGAATTAAGAATAAAGTTCAGTTAAGAAATCAAGCAGGTGAGAAAAGAAAAGAAAGACCAATGAAAAAGAGTACCAACAAGCTGATAGATAGATGAGATTCTTGATGTAGAAGTATTGATGGAGAGTGTTGAGTTGAGTGGATTAGTTTTCTTGATTGAATGAGAGAAAGGAATTTGAAGGTAAGTGTTGATGAAGATGTGATGGAATCAAATCAGGAGATCTTTTTACTTTATGTTGGATATGTTGAAGTGGTTTCTTTGAATCAACATTCTTGGAACTTGAGGATCCTGATGTAGATGTAAGAGTAATTGAGAGTGAGTAGTTGAAAGGGAAGTTGATAGGGAAAGAGGAAAAGAGACAAGAGAGAGAGTGATTTGATTAGGAAGTTTGACAATTGAAGAAGTTTATGAATTAAAGACCTGAATCTAGACTGGAGAAGGGGTTCGGGTGGTCACAAGATCTGTAGGAGGGTTTAAGGCCTGCGCAGGTGTTGAAATATCCCTTAGATAATCCGCCTGACTCAGAACTCCGCGCGCTTAAACCTCAAATAAGAGCACAGACTCTAATGACATCATCTTTTTAAAGTAAACCTTTTTCTTCTTATTTTATCTTCTGATTGAATGAAAAAAGAAAAAAGAAAAAAGAAAAAAGAAAAAAGAAAAAAGAAAAAAGAAAAAAGAAAAAAGAAAAAAGAAAAAAGAAAAAAGAAAAAAGAAAAAAGAAAAAAGAAAAAAGAAAAAAGAAAAAAGAAAAAAGAAAAAAGAAAAAAGAAAAAAGAAAAAAGAAAAAAGAAAAAAGAAAAAAGAAAAAAGAAAAAAGAGGGAAAAAAATTGCAAAAAGAGAAAGCAGAAAAACAAAGCAAAAAAAAAAAAGGCAAAACAAAAAAGCAAAACAAAAAAGCAAAACAAAAAAGCAAAACAAAACAAATCAAAACAAAACAACACAAAACAACACAACACAAAACAACACAAAACAAAACAAAAAAAGTAAAAACAGAAAACAAAAAAAAAGTGAACCAAAAAAAGCAAACTATACTCGACAACATTCCCCATCTCATCTATGCTCTTCCTATTTTATCTACATTCCCCATCTCGTTTATTCTCTTCCAATTTATCTCTTACTCTCCTGATCCTTATATTGTCTTTACACATCTTCAACTTCATCCTACATCTTTGACTTGTCTCTTTACATCGCTTTACATCCTCAACTTGACAAATTATCTCTTTTCTCTCACTCTTATCTTACTACCCCCTCTGAGTTCTTAACTCTTCCCACAATCTTATAATTTACTCGCTCTATCCTTCGTCGACTTTGCACATCACATTACAAAGTCCAAGTTGGTTCTTTTCTCTTATTCTTCTATCTCTTTATCTTGTTGCTTGTTGTCTCAGACTGAACTCACAGCTTATTTTTCTCTAGTTCCATTATACCATCCAAAAATCCTCTTCCTTAAAAAACCTACTTCATAACTCATTTATTAATCATTCATTGTTCAAGTGGTATGACTTATTCTCTCTGTTTTTCTTTGTTTCTCTCATTCTAACTTTTGTTTCTTTTTCAGTCTGGTTTTTGGTTCATAGAAATCTATCAAAGTTTATTCTAATAGCAGGGAATCAAAGGAATCAACAAGGATGTTGGGCTAGATTTTCAACAGTTACTCTATGAAGAAAACTATAGTTATGAGAAAAGTATAAAACAAGATAAATGCCATGAGGGGAAAATGGTAATGGAACTTTGTTTTGAATATTTATAGTGTAAACTCTGCAATGGGTCTGGATCCGCAAGTTCTTTGATGTGTCTATGTGATTTGTATCTTTGTTGAAAATCTAATCACATAATTTTTATGTACTGAAGGGTCACTAGAATTTATAAAATATCTAGTCTGGGAAACAAAACTAAATCAATAATTATTATTTATTTATTATTTTTTATTTAGGTTCTTGGTTAAACAACACCCGGGAATTAGAGCAACGGCTCCCAAAATTCCCGGGTGTCCAATCGACCCTGTGCGGACCGCTGTTTGTGGTCCTCAGGCGTTCTGGGGTCTGGGAGGGAGTTTCTCCAAAAAAACCCCCGGAAATAACATTGATGGGGGTTGTTGTTTTTGTGTAATTTTAATTTCAAAAAACCGCCCGCCTGGGAGTCGCAGGTCCAATTTAAGACTCCAATGTGGGTATCGTTACGCCAAAACGTGCATGGGAGTGAATACACGTCCCAGGAAGAAAAAAAAAGAAAAAAGAAAAAACCCACTCCCATCCACTCCCATTGCCCCACCAACAACTGCTATCAACTCCCACCAAAAAAAACCACCTGAAATCAATCAAGCAAACAAACAAAGCATGTCCTCCAACTCCCAAGCACCCAAAATCAGCTCTCAAGCCCCACCTGAGAATATAGACCCAGCCCTCCTCAAACTGACTGAAGAGATGAATGAGAAAAAAGAAACAATGAAAGAAACTGGAGAGGAAAAAAATGAAGAAACCAAAGAAGAAAAACATGAAGAAACTGAAGAAGAAGAATCAACAAAAACAGAAGAAAAAAATGAAGAAAATGAAGAAAAAAATGAAATAGAAAATGAAGACTTAATTATTGAATCTTATTCAAACTTATTAGAAACTCAAGAAATAGAAATAGATTTGTATAAAAATGTAGATATTAATTTAGATTTAGATTTTGACATGAATAGTAACACTCTGAACACTCTGAAGGAAAAACTGAAGAAGAAACTGTCAAGAAGAACAATCATGAAGATACTCAAGATAAAAAAAACACTCCTCAATGTCACAATAATGATCCTCAAGATGAAAATACCAATAATGATATCCCCGCACCTCCAAATGGAATTTATGAAGATCCTGATATTATGATGACTTCACTCAAAGAATTTGTGGTACAACACGGTTTTGCAATTTTGATAAGACAATCTGTAGCTGGAAAGAGAAAGCACATAAAATGTGACAGGGAAGCAGCTCTATTGACTCAATCCCTCCACTTGAACATATCATTTCATGTGGTTCCTGATACTGAATTGTGATTTTTGTTATTTACTTTTGCTCATGAATGGAAAGTAATGTATTGATCTTGATTTTTGACTCTTCTCCTATCCTGCCTGACTTATGATTGTGCTAACATTCATTTTTTCCACTCATATGTTCTTCATTTCTTTTATAGGGGGGGTAATGCTGCTCAAAACCTACGCAAAGGTCAACCATGTGATAAAACGGCTTCTACTTGACTAATTGGCTGCCCGTTTTCTGCAACTGCGTACTACCAGAAGAAGGCAAACCACTGGAAATTTAACGTCAAGAATCCTAGTCACAATCATCTGTCTTCTCTAGATCCTGCTGCGCATACAACCAATAGAAGACTCACAGATGATCTTTATGAAGAAATGAAGAAACTAGGTGATGCAGGCTTAAGACCTAGTTCAATGCTCCAAGTAATGAAGAAAACTCACTCCAACAAAAATATTCTTGCAACTTTCAGCACAATTTACACAGCCAGAAAGAAAGCACAGCAAGAACTCCTTGAAGGTGTCAGCCCTATTGTCCATCTGAACCAAACCCTGTCCAAGTCTGATTTCACAACCTCTACCAAAGTTGATGAAGAAGGAACTCTTAAAGGACTTGTCTTCTGCCACTCCCGATCCATTGAATTGCTCTCTGCGTACCCTCACCTTCTCCTACTTGATTGTACCTACAAGACAAATAAATACAAGATGCCTTTACTTCATATCACTGGCGTTACTGGAGCAAACAAATCTTACAGTGCTGCTTTCTGTTTTATGGCTGAAGAGACAGAATCTTACTACAACTGGGCACTTCAATCTCTAATCACTATCCTCAAGACAAACAATATAACCTTTCCAGATGTCATCATTACTGATTGTGAACAAGCTCTCATCAATTCTCTGTCAAATTCTTTCCCAAACACTTCCCACATGCTCTGCACCTGGCATATCCAGAAAAATCTACTCACCAATGCCTCTAAGCTCATCAAAAACAGAACTCAAGAGACTGACTTGATCCGTCACTGGGGTAATATCATTCAGATAAAAACTGAATCCGATTTTTGCTCTGCCTTCCCCCGTTTTGCATCCAAATACTGTCCAGCTTTTGGAGAGTATGTCACAAGAACTTGGCTCCCAGTTGCAGATAAATACGCAAATGCTTGGACAAAATCAATACCGCACTTCAATAATTGTACCACATCTAGAATTGAAGGGTCTCATGCATTCATTAAGTCTAACCTTCTTGGCTGTCAGCCTTACAGCCAGCACAGCTGACCTAAAGTCTGTCTTATCTTCTTCTTTAAGTCAAAACTGTCTCATATCTTTTTAACATCAGATTTTAATTTTGTTGTGACTTCAGATTCAGATTCTTCATCAAATTTCAACCTTAGTGTTCACTGAACACTTTGTAATTGCTCAACTCCTTCATGGAGTAATTAAATAAATAATTCTACGCTACAGCTGGCTGGGCAAGTGAAACAAGGCCAGCCAACCACATCTACATGTTAGATTACATAAGCAAACCTTGAAAATTTTCGAATTTGGTGTATCCCCTGTTGCAGGCAGGATACACAACCTCCAGACACCCAGAACCACCAACTCAGATCACCAAGGATTCACCAAGTTACAGCTCACCACTCTAACCAACCAAAGGCCTCTTTCACCCAGTACCTCAACAGTATTGTCAGTCAGTCCCCTTTTTGAACCTTGCTCTTCTGAAAGAAGTCCTTCTCTGTCTCCCCTTCTTCCCTTTCCTTTTCCCTTTCCTCATCCCTCATCCAATCAGATCAATCCAAGCACCAATCATCAGATCAGATCAGCTTCAATCATCCTCAGAGATCAATCAGCTTTGCTGCAATCTTTTTCTGTGGTTTTTCCTTGAAACAAACCACATAGGTTTCCCTCTAAAGAACCTTGACTATCCAGCTTGACATAGTCTTAAAAACTGGGCTGATTAGACTTGTCTTCTCAGATACCTTCCACGTTTTCATTGTGTGAAGAGGCTGTTGCTTCTCAAAGACTCTGGCACAGTTCATCCAACTTCTGAAGTTGTTGACTATCATTATTAAAGAGAACTCAGATTGTTTGAAACACAGATCAATCAATAATCTTTCCCTTTTTCCCCTTTTCTTCTTTAACAGTTGTTTTCTTTATCCCTTGAAATACAACTGTTGCCCCCCATTTCTTGTGTCCTGTTTTCACTTTAGAGACCCAGGCTCACATTGGCCCTCATCACAACTTCACTGCTGTCATCAAGATGATTACCAATGCGCTGGGATCTCAGTATCACAAAATTTCAGCCCATTTCCACCAGCAGAAGATCACCACCTTGAGAAACCTCAACAAAATTTTCTCTGATTGCTTAAGCTTAATTACAAACTATGCATTGCGGCAGGCACAGAACAATCTACTCAAAGTGACACTAATAGTCCCCAATTATGATGATTGGTGCAAAAGAAATTACCAAAAAAGAATGGGAATTCCTTGCAAGCATCGGCTGGCAGACTTTATTGATTTGGGTGAGAGGGTTAAACCAGAGGAATTTCATGCCCAATGGCACATTAAGGTGAGCATTTTTTTTATTTTCGAAGCCCAAAACCCATGATAGATCCCATCTGTTAATGCTCAAACTAACCAAGTTTCCCCCTTTATTTGACTATGATATAGAGCTTCAGCCCACTTAACCTCAAGACAGACACTGAATCAGTTGAGAAGGTTGAACAAATAAAAGAACATCTCCTTTCCCTCAATCTGCCACAGCGTACAATCCAACTTGAGTCAATCACCCGCATATTGGAAGGTTCTGGGACTGTTATTGATATAAAGATGCCCAAGAATGCACAGGAGACTTGTGGAAGACCCAAAGGTGCATCAAACGAAGTCAACACAACTCAGCGGGACCCATCAGGATTTGAATACGTTGAAAAGAAGCGGAAGGCTGAAGACCACCAGATTGCGCAGAGTAAGAAACAGAAAGCTGAACAATCAAAAATGAAAGCAATTGGAAAGAAGAAAAAGGAAGAAGATCAAAGGAAGGCAATGATTAAAAACAGAAGAATGAACACCTTCCCAAGAGAGTTCACCCAGTTCAAAATTTAGCCAGACAATCTACTTCAAAAATCAAAGAAGAAACTAAGAAGAAGTTCCGTCCTGTAAAAGCCGTCATCCATCCAGCAAAGAGCAATGAACCAGAACCCAATCTGGCTTTCCTGGAGGCTTGTTCAAAATGATTAAGATTTATCCATCTTGATTTCTTCAATTCACTTTGGTCACTCTCCTCCATTCCCATTCCCTTTCATTCCCTATCACCACGACTTCTCCACTTACATTCTCCAACATAATCATACTCCTCCATTCCCTTTCTCTCCTATACTCCCTCTCTCCATCTCTTCTCTATATTCACTCTCCTAAATATCACAAACTCCTCATTTGACTTTGATTGACTACATGATTTGACTTAGATCAAAGATTCCCCCCATACTCCATTTGACTACTCTGAAACATTTCCCTCCTATTCCTATATTCAACATCGATTGAATCATCTCTCATCAATTCATCACGGCCTCTCTCCAACTTGGTGAGACAACAACAACCATAATTCTTTTCTGTTCTTATCATTCTTCTTTCACCTCAACTCACGTTGACTCATCATCTCTTCAACATTTTCCTGTGCCTCCCTCTCTATATTATCTATCTAGTACTGGTTTTCAACTCATTCATACACATAACTCAGTGGTAAATATCTCAAAGTCTTTCTCTTCTTCTCAATTATTCTTTCTATTACTCAACACGGTACTTATCTTATTGTTACATTTCTAATAGTCTGGTTTTAGTTTATAAGCAATAAAATCCAAAATTATCACACAATTAACAGTCAAACGCGACTAACCAATCAATCTCAACTACAGAATTTCAGACGAACTCAAAACTACCAAAAACCAGACACTAAAACCTACTAGCTCCCTTCTCAAAATGGCCGATAATTTCTCTGCTCTCGAAAAACAAAAAACAATTTCTCTAGAGACAGCCATTAAAGCCATTCCCACTTTAACCCAAGAAAATCTTACGGCATGGAAACAACAAGTCCTCAACTTTCTTGAAAACCTTAAAGCCAAGGACGTTTTTGTACCCGAAAAAGGAGAACTTAACAAGGACGATGAACTCTTCATAGGCACTATTATCACTGCTCTATCACTGCTCGTCTTGATGCATCAGTACAAGCAAATGTCATCAACAATGAAAATTCTCTCAAAGTCCTAGTCATTTGGAAGGCCATCATTGACTACTTTGCATCCCAGAACTCAGCAAATCGTGCACAAGTGTGTGATGATTTCACATACAAGACCTTCGACGAATCCGACGTGACGGGATTTATCACTCAAATGAAATCCTCCATTGAGAGAATGCACGAAGTTGGTATTCAAATTGATACGGATAGTGTCGCGTACAAGATAATGAAGAAGTTTCCAAACACTACTGAGATGAAGGCGATGAAGACCAACATCACTCAAAGCTCAAAAGCTATCACTCCTTTAGTCGTATTGGATCATCTGCGTACTCACGGACACAACATATCCATTGGAAACAGTTCGAAGCCATCGCACGGAACCCAAGTATCCCTATACAATTCCAACATGTCCAAGAGATGCAAGTTAAGCAGGCATAATCCTCAAGCGTTACATTCAAAGGAACAATGCTATATGTTGCACCCTCACCTAAGACCACCACCGGGTGCGTTCTATAGAAACAGCAAATCACAAGCCAAAACTACCGTTAGTATTCTTCTATCGTCTGTCTCTCACCCTCCATCTCATTTCATTCTGGATTCTGGTTCATCTGCACACATGACTTCAAATCTGAATCTCTTCTTTGCTATTACCCTCAAAGAAGAGGGAATAGTCAAAACCAGTTCCGGAACCAAATCATTTTGCATCAAGGGCGTTGGATCCATAAAGCTTATGAACAACATTGGTGATATTATTCTTCACAACTGTCTATTTGTACCAGATATAGCTGTAAATCTGATATCTGTTTGATGTCTTGTGCTGGAGGGTTATAATATTATTTTTGAAATGAATTCCTTCACAATTTCCAAAAACAATTCCACTGAAATCAAAGGAAGATACAAGAACAATTTGCCCACCATCCACTTCTCAAACGTCAGCCCAACTGCTTCCTGACTTTGAGCGAACTTCTGCATAAGTCACTTGTTCATGCCAGTTACAGTAGAATTTGTCAACAACTGAGTATCCCTCTGAAGGACATAAGTACTTGCAAAGCCTGCGCGGTAGCAAAAGTAACCAAGGGCTCCTTTCACTCTTGACACTCGGTTGCATCCAAACCGTTTGAGGAAATTCACTTGGACCTAGTGGGTCCTATATCCCCCTTATCTCGAGAAGGACACAAGTACTTCATCACGGTTGTGGACAGCTGTACCCAATTCCTGTCTGTCATTCCCATCAAGAGTAAGAGTGAGGTGGCTGAATCCTTAGGTCAAGCAGTTCATCTTGAGGCTCGCCGCATAGGCTATTATCCAACTGTCATCCATTCCGATCGCGGAAACAAATTTATCAACAAGCATCTTCTTGAATACTTCAATAAGCACTCAATCAAGGCTAGATACTCCGACGCTTACACACCGCAACAGAACCGACTGGCTGAGCAATATAATCGCACCATTATAGAATCTACCAGGGCTACCTTCTGCGACTCGGGTCTCAATAAAAGGTTGTGGAACGAGGTCATCAAGTCCTGTGCGCTGGCCTTGAATCAGATTCCTGGTCATAAGAGCAAGAAATCACCCTACGAGCTCTTCAAGAATAGGACATTACCTCTTGATTTCTTTCGTCCAATTGGTATCAGATTGGCTTATCTCTTTCTCCCCAAGAGGAATGGATCAAAACTCGCCAAAAAAGGCGGTCTGGGATCACTAATTGGTTATAATGATGAGCTGAGGTCTTACAGAATAATAACCAATGATGGAAAACAACTGAGCTCTAATCACATCACCTTCCTGGACTTTCCAAAAAGAACCCAAATAGACGATGATACGGATTTCGTTATCAATATGTTTGACAAGGATGAAGAAAATCCTCCAGATGGAGAGGCGGAATCAAGATCCGAGGGGAGTCACTTCTTGGAAGCATCTGAGGTCACCAACGATCAACGCATCAGAGAGTCTGATGAATCCAATGATGAAGAAGAAGTCGCAGCCAATCTCCATCCAGCTGCTGTGTCAGGACGCTCGCTTAGAGAAAGAAGCGACAGAGTGAAACCAATAAAATACTCTTACCTGACAAGCGATCCTGAATCCTTTCACCAAGCCATGAACTCATTCAATAAAGGAAAATTGACAGACACTATAAATGAAGAGCTTGAAAACATAGAGGGTCACGATGTTTTTCAGCCACTGAGTACATATCACAGTACCTGACATGAATACTGTTATTACCTCAAGAATTGGCCACAACCTACCTTCAATAAGGTAGAAACCACGAACCCAAGTTGAGTCTCTCCTTGGATGCCTATTAATACTTTGTATTGATTTGGATGCGCCTAATTAGAGCAATTAGAGCAAGCCTCTCAGAAAAGACTTACTGATTGAGGAAGTTCCTTTTTTACATCATTGTCGGCTGATCCCTGTCTCTTTATCCATAGAGACAAACATTCAGTAATTTTCTTTCATGTCGATGATCTGGTGGTCATCGGTAACGTAGAAGCTTTCAAAACTCTTTTTCTACTTTGCTTCCCCAACTCCTTGGCGCATGATCCAGACACTTTGCTCGGAATGGACCTGGCTATAAGTGAAGACTCCATCAAACTCTCACAACAGAGTCTTATCAACAAAGGCTTGGAACTAGCCGGTATACAGGACTGTCATCCTGTAAAGACTGCTCTACTGGTGGGAGTTCAACTCACTCTGCCTACCGAAAGAGAGAAGTCTGAATTTGCTAAGCATAACATCAATTATCAAACACACACGGGGATTTTGAACTATCTGTCGTGTCAAACTCGTCCGGATCTGGCTCCAGCTGTATAAATATTATCAAGTTTCAACAATGACCCAGGTATCCAACAGTGGAAACAAATAATACACTGTTGGAAATATCTGGCTGGAACGGTTGACTTAGCGCTCACTCTGAGACCGGATCTGCAAGATGACTCAAAATCCCTACAACACTTCACCAATGCTACATGGGCAGACAACCTAGAGACTAGACTCTCAAGATCTGGATCTATTTGCTTTTGGAAGGCATGTCCAATAGCATGGAACAGTAAAAAACAACGTAACATAACTATGTTGTCAACAGAAGCTGAACTGAATGCGCTGTTGGATGGTTTTCAAGAAAATCAATGGGTAAAGTATCTAATAGAAGAACTCTGGGACGAAAAGTTGAATCCATCAAATTTTCATATTGATAATCAAGGCCTCCTTGAGAAACTGAAGAATTCAAAAACAAAACATCTAGACATCAAGATCAAACTCCTACAACAAATGAAAAAGAATAACGAAATACAAGTGAAACTCATACCAACTGAAGAAATTGCCGCCGATGCACTCACTAAGCCAAGCAATCTTGAATCACTCAACAGACTCCATGAAAAGTGTTTCTATGTCAATGTTCTTTTCTCATCAAGTTGCGGGGGGTGTTGAATTTTCAATGCTGTGAAATAACTTGTGACATTTAATTCTCACTTCCCTGAATAATGACATCACTTGACTACAAGAACTCAGAATGATTAAGATTTATCCATCTGTATTTCTTTAATTCACTTCCGTCACTCTCCTCCATTCCCATTCCCTTTCATTCCCTATCACCACTACTTCTCCACTTACATTCTCCAACATAATCAGACTCCTCCATTCCCTTTCTCTCCTATACTCCCTCTCTCCATCTCTTCTCTATATTCACTCTCCTAAATATCACAAACTCCTCATTTGACTTTGATTGACTACATGATTTGACTTAGATCAAAGATTCCCCCCATACTCCATTTGACTACTCTGAAACATTTCCCTCCTATTCCTATATTCAACATCGATTGAATCATCTCTCATCAATTCATCACGGCCTCTCTCCAACTTGGTGAGACAACAACAACCATAATTCTTTTCTGTTCTTATCATTCTTCTTTCACCTCAACTCACGTCAACTCATCATCTCTTCAACAGTTTCCTGTGCCTCCCTCTCTATATTATCTATCTAGTACTGGTTTTCAACTCATTCATACACATAACTCAGTGGTAAATATCTCAAAGTCTTTCTCTTCTTCTCAATTATTCTTTCTATTACTCAACATGGTACTTATCTTATTGTTACATTTCTAATAGTCTGGTTTTAGTTTATAAGAAATAAAATCCAAAATTATCACATAACTTATCTTTGAGTCTTCAATAAAACAGCCTTTTCTCTCTTTTTCAACATCTTCAAAGCTTACAGATAATTAACCTCTACAATGAACCTCTTTTATTATTATTATTACTAATATTATTATTTGCATCACAATAATTAGTTTAACTGATCAACCTAATGTTTACACTTATTTAATCCATAAAGAATAAGGGTAAATATCAGGTTGATCAGTCACTCTTTTCTAACTCTTATTACAAAAACCAATCCCCTTGGGAGTTGTTTTTTTTTTTTGTAATTTTAATTAATTATTTTCAGGCGGGCAAAAATAATTAATTCAAATTACAAAAAAAAAACTCCCATCAATGGTAATTCTGGGGGTTGTTTTGGACCAGCAACTCCCGGGCAGGCGGTTTTTTGGGGCGTTGATAAACGCACACCATTAGCGTACGCCAACGCCAACCCGCACGCCAATTTTTTTTGGCGTGCAGGGCCTACACGCCTTTTGTTTTTGGCGTGCGGGCCTACACGCCAAAAAAAATTGGCGTGTGGGAGCGCACGCCAAACAAATGGCGTGTGGCTCCCAGACGCCAATTTGTTTTGGCATGTGGGCCCCAAACGCCAATTTTTTTTGGCGTGTGGGAGCGCACGCCAAACAATTGGCGTGCGGGTCCCACACGCCAATTGTTTGGCGTGTGGGGGAATATTGCATGCAATATCCCCATACACATAATACATACATGTATTATGTGTATGGGGATATAAACATCCATCCCCTCGCTCACGTAATTGAATGGGACGGCCCATTTGATTACGTGAGTGAGCCCGAGTCTGATTCCTTTCAGGAATCAGACCGTCGGTCTGGTTGTTTTCAACCAGAACAACCACGAAATCAACCCCAAACAACAATCCCACCAAACGACGCCACCCACCGATTTGAAAGAAAAGAAAAATGTGAGTAACACAAAAAAAAATAAAAATAAAAGTAAATAAATAAATAAAAAATAAAAAAAATCAAAAAATAAAACAAAAAAATCAAAAATAAATCAAAAAAAAACAAAAAATGAGAAATAAAAAATGAGAAAAAAACCCCAAAAAAACCAAAAAAAAGGGGTTTTTGGGGGTTTAATTTTGTGGGAGAAAAAAAGCCCACAGGCCCAGGGCCCTCTCCAAGACCCAAATGGCCCAAAGACAGGGCCCAATGGCCATAAGACAGGGCCCGCCTCTGCCCATCACCTCCAGTGGGCCCACACGCCCACTTTGATGCTCCAAAGGGGCAATAAAACATTCAAAGGGGCCATTCAAACTCCCCAGGCAGCTCAAAGGGCCCCATATGAGCCCCAGACGCGCACCATCCCCCCCAAAAGTGGCCCAATGGGCCCATCTCAAACACAATAATTCCCCCACATCTCTTCCAATTTTGTTTTTAAATTTTTTTTACCATAGATATAGTAACACGTGCTGACATACTCTCCCATTCAAATGCTAACAGATTCCGCACAAATCACCAATTTGACTTCAACAATCAACAATGTCTTCACATCAGACCAGTGAACTAGGATATGAGATTCATTCCTTTATTTTGTATATAATATAAGTAGCTGGCTCACCCCCACCCACCCTCCCACCATTACACAGGTTTGGATCTCTGGGAAAAATGCCCAGAGCTGGCACGGCACCCTGCGTTGAAACCAGATGAACATGAAAACCTGGAGAATTGGGCCTCTAAAACAAAGGCTGAATACAAGCAGTCAGACAATGAGAATGAACAGGTCTCTAGAACCCCGGCCCCAGCTAGAAACACCTTAGGCGCCACTAGGCCTGCTCCACCACAGTCCCACCCACGCCCTGAATTTGAAACCGACTCAATGGCATACTTATATGCACACACTCCTGATCCCCTACCTCCTGCAACCAACCCAATCCCCACGCTCAATCAATTTGCAAACCAAATCAACAAGGATGTTCAATATGGCCAGCCCAACACAACAAACCCAGCTGATGGATCCCCACAACGAAGCAGAGAGATGCGGACAGATGTCCAAGGCCACAAGACAACCCTCAACACCTTTGGCCAGTCTTTCCTTCAAAGCGTACAAACGGCCCAACAACTCATTGGCCAGAGGTCCTCCAAAGCCCCCAATGCGGACAGGAGACAAGAAATTAACAATCCAGCCTTCCGGGACACCTCTGAAGACCCTGACGCAGAGGGTGAAACAGATGGTTCTGAAGATGGTGCAGAAGACAAGCAAGTCCACCAAAAATTCCTTCATGGACGTCCCAAACCTACCTTCCACCAGGAGCCAGTCCATGAACCTGTTCCACAACAAACCCAATATCGCTATGACATGGTACGAATTGAAGATCCTACGGTTGAAGACCCTACAAGCAAAAAGGCGCGCCTGGACAACTTCGCTTCTTCTTCTAACAATACAGGCCCCATGTATAATCTCTTCACCCCTCATCCCACCTCTCAAGAATTCATCACTGCGCAATCACTGCAAGGCCTCAGAATTCCACGGATCCCCCCTGTTGCTGGGCCATCAACAGTCAAGCCACCTACCCAAAGACCACCGGGCGAATCAATTCCTCCTCCCCCTGTCCTGACGCCTGCTTGTAAGTCACTCCCCATTTCTTATGCACACCCATCTTGTAATTAACATCCCTCCTTTGCGCACAGCTATGGGTCTATTTATCCCCAGCCCAATGCTTCCAAAAGCATTGGCAGATGATTTGAATGAAAATTTGGCGGGTGGAATTGTGTGGTCACACCGTTCAGCCGAGAAAACGATTGAAAACATAGCATTCATCCTCACACACCTCCCCTCAATGGTCATGCCACATCCAACAATGCCACAGGAGTTCAGCCAAGTTGTTTGGAGGGAAGTGGACACACTTCTGAAGGCATGCAAATCTGGTAATTAATCACTTTTTTTCTCACTTGTTCGTACATCACAAAGGCTGATATTTGTGTTGTATGCAGAGAGAATTCTTAACCCCACTTGACCTGGTGCTCTCTCTCTGATAACTACTGAAGTTGTCAACATGGCACAGCTCGAGGCTTCCCAGGAGAACCGGAAGGCGCCGCCGTCCAAACGTGTCCAGACCCACACACTTGCGGCGAATCTGGCCGGTCACTGTTCTCCAAGTGACCACGCTTATACCCGGCGTAAAAGTGCTTTGCAAGACTGCTGGGCCCTTCGACACATGGAGCAACAGGGCAGGAAATGGCAGCCTCTCCCCCTGGACAAATCTTTGGTGCATACTGCCCATCTTGCATTCCAACAAACTTACGAAAACCTTGGAAATCACGCAAAGGATGGATCAAGCTCCCAACCAAACACCTCCGGTCTCAAGGGCCTTGGTCTATACTTCACGGGGGCTATGTCAGCCTTGTGTTACATCTGCGGTCTCCAGGCACCAATAAGACCAAAGTATAAAAAGCTTGATGAGTGGTCAACATCAAATACGCGGGAGCAAATGCGGATGCTTGCTGGTCTCCTGGTTTTTGGTCCAACAACCGCCTTCGTCACTAACAAATCCCATGGCGAACGTCCGACTACTTCAACTGCTTCCGCCTTATTGGAATTTGGCGCCAATGTTCTGAAACATAAGGTCAATAGTGGTAATACTTCTGTGATGCCTCACGGGACTTTGGATAACCTCCGATTATACTTTCTCAACTTTTTGTGCTCCATGGGATTTAACCGGATTGGTCATGATGGTTTGCCAATGGTTGATTGGAAAAAAACCCATGAAGAGTTTCACAAATGTTTTTCTATTCAAAACCTCCAAAGTTTGGTTTCCCAAGATATAGAAATAGCTGTAGCCAACTACCACTTCTGATATATGTACCGGGGGTTGTTTTTTCTTTGGTTTCCCTTTTATTTCTCATTCACATGCCCTTGAGTTGTAATTTCTACCACTGTCTTGCTTATCCACTTGAATGAAACATCAGACTTAAGTGTTTTTTTAAATACAACCCAATCAGAGTATTATTAATAGGCATCCAAGGAGTACTCATGTGGGTTTGTGGTTTCTACCTTATTGAAGGTAGGTTGTGGCCATTTAAAGATTGTAGTTTAATAATACTATGTTATCACTTCTTAAAGTCATGATGATGAATTAATAATACTAACAATAATCACTAGAGATCTTAAAGGAATAATAATATCAAAGAATAATAAGAATGGTAAATATTAATAAGGATAATAATAATTAGTGTTACTTGCAGTAACTTGGTACATTTACTCATTTAGGGATCAAAGAGTGAAGAGTAGTGGAAGGGGAAACACAGTCTAGCCAAGCAGCTGCTGGGCTCTTGTGAAATAACCGGGAGACTTTAGGGAGAGGAAAGGGAATTGTGGGGGTCCGCTTGACTATCACACGTATCCAATGATTATCATTGAAAAATGATAAGAAGAGGGCTGGCAACGGTTTAGGGTCCGGGGGAACTGTGGCAGGAATATATGTGGTGCTCCCGCCTGTTCTACTAAGGAAGAAAAATGGCCGGTTATACGCATTGGCCAGAATGGGTCCCACATCCAACTTGCTCATCCATTTGTTCATGGGGACTGATCCATGTGGGTCAGTCACCTGAACATGTTCGTAAGCGCGGGCAAATTGTGAAGGCCCCCCAAGGTATCTTGTCCAATGGGCCTTGTTCTTTTCCATCTCTTCTAACACATCCTTTCGCACTTGGTACCACCCATTGGCCTTAGGGTAGGGACCCTCTGGTCTATCTGCTGCCAATGCATGTGCCACACATGCATAACCACAGTTCCCATCACCTGCAGGGTTATAAGTGGAATGCAGGTACTTTAAGAACCATGGTGGAAGCTGTGCCTGACAAGAATGATGAGAAGTTGGTTATCAGTTAGAGTAAGTGCATTCCTCCTTGTCCGTGTCAAGCTTGAGTCACTCACTGCAACATCAGGGTTGGTATTTCCCTGTCTCGTTTGGCCAGCCTTGGGTGCAACCTCAGCATCTACATGCCGGTCCTATGAAACATACAATGGCATCAGACCTTGATAATCTAATGTCAAAGTTATAGTACTTACCTTGGCTGTGGGAGGTGAATGTACCCTGGCCTCACCCTGAAACTGATCATGAGAGATTGAGGCTTTTCTTGAGGCTTCTGGAGGTGACAGCAGCTTGTCCTCAACCTGCATCTCAATAGATGAGGAGGAATCCACTGGGGGATCAGATTCTTCATCTGATTCCCCACCTGGGGCATCAGATTCTTCAACTGATTCCCCATCTGTGGCATCAGATTCTTCTTCCGATTCCCCATCTGGGGCATCAGAATCTTCATCTGAAACTGCATCCGCAGAATCAGAATCTTCATCTGTTACACCATCCATACTACCATACTTGGGCTGCCATGTTTCCTTGCGCCGTGAAGTTCCTGAACCGGAAGACCCCAATACCGTTTCCCAATAGTGAGGCTGCCAACTTGTGGGGGGTGATTTCTCTTGACTGCTTAGTAAGTCCATCATTATCATTCCATCAGTTATCAGCCTCTTAAACAGACATGCAATAAAGTTGCTTACGCATGAGTGTCTCCACACTGGGAAGCTCATCCAGGTCCTCAGGGGAAGAATCTGAGGAGTCCAATGGAGCCTGCACCCGCTTGGACTTTTGCTTACACCCTTTTCCTGTTGATACACCAACCTTCCGTCTGGCTTTCCTTCTCTGCGCCTTTTGGATTTGTGCTTCCACAATTTCCGCATGGGTGTCATCGCGCTTTTGAACTCGCCCACTACCCTTTCTCTTCTTCCACGGCCTTTCCAGTATGTGTTCACTCGGATAGGATCAGGCTCTGCAAGCGGAACCACGTGCGTGTTTGCATGGACCCTTCGTAATTTTTTCATTGTTGCTTCTAACGCTGAGGGGTGGTGGGAAGCCAAGATCTCCTGCTTGAAATCCTCGAAATCGTTGTCAAAGTCGTACACTGGTTGATCAAGAGCCTGCAATGAACATAGAGGAAGATTAGCTAGGAGGGACATGAACAAGCCATACATCAGGAGGACTCACTGGACCGTCAGGGTTATAGGCCAGATGCCACTGGACATGGTAATCAGAAGGCTCCACATCTCCCTTCCCCTGGACCAAAAATCCAATAGTGTGCAAACACGGAATGCCCAAGCCAGCCTGGAAATTACCTTTGCATTGAAGGCTGGGATCCCCAGGCTTGGATTTCTTCATCTTGATGAACTTGTTGTACTGAGACAAGGCCAACTTGAGCGCATGACAGGAGATTTTGCAGCTGAGGGACTTGAAGGCATTTGGTAGGCCGGTTAATCCCTTCTGTAACTCGTGTGCCAGGCTCGTGTGGGCTGTGTCAAGTTGTCGGTCAACCGCTGCAGCAATTGTAATGAAAAGTGTAGCAAAGTCGCACCTAGCCAACGTCACATAGGTTTTCAGCCAGCTGTGGGCAGATTCACATTGTGACAAAGTCAGATTTCCTAGATTGGGTGTCATTCCGGCCCATGCATTCATGAACTTCTGTCGCTTGCTCCAGATGTTCTTGTATAGGTATTCGTAGACGTTAGTTTGAGTGACTAGGTACCGTGTCAGTTGAGCCCACTTTGAGTTGCAGGTTTCCTCATTGGGGGCATGTGCGACCTCATGCCAGAGCCTCATGAATTTGGCCCATTCTTTGCCATTGCCAGCAAACGCCTGCTTGCAGTTTGTAACAATGTTCCAATCGATGTGCCACATGCACAAGTTTGCGGTTGCATTCGGAAAGTGCTTTGAGATAGCATTACGCAGTGCCGATTCCCTGTCTGTCACAAAGACCTTTGGCGTGTGGTCAGCGTCCCATATAGATCCATGGGTATCACACAGGCACCGGAGTACAGTCAGTTTCTGATGAGAATAGGTGATTAGTCAAATAGACCACCCACTTCAGCTTATCAAGAGCCCATGAGTAGGCCTCATTCTTCTCGTTTTGCATCAAACAAAAACCAATCGAAAAACTGTGATTGGTTGCAGTTTGGCCAACCACATGCAGCAGGGGGTAGTTGTTCAGGTTAGTCTTGTAAGTGCAGTCAATGTTGACCACATGGTGGAACCTGCAAGCAAGAAGCAACAATCCAGGGTGCGCAAACCACAAGTACAGGAGTTTTCTGTCTGTGTTGTAAACGTCCTTGTGTGTCCAATTGGATTTGTTGAGGCAACGTAGGAGGTACTCAATTGGGGTGTTGCCAGCCCTCTTCTCTGCCCTCAGTGCCTCCTTTGTGTTGTATATTGTTCTGTTGGTTACAAACCTACCCTCACTGCTAGTCAGGAGTCTAGCAATTGCCTGGGGTTGCATTCCAAGAGACAATAATCAAGCAACCTTGGTCTGGCCTTTGACAGAGAGCTTCTTGTGGATAACCACATGTGCCAGATTGATTGGACCATGATTTTGCTCAATGGTTTTTTGGCAGCGGAGTTCCCATGGTGCATCCTTGTGTTTTACTGAAGTTGGTTTGTGGCCGGATATTTTGAAGCAGCACCCCAGTCGCTTATTCCTAGATTCTCGAAACCGGATAGCATCAACTGAGGTTTGGTCTTCCCCGGCAACTGTGCATGCAAGTAGATGTTCATGTCCCGCTTGGATGCACAAACTTTCAGAGCATAACCATGCTCGTGGGCCCATGTGGTGACAAAGTGTTTGAGATCAGTGACACATGTGAAAAGGAATTTGGGTGGTGCATCCATTGCATCTGGAAACACAAGCAGTTCAGCCAGTCTGCCTAAAGTGGGAGAATTAAGAAACTAGAAGAACTTACTGCCAACTGAATAATCATAAGATTGTACATCTTCAGATTTCATCAACACTTTATGCGGTTGATTGGCGGCGGGTAAAATTGCGGTGGCCAGCGGTGAATGTCCTAAACGATTGAGCGGGTATTTTACTGGAAGATTGTGTAGGTAAACATTAGTTCTTGGTAAGATGAAAACAAAGTGGAGAAGTATTTGAAGACTCACCTTCAGCCACAGTTTGAGGGACTTGAGGGCTGAAATTTGCTCGGGGAAATAGTTGAGGGCTGGGTGATGCAGATTGATATCCGCCGGGAGATGTAGCCATGGCCCTTGAGTATTTGACTGTGAGATTGATTAGGTAAACATCAGTTCTTGGTAATATGAAAACAAAGTGGAGAAGTATTTGAAGACTCACCTTCAGCTACAGTTTGAGGGACTTTAGGACTGAAAGTTCCTCGGGGAAACTGTTGAGGACTTGGTTGTGCAGGCAGCCAAATTTGAGGGCTAAATGGCGCAGAGGAGGTTATTTCCCCAAGAGATGGCTGCATATCTTGCGTGACAGGTATGGAAGGGACTTGATTTGTCTGCGGCGGTGCAGGCACTGATGGTTGGCCAACAGGGAAATTGTGAGAGGTTGGCGGGCCTTGGAAGTGAGTGGGTCCAAGAGTGAATGGGTTGGCCGGGTGGGACAATGGTTGGGGTCCCGGCCGCCAGTAGTTTGAGATTTGTGGTGCTTGATGGGGTTGCGGAAACGGATGGGATGGTGGGGCTTGAGGTATATGAGGTGGTGCGTAGAGAGCTGGCTGAGCCAGATAGGATGGTTGGGCTGGATCAAGCTGATAGGTAGAGGCTGGAGGTTGATGGTGATAGTGGGTGAATTGAGGCAATTGTACCTCATATGGGCGGAACACAGGCTGCGCTACTGGGTGGGCTGGGGGGACAGGGTTTGGCTGGATTGCGAGTCTGTAGCTGTTGTCTGTGAAGCTGTAGGTGGCTGGGTGGGCTGGGGGGCTTGGCCATATTGGTTGCTTGGGTAGCCATAGTTAGTTGCTAGGTGGCCTGATTGATTGAGTGGAGCTGCAGGTTGGCCAAGCACGTGTGAATTTCCATGCGCAGAGATTTGATTTTGATACAAGTTGCCAAGTGGGGTGCCAGGGTGATGGGTGGGGTCGACCTCATAGAATCCGTATGGGCGTGGAGGCTGATTGCTTGCGGAGTTGTAATCACCGGTGTGAGACATCTTTTGCTGCTGATTTGGTGAATTGTGCGGAATCTGTTAGCATTTGAATGGAAGAGTATGTCAGCACGTGTTACTATATCTACGGTAAAAAAATAAAAATAAAAATAAGAAGAGATGTGTTTGAGATGGGCCCATTGGGCCACTTTTGAGGGGGGATGATGCACTTCTGGGGCTTATATGGGGCCCTTTGAGCTGCCTGGGGGGTTTGAATGGCCCCTTTGAATGTTTTATTTCCCCTTTGGAGCATCAAAGTGGGCGTGTGGGCCCACTGGAGGTGATGGGCAGAGGCGGGCCCCTTCTTATGGCCATTGGGCCCTGTCTTTGGGCCAGTTGGGTCTTGGAGAGGGCCCTGGGCCTGTGGGCTATTTTTCTCCCACAAAATTAAACCCCAAAAAAACCCTTTTTTTGGTTTTTTGGGGGTTTTTTTCTCATTTTTTGTTTCTCATTTTTTGTGTTTTTCCTCATTTTTTTCCTCATTTTTTTCCTCATTTTTTTCCTCATTTTTTTCCTCATTTTTTTCCTCATTTTTTTCCTCATTTTTTTCCTCATTTTTTTCCTCATTTTTTTCCTCATTTTTTTCCTCATTTTTTTCCTCATTTTTTTTAATTTTTTTTTGATTTTTTTTGATTTTTTTTGATTTTTTTTTTTTTTTTTTGATTTTTTTTTGATTTTTTTTTGATTTTTTTTTGATTTTTTTTTGATTTTTTTTTGGATTTTTTTTTGGATTTTTTTTTGGATTTTTTTTTGGATTTTTTTTTTTTTAAGATCTTCTGACTCACCGCTTTGGTTTTGATCAAATCGGTGAGCGGGAGCTGTTTTTGTTGTGGTTCTGGTTGAAAAAACCGGGACCATGAGCAAGCCCCAGTTGGGAATCAGACTCGGGCTCGCTCACATAATTGAATGGGCCGTCCCATTCGATTACGTGAGCAAGGGGATGGATATGTATATCCCCATACACATAATACAGGATGTATTATGTGTATGGGGATATCGCATGCGATATCCCCCCGCACGCCAAACAATTGGCGTGCGGGGCCTACACGCCAATTTTATTTGGCGTGCGGGGCCCACACGCCAAAACAAATTGGCGTGTGGGAGCCACACACCAATTGTTTGGCGTACGCTCCCACACGCCAATTTTTTTGGCGTGTTGGGCCCGCACGCCAAAAAAAAAGGGCTTGTAGGCCCCGCACGCCAAAAAAAATTGGTGTGCGGGTTGGCGTTGGCGTACGCTGATGGCGTGCGTTTATCAACGCCCGGTTTTTTGAAATTAAAATTACACAAAAAAAACAACCCCCATCGATGGTATTTCCAGGGGTTTTTTTGGAGAAACAACCCCCATCAATGGTATTTCCAGGGGTTGTTTTGGAGAAACAACTCCCTCCCAGACCCCAGACCACCTGAGGACCACAAACAGCGGTCTGCACAAGTTTGAATAGACGTCCGGGAATTTTGGGAGTCGTTGCTCCAATTCCTGGGTGTTGTTTAACCAAGACCCTTTATTTATTCCAAGTGTATAGCCCCCAATTTTGGGGAAGCTCTTTGCTGAGAGGTTGATGGTGACTTCTGACACAGAGCAACACCAATCTGCAATATGTGTCATGCAACTTAACAGGCCGACATCAACCCGTTTGGTTGCATGTATTGATGCAGTACAAATGGTACATGGTTTGTTTGGCTCCAGGAGCGTATTTTTTGTAGTTTTATAGTAGATGTATATAGTTTTTGTTTTGGTTGGTTGGCTAGTTTTAGATAGTAGATTATACTCTTATGTGCATACACCAGGAAAAATAAATTGTCACCTGACGTCTGGTGACATCAAGAAACAATGGCTGTAGCTTTTTTCCAGCTCTGATTCCCCTACAACTAGGCTACAATGACCCCTTTGTACCCTACAAGGGGTGTTACATAAGGCCAACTGTGCTACTAATGGGCAGTTCATTGAACCTAGGCTGATGTCACCTGTAGTCTAGTGACAATTTATTTTTCCTGGTGATATATTCTATATTAGCATACATTTGTAGATAGATGCTTATATCATATATCTCACTCCTCCAAAAGACTCTTCCCTGAACTTCCAGAATGATTGTATCAGGTTCCCACATCTGGCATTACATCAGTTGAAAAAAACTGGTATTACATCAGGCAAGACTGGTATTGCGTCTATCACAACTTATATTAAGTCTACCTGAAATGATATTGTTTCTATCATCACAGCTATTGAATCAGTTAAACCTATTCAATATCAAAAACACTGAATTTATATCAGATTTTTTTATCTGACATAACATTTTTGCCCATGAGCATTATATCTGATGTAAAAATCTGATATACAGTCAGGCATGTTGATATGAAATATTTTTAGCTGATGCAATATCACTCATGATAGACATAATATCACTACAGGTAGATGTACTATGAGTCATGGTGGACACAATATTACCAGTTTTTTCTGATATAACATAAGATTTTTTCAACTGACATAATTCAAGTTTTGCAAATCTGATACAATCATGTTTACAGTGCTGGGTGTTGGTGAAGATTCTCTTTTTCCTCACTCTCTTTATTTTCTGTTTCACCAACATCCCAGCAACCAGCCCAACATACAGCTCTACTACCCTTCAACCGAGTGAAAGTGCTTATAACTAGTGAACGTCAATTTCTTCCAAATGCCCACGTTGCTTGACAAACTCCAACAACACGCCCAAGTGCTCCCTCCAGATTGCACATGAATCTGTTGCTGCGCAGCTGACCTCACGTTTTAATAGCAAACGTCGGACCCCATGAGATCCTATTCCAGTACTCAACAGCTCTATTGGGTGCTTCTTTGGATAAACCATGCTTGTTCATTCACCACTTGCGCCCCAGGAGGGGGAGGGGCTTCTGATATGCCCATCAATTTAAACAAGTCCCCGTTCGATGAAACTTTGGCCTCAGGAAGAGAAACAATTCCTAAAATGTCTAGAGATTTAGACAACTCACAACTGGATGAATCTTCGGCCTCAGGAGGGGAAAGGACCCCTAGGATGCTTCCAGATTTAAACAAGTCACCCCTTGATGAACTTCCAATGGTTTCACCTCGAACCTATTTCCTACAACTGACTCATTCCTCTGATGCTTTGACAAACGATCCTATCGCACAATCACACCAGGTAAGAGCACTAGCGCACGCTTTGACCCCAGTGCCAACGACCTCTCCAGTGAATAATCGTTCAACTGGTCCCGGCAAGCGCAAGAGTGTTGATACTGGTATGGTGCACACACCTGTTGTGACATGTCTGTCACATACATCTGTCAGACTTGCCGCAGCACAAACTACACCTCATCCTGGGACAAACCCGGGTGAGGAGCAATACATACTCACTTACGACCACAACGTGTCTACAGGTTATGAGCCTGATCTCGCGATAAACACAACACCCCAACTTTCATCACGACTTTCACCAATCCTCCTTTCAAACGGACAACTACAATCTTTGATTGGTAGTTCAGAATAGGACGTAATTGACCATCTTCAAAGATTAGGTTTTACTTCATCGTAACGTGGTGGCGTGTGTGGAATAAGTACAGCTGTTTCTTACCCTTTCCTATCTCTGAGCAGTGTTTTGCTACCGACCTAAATAAGCTAAGCCGACTCGCCATCTAGCTTTTTACGGTAGTGGTGGCCCCACTTTATCAGTGCAGAAAAGGAAAGTAGAAAATAACGCTCTACTCCCTCTTTTTTTCTCTCTATTCTACTCACCTACACCAAGTTACAGTGAGTATTCCCTTTGCTTTGTTTTTGTCTCGGTATTTCCTGCTTCTTGTTTGTTCCTTTCCTCAGCATGTGACGAAGCACCTCGAGGAGTAGTCACCAGTCGGACAATCTCAATGGTTTTGTTCCCGACGGTGTGGATCAAATGGGGAGCCTGTTTGAATTGATCACTGGAACCGGCTCGCGTAGAGGCAATGAAACAATACGGGGTCCGACCAGAACCGTTTGGATTCCGACAGCTAGCACGTTGAGTAGTGCCAATACGGCTCAGCCAAGGGCCGTACCTCCTCATCTGGTTCCTTCAAGAACAACGGGTGGGACAGCCGTTCCGTTGGAGGCCCCTGCCACAATTTCTAGAAATCAACGGGATTTCCTAGATGCCGAGTTACAACTCAAACAAGCTAAACTGGTCAGTCAAGCGGCAACGATGATCAATAGTTGATGGAATGAGGCAAAGCGACTTGCAGCCAACGGTGTAAACCTAGTTCAATGGTTAAACGAATTGGCTGAGATAGGCGAAGTGAAGATGTCAAACGTGGATTTTTTCATCAGCCCAATTGAGAACTCAACTTTCAAGAAGATAGCTCGAATGGTGGTGTTGGCTGGTGTTCACTCTTCTCTTGTCGTAGATCTCCAACGGTTTCATACAACGT
Organism: Puccinia hordei; assembly: GCA_007896445.1. Taxonomy (NCBI): domain Eukaryota; kingdom Fungi; phylum Basidiomycota; class Pucciniomycetes; order Pucciniales; family Pucciniaceae; genus Puccinia; species Puccinia hordei. The sequence goes on along the minus strand of RDRW01000216.1, from coordinate 484,971 downwards.
TGGAGATGTTGTCTTATCTGAAGCAGAAATTCTTGGTGATCTCAAGAGCGGCTCAAGTAAATGTTTGGAATTGTTTCATGTCTTTCTCGGTCGATCTTTCAGATGGAGCGGGAATTTCATCAAACATGAGGAACCTTTCGCGGAGTGGAACAACCTGAATGTTCAAATAAACTCCAACGCCTTTTTTGGTTTCGTATTCCAATGTGCAGTGATGCGCTTGTCGGTACCTTTCAAGAAGGAATTTGAGCAAAAAGTCAAGAATGCTTTGCAAAATGATCCAACAAAGGCGCTGCCGAAGTTTGATGTGTTGGTGAATGCCTTTGACATCTGCAAAAAGCAACATGAACACACTGCCAAATGTGAAAATCCAAGCCTTGATGAATCAGCTCCTTCTGTGCTGTTGGCTAAGGCGGACGGTGGTGATTTTGATTTCAATGCATTCCTGGCTGACGTACCGGAGGATAACTGGCCGTATGCTCTGGATTTCAATGTAGCAACCGCAGATTGTTGCTGGCAATGCGGCGCCCCCAACCATTACCTGCACAAGTGTCCGCAACAAGCAAAACCAAATCAATTGAAATGTTGCCTACGTGGGCCAGGGGTATCCCCTGTCCAACCTCCAACGCAGCAAACCCAAGCGAATTTTGTTGGGTTGCTGTACACTCAACCACAGCATCAATTCAATGTCAGTCCCGCTGCTTGAGCCCCCCCACCGAGTCAATTTGAAACACAAGCAAAACACCTCTCTGATTTCTATTGACCACAGTGTGGTATTCCAAACCCTGTTTCAAGTATCAGGCAGGATTATATTCTTTCATTATCTTTCAGAAGCTAAAATAGTAGCAATATAAATGCATAATTGAAATCTAGGGTAAATTTAATCTATAAGTCACCCATGTATGTTAGGGTTTTGCACGGCTAAATCAAAAGTTATACAGTTACAAAGAATTAGAGTAAATAATAAGTAAATAGTATATATATAGAAGTAGTATGTGACTAACCTATTGGGTTGCCAAGTACGGCTGGTATTGAGTCCAGAGCTCTTTTGCCAACCGCAACCGTCTTGAGACCATTGCCGCATCCTCCTGTGCAGTACGCACATGCACCAGAGCCTCGGCATCATCAACTGTTGAGGGCCCTTTAGTTTCTGCCGTGAGAAAGTTGTTGTCCTCAAGCTGCTTGTGTGTCATGCGACCAACCCAACGTACTAAGGGGATTTAGCTGGTCGAAGCGCAAAGGAGAAATGAGGCTAGGGTTGTTGAACATAAATTCAAAGATAAGTTCGAAGATAAGTTTGACAATAAAAAGGCTCAAGGAATTCTATGAGCACAACTCAAGGTAATGGGTCAAGTTGGACTCAAAGGATTTGATGTGTAAATAATCTTTTATTATAATTAACTGAAGAAAAAGAGAATGAAGAGAAAAGTACAATTGTATTTATATTTGAAAGAAGGCTACTGTTGAATCTGATTGATGAATGAGTGTCGAGGTAAGATACAAGTATGAAATAAATACACGGATATTAAAGATGTATGAATGAGGTTTAAAGACAATTCTATGACTATAACTATGATTGGTTCAAAAATGTGATAGAGATAAACTTCGAACAAATGAGTGATGAGTAAATCCTGAGTGATACAATAAGCGTAGATGCAAGGCTTGATGAAAGAGGGTAAGTGCCAGGCTAAGGTTCAGATCTTGAGTGCTAACCAAAGAAGGGTTATTGGTTAGTTCAAAGATACTGAGGATCACCGGATGAAACGATTGCTAGCTAATGCTGGTTCGAAGGAGGCTGACTAAATGTCAAAGATGTTTGTTGAGTTAAGTGTCACGCAATTGCATTTGAATGGAAATGAATGTTGAAGATGCATTTGAATTGGAGTGAATGTTGAAGATGCATTTGTCAAAGCATATTGAAACTGAATATGCATTTGAAGTTCGATGAGTAGTCGAAGCTGAGCTCATTGGTTGCAGCGTGACAGATGCCCGGGTATAAAGACTGCCGAGCTCCTGCGAGGGTCAAAGATAATTCCCAAAATCCGACTTCCCACACTACCGCTAGTTATTCCCACCATACAGCTACCAATATCGAAGAAGAAAGAAAGAAAAAAGAAAAACAGAGAAAAAAAAAAAGAAAAAATGGAAGGTCTTTCGAAGGTGTCAAAGATGTGTCCGGCAGAACCTGGAGTGCAAGCCAAGCACTGCGACTCAAGGTGATTGATCCAAATGCAAAGGTTGTGGAATCACTAGGGTTCCTTGTATTTTCCCACATGGATTTCCCTTTGAATCACCAACTGCTCCATCCATCCCCCCTATACGTACCAGTCGCCCTCCTGCTTCCCCTCGCCTACCAGCCCCAGAACAATCTCGCCCACCACCATCGCCATCGCCATCCATTATTCACGTTCGACACCGTCCTAGAAGGACCGCTCAACCTGTCAATTATTGGTTGCCGAGTTTGTTGGATACGCCAGATCCCGAGGATATGCCAGATTTGGGTGAGTTCGAAGAAGGATTAAATTTTAAGGGGTTATTTAACTAATACATATACTTTTTTTTTTCAGCAATAATAGGTCTGTATTGAAGATATACGACCATGACTCCACCAGCACCACCACCATACAATGAGCCCGATCCTATTGTCTTGCTTGAAGGTAACCCGGAGTTGTCAAGGGTTGAGGAAGGTGTCGAGGATGTAATAGGAGTCGAAGAAGAGAGAAGGGATGTCAAAGGAGAGAGAAGAGAAAGAGAAGAAGAAGAAAGAGTTGAGGAAAGGATTGGAGAGAGGGTTCCCAGTCAAGTACCACCTGCGACCACCGATGCTTGAAGATTGACTGAAAATTTCGAAGAAGGGGGTTTGAGGAAGAGGCGATATGAAGAGGAATTGGAGAGAGAAGAAGGATGGGGAAAGAAGAAGTCAAGGAAGGATTGTTCGAAGAAGCTTGGTTTGATCTTTGCGGAACATCAACTGAATCAGGTTCAAATCGCAAAGAGGGTGTCGAACTTGATTGATGAAGAAGATATGGAAGAGTTTAGAGAGTTGATAAAGGATTTAACATAGAATTGGGAAGAATAGGAAAAAAAGATAAAGGATGAATAGTTTTAGTTATTTTTGATACAATTTATTTTATATTTTATATTTATTTATTTATTATTATTTTGGTTTATTAGATACGAGAGAAAAATAGAAAAAAAAGTTGTGGATGAATTAAGTGTTTTGTTTGAGGGAGTGTTTTGAATGAAGAGAGAAAAGAAAAGGTTAAGTTTTTAAGTTTTGAGTGTTTGTAAGTAAGGAGGTTTTAACAAAAGAATAACAACAAGAAAAAAAAAGAGATAAGGGAAAAAGAGAGAAGGGGAAACAGAGAAGAAAGAAGAGTGTTAAGAGGATTGACAAGGTTTTCGAGGATAAGTCAAATGAAAATCTTGAAACAAGTCAGGAGAGTTTTGAAGATGATGTGCTGGTTCCCAAGAGGTTCGATCTTCGTCAGACTGGTATCCAGTCCATTTGACAAGATATTGTAGTTGGCCTTTGCGTAGTCTTTAATCAAGAATACGACTTACTTTCCACTCGAGGTGATCTTGAACATTGACAGGTTCAGGAGGGGGATGAGCCTTGCCCGGGAAAAGATCGTTAGCCGGCTCAAGGAGTGATACTTGAAACACTGGGTGAATAGCTTTCCACTTCAAAGGGAGAGAGAGTTTGTAAGCATTCTTTGAAACAATTGATTCAACAGAGAAGGGACCAAGTTTTCTTTCTGAAAGTTTCTTAGTGGGTCGAGTCAATCTGATGTTACGAGCGTCAAGCCAGACTTTGTTGCCAATGTTGTACTTCAGTGATTTGATTCGAAGTTTGTTGGCTTGAATTTTGTATTGTTGGCTGGCTGCTTTGAGGTTAGTTCAAAGGTTATCTTGAAGAAGCTTGAGGTTGGAGAGGTAATCTGCGGCAGGAGTGGAAGGGGAAATGTGGATTGGATTGAAGATAGGATTTCTGCCGTAGATGGTTTGGAAAGGGGATTGTTGGGTCAAAGAATGAGTGGCGTTGTTGTAAGCAAATTCGGCTAATGAAACCCATTGGTTCCAGTTGTCCTGTTGATAACTGACAAACATTTGAAGATATTGTTCGAGGATCTGATTGACTCTTTCAGTCTGACCCTCCAATTCAGGGTGATAGGCTGTTGAGAGATTTTGAGTTGTCTTCAGTTGTTGACAGAGTGAAGTCCAGAAACCTGAAACAAACAATGAGCCACAATCGCTGACTATGTTATCAGGAAGACCATGCTTTGAGAAAACATGTTCGATGAACAGGTTAGCAAGGTCTTGCAAGTTACAAGTAGTCTTGCTTCGAAGAAATAATGACATCTTCGAGAAGCAATCTACTATCACGAGGATAGCATCATGACCATCTGACAATGGGAGTTGAGAAATGAAGTCCATAGAAAGTGAATTCCAAGGAAAAGGCGGAATCGGAAGTGGTTGAAGCAACCCATACTTCCTATTCTTTGAGGATTTGTTCCTATTGCAAGTATGACAACGGTTAACATAATCTTTTACATCCTTGACCACACCAGGCCAATAGAATTCTTGAGCTATCAATTGGTAAGTCTTGTCTTGACCAAAATGACCAGCTAATGGTGAATCATGTCCTGATTCAAAGATATCCAGTTTGATCTGAGGGTTTTCAGGTATAACCAGCCTGCCCTTATACAGAAGTGTATCACTATCTTCAATAGTGTAATCCTTTGGAGTATTCCTTTGAAGATCTTGACAAACAGGATCATCTTTTTGAGCTTTAAAGATCTGGAGGAAGTTCTGTTGAAGCTGTTCAAAATGGATCAAATTAAGAGTTACTTGGGGCTCAGAATGAAATAAATTTCGAACATTGTCAGAGCTATTGTCAGTGAAGTCTCCCCCCTCCAAGGGGTAAACGTTGTCTTGATGTGACAAAGCATCTGGGATTACTGCTAATTTGCCCAGTCAATAGGTGATGGTAAAATGAAATTCAGAAAGAAATTCAGACCATCAAATTTGCCTGCGAGTAAGAACCTTAGTGCTCGTGAAATATTTAAGAGCGTTATGATCAGTCAATATCTCGAATGGTTCGAGAAGACTGAGCAAATAAGAGCGCCATTTCTTCAAGCAATGGACAATTGCGAGAAGTTCCTTATCATGAATCTCATAATTGAGTTCAGCGGATTGTAGCTTCCTTGATTCAAAGGCTACAGGGTGAAAGTGCTTTGAAGAAGCGGAGAGTTGAGAAATAAAACCTGCAACTGCGTAATCACTAGCGTCTGTTTCGACGATAGTCTTACACTTCTCACTGAAGTGAGCCAGGATGGGTGCTGAAGTAAAAGCTTTCTTGAGAGTGTTAAACTCTTGTTCTGCTTCGACTGTGAAAACAAAAGGAATATCCTTTCAAAGAAGATTAGTAAGGTTCACAATAGTTTTGGAATAATTCTTTATAAATTTGCGATAAAAATTAGCAAAACCAAGGAATCCTTGAAGTGTTTTAACACTGGAAGGTTTGGGCCAGTATAAGACCTTTTGACATTTGTCAGGGTCCATAGCAATACTGTCTGTGGAGACAATAACCCCGAGGAAGCGAAGCAAAGAATTATGAAATTTGCATTTCGATAATTTCGCGAACAAATTGTTAGCTCGAAGCCGTCAAAGCACTTCCTTGATATGGGAAGTGTGATCTTTGAGGGTTTTTGAGTAAACGAGAATATCATCAAGGTATACTACTACATATACTTCGACGATGTCAGCAAAGATATCGTTGACGAAATTCTGAAAAGTGGAAGGAGCATTGCAAAGCCCAAAAGGCATTACAGTATACTCAAAGCTACCAAAACGAGTTCTCATGGCAGTAAGCCATTCATGCCCTTTGGCAATTTGAATCAAATTGTACGCTCCTCGAAGATCAAACTTCGAGAAGTGAGTAGCTCCATGGAAAAGTTTCAAGAGATGGGCCATAGGAGGCACTGGGTAAGCATTCTTACGAGTGACATTATTCAGTTTTCTGTAATTGACACAAAGTCAAAGAGAACTATCTTTTTTAGGGACAAAGAGAACAGGCAAGCCTGTATTTGACTTGCTTGGTCGAAGGAAACCTTTTCCTACATTTTCCGCAATGTAGTCTTGAAGCTCGGAAGATTCCTGCTTCAAAAGAGAATAGACTGGGCCAGGCTGAGGCGCCAGATCTGTAAGTTCGATCTGATGATCATAAGGCCTATGAGGAGGAAGTTTATCCACTCGGATAGGAGAAACAACATCAGCAAATTCATGGTACATGCTTGGAAGTGTCTTTTGGATGGTTTCGAGGTCTTCAAAGTCATCATCATCTTTGAGGCTGGGTATAGTCGTTGAAGGAGGATGAGACAAGATCAGGGAGTACAAAAACCCTTTTAATGAAGGTAAGTCCTTCTCTTTGAAGAAGGATGGAAAAGATAATTTAGAGCAATAAGCAATTACTCCGTGATCATTCGAAGAAACGGAAGAGGGAAATTCAGGACATTCGAAGTCTCCTGGCGGAAAAGTTTCATCTAACTCAATGAAAAGGTCAGGTAAGCTGTTTAAGTCTTGTTTGACGGAAGAAGAGAGGTTAGTTTATTGGGATGCTTCAGTTCAAAGGTTAATTACTCCTTCTTTCCAGTTAACATCTGGATTCCAATGAACCAGGAAGTCATGACCAAGTATGGTGTCATCCATTCCTTGGGCATCCAGGACTATGAGATCCCATTCAAAGCTGGGGAAAGATTTGAATTGAAAAGTCCACCTTGCCTTCTTCAAGACCCAAAAGCTGGGTTCCTTCAAAGAACTTACCAAGACAACCGGGAATCTAGGTATCTCAGTGAGCAACAGGGACTGTGATTTGGCAAAAGAAGAACTAATGAAAGAAACATTAGCTCCAGAATCCAATAGGACTCTGTAAGGTTGATTTGAAGAATCAAAAAGGATAAATCTCGAACTTGGGACACTGTTAGTGGCCTCACAAGCTCAAAGGTTGACTCGCGGGAAATGAAGAAGTGAGTAGTTTCCTTTGCAAGTCTCAAGAGAACTACAACCTAATTTTTTGACAACTTAGCTGCTTCACGGGCAATTCTTTTTGAACAAGCATCTAACTGATGCTTTCCCCCAAAATACATACATAACCCATCCTTCTCCCTCCTTGCCCGCTCCTCTGACTTGAGGTTACCCTTGGTGTTGAGGACCTTTGTGATCTCTTGAGGCATTTTGGTTTGAGCTTGGGGGTGTGTCAAGGTTGAGGGTTTCGATTTGTGAGGTTTCTTCAAAGCTGGCTTGTTGGAAGATTGCTTCAAAGGTTCTGTCAGCTTGCTACTATGACAGAGCAACCTGTCACAAGTTTCCTACAAAAATTATTATAAAAAATATAGAATATCAAATAATAGTTAGAATGTTGTTTGATATTCTAAATCTACACTAAAAATAACCTAGGGGACCTCACTCACAAGTACCCCTGATTCTCACTCATTCACTATGTAAATTAGCAAAGAATATTTAGCAAGTACCTTTAACAAAAAGGAACTTGCATTAATTAATGCTTATATATATATATACATATGCTTAAACCCCATTTCCAGTCACGGAAATGAGGTGTTGTGTACATTAGGGGAGATAGTGTAAATACACCGTGTTTTACTCAAACCCCGCGTACCGCAGTCCGCAGAACTTCAAGTTCAACCCGCGTGACTGAAAGCCCGCGTCAAAGTTGGGATATAAGCCCCCGCGCAAGCATCAAGCCCCTCACAGGCTCCCAAACGTGGCATGCGGACTCCACAGTCACTCAGGTTCACCCAAATCAACAAAAACACGCTCCAGTGACCTCATTACATATGTTACATATGTAATGAAGAGTACTGGGGACTAAACAATTAAATATATTGAATGGTATTGTTCATTTATACAATACATTGATTGAACAAACAGTACAAACAATACTGTGGCTTATTATAAATACAAATCAGCCACTAGTATTAAATATATAACAAACAGTACTAATGTACTACAGACTGTAAGTCAATGTAAATAAATAAATAATACTTAAATGCATTAATAAGTCCAATTGGTGACGTGTATTCAAAGCAGGGGCTGCTGAAGCGTCACCAAGAAGGCAAAAATGGCCAAAATGTGGTCCAAAGATCCCACAAGTTGGCCAATAATACCTACAGGGTCCCCAGGGGGAACTCAAGACTATTTAAGGAGCTCTTCAACCGCCCAAAGAAGGCTCCTCATGCTTCCCAATACCCACTAACAACCTTACCCACTTCTTATTAGATATATACATCTTTATAACACAGTCTGGTAAGCTTCTTAGTAGTTATTCTTTAGCCCTGTCTTCCCCAACAACTTCACAGTGCCCATCAAGCTCCACCATCCATCCATCCAAGCGCTTCAAACTGTCCAGTTTCACCCAGAATATCCCCAAGATCCCTCAAGGTTTATTACTAGTAAGTAATAACCCTTTTCCTTGAAGATACTCCCCCATTGCCATTCCTGGGATTAACCCACCCCTGTTCCAACAGGCCCCAGTGTTCCAGGTACATAAGTCCTCTGCATTTATTTGTAAGATACCTTAGAGGGATCTAACCCACCCCTGATTTATCAGGCCCCTCTGGTTTTTAATTATATTAAATTTATTTAATATAATTATTAACCTATTTTTCTCTCAATTTTTACGTCACAATTCCCCCCATATCTCTGGGAATTGTAACTTTGTACCTTACCCAGAGTTTATATACTCTTTCCATCTATCCTTGCACCACCTGTAGCTAGAAGGACTTGTCCTTGGCATCAGGGAGGCTGACAGGTTCGTCCGATTTTGAATGAGTTGCCTTGGTCTTCTTGGATCAAGACTTGTCGTGATAGCAGTTGTCCAACTTGATTGTTTGATCGATTCACTGTTGGAGTGTCAAAAGTTGATGACCACTGAAAGCAAGCTGATCAGTGATTCGGGCCGGTAGTCCCTTTTGAAAATGAAATACCAGAGCCGCGTCGTTCCAGTCAATATGCGATTGGAGGACTTGAAACTGGGAGATGTACGTCAAGGCCTTGCCGGTGTCCTTCATCAAAAGAGATTTGAGTTCAAACTCTGCATTGCAAACTTCATTTGGGTCCCCGAACAGGGTGAACAACTGTTGTTCGAATCTGTCCCAGTTGTTGAGGATACAGTCCGGATTCTTGCTGCCGAGCAGTTTGATGTAAGGTTTGAACCATTGAGAGGCTCAACCTCCCAAATAAGATGATTCATACAGGAGGCGGTGGTTGGCTAGGGGATTCCCGTCTTTGAGGGCGACCTCAATTGGTGGACACCCCAGGGTGAGTTGAAGATCCATCTGAATCAGATAGGTTCGACAATGGATCAATGGGAGCGTTCCGATTGCAAGTGGATGGAGGGACTTGTCCAATCGAGGGTTGACTGTTCGTTGGAGTTCTTTGAGCTCTTCAACGATCAATGTCTTGGTTGAGCTGATGTTCAGCAGGGCCAAGGGACCTAGTTCAAACAGGAGTATGTTGCATTACCGGAAGAAATTACAACAGTGAAGCTGTTGTAGCAACAAACACAGATGGAAAGGTCTGTAAGTTTGTTGGATTGAGTTACTTATAATACTGTCATGCGACCAACCCAACGTACTAAGGGGATTTAGCTGGTCAAAGCGCAAAGGATAAATGAGGCTAGGGTTGTTGAAGATAAATTCGAAGATAAGTTTGAAGATAAGTTTGAGGATAAAAAGGCTCAAGGAATTCTATGAGCACAACTCAAGGTAATGGGTCAAGTTGGACTCAAAGGATTTGATGCGTAAATAATCTTTTATTATAATTAACTGAAGAAAAAGAGAATGAAGAGAAAAGTACAATAGTATGTATATTCAAAAGAAGGCTACTGTTGAATCTGATTGATGAATGAGTGTCAAGGTAAGGTACGAGTATGAAGTAAATACACAGATATTATAGATGTACAAATGAGGTTTAAAGACAATTCTATGACTATAACTATGATTGGTTTGAACATGTGATAGAGATAAACTTCAAACAAATGAGTGATGAGTAAATCCTGTGTGATACAATAAGCGTAGATGCGAGGCTTGATGAAAGAGGGTAAGTGCCAGGCTAAGGTTCAGATCTTGAGTGCTAACCGAAGAAGGGTTATTGGTTAGTTCGAAGATACTGAGGATCACCGGATGAAACAATTCCTAGCTAATGCTGGTTTGAAGGAGGCTGACTAAATGTCGAAGATGTTTGTTGAGTTAAGTGTCGCGCGATTGCATTTGAATGGAAATGAATGTTGAAGATGCATTTGAATTGGAATGAATGTCGAAGATGCATTTGTTGAAGCATATCAAATCTGAATATGCATTTGAAGTTTGATGAGTAGTTGAAGCTGAGCTCATTGGTTGCAGCGTGACATGGTGTTGGCAAAGGTAGTTCCATAATGTGGCAAATGCGTATAACAGTTGCACTTGCTATTTGATCTCCAACTAGCCAGGGGAGCTAAGTATCTTGAATTTCCTCTTAAAAAATCCAAAGACCCGCTCAAAAATGTTTCAAAGTGATGTGTGGCGTAAATTGTGGAACTCCTTGGTGTTGCTCAGTCTGAGTCCGGCTGCAGCTTGCTCCTGCAGGTGGTACCAAACGCCACAGAAGGGGGTAAGCACCCCCTTTTGACATCTGTAGCCTGCATCTTCCAGGTAGTATTTGCCATTGCGGATAAAAAAGGCTTTTGTGAAGGCATCAGCAAGTACCTGACCATCGTGTGTGCTACCTTCCCAACCAGCGAGTAAATAAACAAATTGAAAATCAAAGTTAACTACGGCAAGTACATTCTGAGTGACAAATTGTTTGCAATTTCAATAGGGAGCTTGTTTATTGACTGGCAACGTGACAGGTATGAAGACACTGTTGTGGTAGACATTTCTGTTCTGGAGGGAAAAATTTAAAGTTTTGTTGTTTACATATTGTGTTTCCAAGAAATCTTGGACAACACGGGAAATTTTTGTGAATATGCCTCTCAAAAGTATGCTTATGGCATGCTTGGGTGTACAGACTTGCAGATATGCAAGCTGTTCAGATATCACATCTCATCCGATGGGTCTGGGATACAGCTATACAGCTATATACCTGTATTGTCACACTCTGTGATGCCAAGGACTGATAACCTTCTAGCTACACAAGGTGCAAGACTCAAAATAATATGGAATAAATTATTTTAGAGGATTTTAATCTTTTTATTAATATTAAAAGATTATAAATTTAATTGGGAGGGGCCTGCAAGCAGGGGTGTTTTGGGTGCCCTCCAAAGGTGTTCGTGATAATGCACAGAAACTTTGTAACCTTTTACACTGGGGCCTGCAAGCAGGGGTGTTTAAGTGCCCAGTAAAAATAGTGGCTAAGAAAGGGCCACAACTCCTAGTGAAACAAGACTTACTGTAGGATTTAAGAGGAGGAGGGGGTGCTTTCTTAAGGTAAACTGGACAGCTGGAAGCGGTTGGAAAGGTGGGCTTGATGGCTGGACAGAGTTGGGGTTGAGGAAGAGAGGCTTTGAAGTCTTGAAGACTGATTTACTGGGCAGGACACTAGTATGCTGGACTGGTGGAATGCTGGTTGTACATATGATAAAGCTGGGGAATCAAAATACAGGGGGACGAAAGGGCCTCTTAAATGCCTTTCTGGAGCCTTGATGGCGAAACACCAAGTGTTATTTTGGCTATGGGAACACTACAAGGAAGGAGTTATCCTTAGTAGAAATAAATGATGTAATTTATCAAATTATTACATGTACAGGCTGCCAATACTTAATACAGTCTGTCAGTCATCTGTAGAAATCATCTGAGGGCGCTTCAAGAGCTCTTAGTTTGATGTCCAACATGTATTGATCACTTGATCAATAGAATAAAAAAGAAATAATCAGATTATAGTACAGAATCTTATTTCTGTTTAATTTGGTTATTTCATATGTAAAGTTCTGTACCATGAGAGTTCTTGTCATACTTGCATGGAGGGAGCTTTTACAGCTCTTCATTCAATTATTTGACAAGCAAACCTCCTGGGAAAAGTGTCAACATTTATTATTTTCCCGTGATTAAAGGAGCTTGTCATTTATTTCAATTGTACAAGTTCTTTTAGACTTGTTTGAAGTATTCTGATGTTTTTCTTTATCCCCTGTTTTGTGTCTTTCATTTTTGATGATATTATTTAACTTATACTGTATGTATTTGTATAAGTTAATAATAATACAAAGACTATAAAACAGCGTGATATTTATGTCAAATGTTATTTAATATTGTATTTATGTGTTTAAAGGATAATTACATAGTTTATTTAAGCAATGATCCCGTATTTTGAGGACTTATACCTATTAGGGGGTATCAAATATGACGAAATCCACCATTAAAACCCGTTGATTAGAAATTTCCAAATCCACAATTTCTAATCAACGGGTTTTCAAAAAGGGGTAGCTAAAAACCGAACGGATTTTGAAAATGAAAAACCCTGGTTTTCCATCCAAATCCTTCATTTCCAAAATAACCCAATTAAATCACATCTCTCATCAGCTCACGCTGCACCGTTCAATCCATTTCCTCTTGTCAAACCAAGCAAACATCACACCTCACCTCAACCAATCATGCGACAAGCACCCTCTCAACATAAGCAACTATTTCAAGCGGCCAACTCTGCTGCAACAGTATTGATTTTCGACTCAGATAACGAAGACTCAGGTCTTGAATATTTCTACCGTTATTGTCAATCAAAACTCCAGAAACAATACCTCAATGCCAGAGGCACAACTACACGATTCCATCCTCGATATGACCTTTCAATCATTCAAGAACTTCCTCAATCATGCTTCCTCCAGCTTTTTCGAATGTCGTTCCCATGTTTCCTCAATCTTCTTCAACTGATTGAGTCAAATCCAATCTTTCACAACTCCTCTCAGAATCCTCAACGAGACCCATCAGTCCAACTCGCTATTGCTATGTGCCGTCTTGGATCACACGGAAACGGTGCTGCGGTTTTCAGACTCAAGAATCTCTTCCAAGTTGGCTATGGAACGATCAACCTTTACACATGTTGGGTGATCAAGATTCTTTATCAAATGCGCTCGCACTTGGTATCATGGCCGACTCAAAAAGAACGTATGGAATCATGTCAGCCTCCCTGATGCCAAGGACAAGTCCTTCTAGCTACAGGTGGTGCAAGGATATATGGTAAGAGTTATGTAAACTCTGGGTAAGGTACAAGTTACAATTCCCAAAGGATATGGGGGAATTGTGACGTAAAAATTGAGAGAAAAATAGGTTAATAATTATATTAAATAAATTTAATATAATTAAAAACCAGAGGGGCCTGATAAATCAGGGGTGGTTTAGATCCCTCTAAGGTATCTTACAAATAAATGCAGAGGATTTAGGTACCTGGAACACTGGGGCCTGTTGGAACAGGGGTGGTTTGATCCCAGGAATGGAAATGGGGGAATATCTTCAAGAAAAGGGTTATTACTTACTAGTAATAAACCTTGAGGGATCTTGGGGATATTCTGGGTGGAACTGGACAGTTTGAAGCGCTTGGATGGATGGATGTTGGAGCTGGGTGGTCACTGTGAAGTTGTTGGGGAAGACAGGGCTAAAGAATAACTACTAAGAAGCTTACCAGACTGTGTTATAAAGATGTATATATCTAATAAGAAGTGGGTAAGGTTGTTAGTGGGTATTGGGAAGCATGAGGAGCCTTCTTTGGGCGGTTGAAGAGCTCCTTAAACAGTCTTGAGTTCCCCCTGGGGACCCTGTAGGTATTATTGGCCAACTTGTGGGATCTTAGGACCACATTTTGGCCATTTTTGCTTTCTTGGTGACGCTTCAGCAGCCCCTGCTTTGAATACACGTCACCAATTGATTTTATTAATGTATTTTATTATTATTTACATATTTATATTGTTTTACAGTCTGTAGTACATCAGTACTGGTTGTTATAGATTTAATAATAGTGGCTTATTTGTATTTTACAATAAGCCACAGTATTGTTTGTACTGTTTGTTCAGTCAGTATATTTTAATTATATGTATAAATAATAATACACTTTAGTATATTTAATTATTTAATCCCCAGTAACCGTTATTACATATGTAACATATGTAATGAGGTCACTGGGGCGTGTTTTTACTGTTTTGGGTGTACCTGAGTGACTGTGGAGTCCGCGTGCCAAGCTGGGAGTCTGTAAGGGGCTTAGTGCTTGCGCGGGGGCTTGTATCCCAACTTTGGCGCGGGCTTTCAGTCACGCGGGTTGAACTTCAAGCTCTGCGGACTGCGGTACGCGGGGTTTGAGTAAAACACGGTGTATTTACACTATCTCCCCCAATTTACACAACACCTCATTTCCGTGACTGGAAATGGGTTTTAAGCATATGTAAATATATATATAAGCATTTAATTACGGCAAGTACTTTTTATTTAAAAGGTACTTGCTAATTCTTCTTTGCTAATTTACATAGTGAAGGAGTGGGAATTAGGGGTACCTGTGAGTGAGGTACCCTAGGTTAAATTTAGTGTAGATTCAGAATATCAAATAGTATTCTAAATATTATTTGATATTCTATATTTTTATGATAATTTTGTGGTAAACTTGTGACAGGTTGCTCTGTCATAGTAGCAAGCTGACATTCCCTACCACCAAGATAAGTCTCCTGGAAAAAGGTAAGTTTCTAACTAAAGATAAGGTTATTTAAGGAAAAAAAAAATTCAAGAGGACCTCTTGGATGCCCTGTAATTTCTCAGATGAATTGCTCCATCTGGGATATTATTTTCAGGTAACCACTCATCTTTGTCTGCTGATTGGTTCTTATATCTGACAAGATAAAGTCTTGTATCTTTTCCCTGTATCCTCTCTTTTTTATCTTTCAGGATTTTATGTACTTTCAATTGTCCAGAAGGTGGGACCTCCATCAGGGGAACTGGTTGTTGAGTGACTGGTTCATCTTCAGTTCTGGATTGGTACTGTTTTACCAGACTGACTGGGAATACTGGGTGTTTTCTGGATAGTTCCTCTGTCAATATGACTTCCACAGCATTTTTTCCATGAAGTTGTTTAATGGTAAAGGGACCTATAAAAGGGGGCTTTAGCTTCCTGCTACCTCCCAAGTTATTGAAGTTAATAGTGGATAAAAGGACCTTATCTCCTATTTTAAACTCAGGTTCTTTGTGGCTTTTATCCCATCTCCCTTTGTTGTATTCTACTGCTTCTTCCACGCATTTCTTAGCATGTTGTTGGGTCAGATCTAACATTTTCTTGAAATCTAGTGCTGTTGGATGCAGGTGGGGTAATTTATCATTCAAAGTATCTTTGGGCATGCGTGGTATCCATCCTCTTTCCAAGACATATGGAGCTTCTTTGGTGGAGGAATGTTTACTACTATTATAGGCAATTTCCAATGCTGGTAGTAGACTAACCCAATCATGAGTGTATCCATCATGATTCTTAAATTCAAATCCAAAGGAGCAGAATCTACGTAACATGTCTTCTAGAGTTTGTATCATTCTTTCTGCTAACCCATCAGTCTGAGGGTGATAAGCTGTGGAGAAAGCTAGTTTAGTACCAAGCATGTCATGTAGGTTCCTCCAAAATTCTGATGTAAATTTGGGGTCTCTATCACTAATTATAATTTTGGGTATACCTACATCAGCCATGATCCTATTCCAAAACAACAGGGCAACCTCCATGGCAGTATCATCTTTATGGTTAGGTATGAACCTGGCTCTCTTGGAGAATCTGTCTACAACTACTAGTACTGAGTTATATGAGAAGGATCCTCCTGGGGGTAGGCCTGTCACAAAGTCCATGTTTATGATTTCCCACTTGTCAGTTGGTTCAGATATTTTCTGCAGTAAGCCAAATCTTTTTCCAGTTTGCTTATTGCCTTTCTGACACGCATCACAAGATTTGATGTAGTTGTGTACTTGTTCTTTCCAATTGATCCACCATGCTGTGTATTTAATTCTCTCTACTGTTCTTTCTTCAGAAAAGTGTCCAGAATTAACATTATCATGGCATTCTTTCAGAATGTTATCAATTTGGGAAGGGTCACTTAGCACTAGTACACTTGAATGCCTATTCCTGAAATATAGAAGGCCATCTAGGAGACTGAACTTTCCAAGTTTATAATGTTTGGCTAATTCTTCTGGTAGACTGGCTATTAGTTCTGTTGAGCTGTTGTCATTTCTAAGTATGTCTACTAGTTTTAACAACTCAGGGTTCTTGTCATAGCTATTCTGGACTAATTCATAAAATGCATCATCTAGGTCACACACATGAATTCCCAGGATGGGAAATATGTCCTCATCTTCTGGGTCATAAGCAGGATTATCTGGGTTATTAGGCAAGGCCCATCTACTCAGTCCATCTGCATTTTTGTGCTTGGCTCCTGACTTATGAATAATAGTCATATGTCCTCTATACTGTTGAATTGCAATTTGCCATCTAAGCATATGTCTATTAGGGGTCTTCATATTCATCAAGGTTCTTACAGCTGTGCAGTCAGTTACCACTAGGAAGTTAGATCCTTCAAGATAGTAATGTAACTTTTCCAGAGCCCAAACAAGTGCTAAACATTCCATTTGGCTTGCTCCATATTTCTTCTCAGTACTTTTGATTTGTCTTGAGATAAATAGAATGGGTTTCTCTGCAGGTTTATCCTCTATTATGAACTCCTGATGGAGGGCTGCTCCTAGACCATCTAAACAAGCATCAATATACAGTATAAATGGTTTAGTATAGTCAGGTTGTGCTAAAACTGGTGCAGTGGTAAGGAGTCTCTTTAACTCTTCGTAGTTTTGTACTCTATCATAGGTCATTTCAAATATTGTATCATGATTACAGAGTGCGTAGAGGCTTTTACTTACATTTGCAAAGTTGGGGACATGTTGGCGGTAATAACTACAGAAACCTAGAAAGGACATAATTTCTGTTCTGTTCTGAGGCATGGATTTCATTAAGACTGCTGCCACTTTGTTCTGGTCTATAGCCAGGGAAAGACCTGAGACTACTCTTCCTAGTGCTTTAAGTTCTCCATATCCAAAGTTACACTTTTTGATGGACATTTTTAACCCTGCTTGTGTGGCAGTTTGGAGTACTATATTGATCTTTTCTAGGTGAGTTTCCCAGTCATCAGAGTAAATGATAATGTCATCTATGTATACCATCATCCAGTTTTGCCTAATGAATGAGCCAAAAATGGAGTCCATCATTCTTTGGAAGTGGGATGGCGCATTCTTTATGCCAAAAGGCATTCTGAGGTATTCAAAAATCCCTAGGTGACATATAATCCTCAGGAATTTCCTACTCTCAGGAGCTATGGGGATCTGATGGAACCCTTTCAGTACATCCATAGTGGTGATATACTTGGCCTTAGATAAGTTGTGTAATGAATGGTCTATCCTGGGAATAGGATAGTAGTCAGGTCTGGTGTAGTTATTCAGAGCACGGAAATCTCCCACCATTCTTGACTTTTCATTATGCCAGGCAATTATTACAGGTGTGGTGACATCTACCTGTTCATTATGTCCAACTTTTCTCAGGACTTTAAGTTCTTGTAGCTCTTTGATGTGTGTTTCCAGAGCTTCTCTTGATTTGGGGCTGGAGGGGTAGGGTGGTCTCCTCAACTGTGGGGGATAAGGTTTGTCAATATTAAGTTCCAATTTCATGTCATGGCCCTTGATGTTACCAATTGGTTCTTCTGTAGTGCAGAAAGCTTCTTTATGTTCAAAACAAGTTTTCAATACATCCATCTTCTGTTCCTCATTTAGTATGTCACTGACAGCAGCTTGTGATAAGTATTCTTTCTGGAAAGATAGTAGATCTTCTTGGATTTCAACATTGTTAATGGCATCTGGTATCTTGATGTTAATGTTGCAGATTTGGAATTTTCTTTCCAATCACCACCAATAGTGTAGAATCTATCTTTACTCTGGAAAATATCTATACCATACATACAGAAAGCATCATTACCTAGGATCAGGTAATCACAGACGGCATCTTGTAACACTACAAATTCAACAGATAACCTAAGAGATCCTTTAGAGTGAGGGAATATTAGAGGTATGGATACTACTCCAATAGGTTTCATAGCTGAGTTGCAACTACTGAACTTGGCTTTTGGCATGGGCATTAAGTTATCTCTCCATCTGGGGTAACATTCATCTAGAAAGGTACTACTGGCACAAGAACAGAAAGCTCCTACGTCAAGGAGGACTCTTATTTCTTTGTTATCAAACAAGACAGTAGTATAACTAGTTTTCCCCATGGTGTAACTCATACCAGCTTCAGGTTTATTGGTGAGTAACTTTGCGTCAGATATATGGCCAACCTTCATGGAGGGATCCCATCTTTGTGGTAAATTAGAGTCACCATGTATAGCATTAATGGATAATTCATCCCCAATGTCAGCTTGGATAACTGAGATTCTCATCAAGTCTTCTTCAGCTGGTTCATTCATGACTATTTCAAACTGGGAATGGGTATCTTTTCAGTTTCTGATGGGGTGTTCATTACTACCATATTTACTCTTTTACGTATATTGGTACATTCATTTTTCCAATGACCTTTTTCTCCACACTTGAAACATTCAGGAGTAGCAGTTTTCTTGGGTATTTCAGTTGTGGGGTTAACCTTGGTGGATTCTTTTTGGAACTCTTTTCTCTCAGGGATGTTATTCCTGGTGTACTTCTTGTTCCATCCATTAAGGACTACCATTTCATTTAATACACTGCTGAATTCTGTCAGGTCTACATCTAGTGAGGGGAATCTACATCTCATTATACTCTCAAGATTTCCTTTACATTGACTCAGTAATCTGTTGTTGGCTTCTTCATCTGAGACTCTGTCATACACACATTCAATCCTTCTTCTTTGTTTCAAACACCATTCAGAAGCTGTTTCTGTGGTTGGATCAAAGTAATCTTTTTCAAAGGCTTGGCGCTTTTCATTTTTCCAAATTCTGGTGCCAAACTGGGCTTTGATTAATTCTTTCCACACTGACCAAGATTGGTGTCCTACAGCTTTACTTTTGGTAATAAACCAAGTAGAAGCCATTCCTTCAAAGAGTACAGTAAGTCTTGAAGTGATGACTTCATCATCAGCTTGGTAAGTCCTTACTATGTGATCAATGTATTCTATGAAACTCATGTGGTCATATTCTCCTTTACCATCAAACTTGGGCCAATCTTTTAAGGGGGGTAAGTTTGTGTATAGCAGTCATATCAGAGTTTCTGTAAGGTGTGGACATTCTGGTATCTTTGGTCATAGGTCTATTCTGCATAAAAGGATTGTTATACCTAGGTTGGGCACTATTGGTATTGAGGGCGCTATGTTTTTCTTGAGGGACAATGTTGGGACTCAAGTATTGGAGATTCTTATAAGGATTATTTTGTTTCTCCTCTCTGTTGTTATAATAATTAGAATTAATATTGATGTGAGGAGCTTCATCTCTGTCAAGATACGTGGTGGGTTTACTGTCAGGTACCTTGTCACCATACTTATTCCAATTGTTTGTTGCTTGATTAACCATCTCTTCTTCACTGTATGAGCTGCTGGGTCCTTGAGGCTCGTGGTATTGGGGTTTATTTCTCCTCTTTCAAGGATTCTATACCTGAGATGATAGTTGTTAATTTTGAAATTACATTGTCTTTTAATTTCAATGATTCAATTTCAGAAGTAAGGACAGATAATTTGTTGTTCACTTGTTCTTCTAGTTTCTCAAATTTTGTATTAAAATTGTTATTCAGATTCATGATCAAATCTCTAATTTATTGTTATTTGTTTCATCCTTTTTGAGGGAATTAATAACATATTCTGCCATTGTAACTTGGGAAGTTTGCATTTCTTCAAGAACATCTAAAGTATCATTAGTATTTTTGTTGATTTCTTTTGTTATTTCTCTAAGATTCTCACTAGTTTTGTTAAGTTCCACCAACATTTCACTATGATGTACTGGTAACTCAAGGGGCAATGGTTTGTCCAGTGTTTGCAAAACTCTCATGGTGCGTGCAGTAATGTTGTCTTTAATTTCTTCTAAGCTTGTATCTATTTTATTAATAATTATCTTTAGATTTGCTTCATTATTAATATCTAAAGTGTTTAATTATTATTAAGGGCTTCAATAGAATCAAACAAAGAATGTATTACAGAGGGTGCTAATCTATGTTCTTGTAGAGATTGGCCGCAATCAGAAGGAGATCTGTGGCTTCTTCCACTTGACTGGGTCGTCGAAGTTGATGGAAGAGGAGCTTTGTTCTTCCCTTTGTCTATTTTCTTGAACTTCAGGGTGTTCTTCTTGGGCGGCGCTGGAAGTGGATCTTCTTTTCCTCCCAAGGGTTCCAACCCTTTACATAGGCCTCTATCTCGTCGTTGGGGATCAACTTCTGGAGAGCCTTCTGACTGTCTTGCGCCGTAGTCAGCAAGGCTCTCAGCTCTTCTGTAGGCCCCTGCCTTAAGGAGGCTTGGCACTGTTTCCAAATGGAAACGTGCTCTTTCACCCGGTGTCTGATCTGTTCTTCTTTCGAGAGGACCTGGATTTCCGGGGTGGAAGGGGGTTTCTGGGTAGCTGCCAACGAATCTGGGGGTCTCTCGTCGACGTCCATGGGGGTTTCTGCTTCCGTTTGAGGAGGCGGGAGCTCTTGGGGCGTCACTGAGAGCTCTTGGGGAGTTGGGGTGGCCTCCGGCGTGGCTGGGACAGGGCCTTTGCGCGCTATGTTCGTCATCTGTAGGTTCTTGACGCGCTGGTGCAGTTCCTTGGCCGCCGCGAGTTCTTGTTGGACAGGGTAGGAGACCTCGAAGTTCTGGTTTGGTCGACCTGGTGGATTTAGCCATTATAAGTTAATTTTATTATGTTTTTTATATGTAATAAGTACTTACTGGGCTGGTTTTCCGCGTCGACGGTGGGAACAGTCTCTGATTGGGTGGGGTTTTCAAAGGAAGCCACTAAATAAATGGGTTGTAGATACGTGATTGAAAATTTTTGAGAAAGAATTGGACTCACTTCTTTCTTGTATCTCTTCTTTAGATATGTTCGCCCTTTTTAATTTATGCTCTCAAGTAATTATGGAGAGTTATTTCGGCCTCGAGGTTCCTTTCTTCTCTCAAGTGAGAATGGTAGGCGGCGAGGATGAGGCGGTCTTCTTGGGAGAGGAGATCCCAGTCTGTAGGACGTAATTTCTGATCTCTTCCTCCTTTTTTAGGCGAAGAACTCGAAGGTAATGTGAATTAAGGTGGCGTTTTCTTGAAGGTTCACTGTACGCGCCGCAGATAAAAAATAATTGTAAGTATGTAATACTGTAATTTTTAGAATTTTTTATTAGTATGTATTTTTTAATTGTGTATTTTTTAGAAAAATTGAAAACTTACGGTTTTTTTTATTTTAATTTGTGGTTTGGTTTTTTTGAAAAAAATGGAAGCAAAAACAGTTTTTTTGTTAGTTTTTTTTGATTTTATAGGATGAGGTATGTATGAAAATGATGATTTTTTATTGGTTTTTTTATGTGTATATTTTATATAAAAAAATAAAAATTACGGGTTTTTTTATTTCAAAAATAAATTTGAAAATTTTCCCGGCCAGACCCCCAATTGTCAGCCTCCCTGATGCCAAGGACAAGTCCTTCTAGCTACAGGTGGTGCAAGGATATATGGAAAGAGTTATATGTAACTCTGGGTAAGGTACAAGTTACAATTCCCAAAAGATATGGGGAATTGTGACGTAAAATTGAGAGAAAAAATAGGTTAATAATTATATTAAATAAATTTAATATAATTAAAAACCAGAGGGGCCTGATAAATCAGGGGTGGTTTAGATCCCTCTAAGGTATCTTACAATAAATGCAGAGGATTTAGGTACCTGGAACACTGGGGCCTGTTGGAACAGGGGTGGTTTAATCCCAGGAATGGAAATGGGGGAATATCTTCAAGAAAAGGGTTATTACTTACTAGTAATAAACCTTGAGGGATCTTGGGGATATTCTGGGTGAAACTGGACAGTTTGAAGCGCTTGGATGGATGGATGGTGGAGCTTGGTGGGCACTGTGAAGTTGTTGGGGAAGACAGGGCTAAAGAATAACTACTAAGAAGCTTACCAGACTGTGTTATAAAGATGTATATATCTAATAAGAAGTGGGTAAGGTTGTTAGTGGGTATTGGGAAGCATGAGGAGCCTTCTTTGGGCGGTTGAAGAGCTCCTTAAATAGTCTTGAGTTCCCCCTGGGGACCCTGTAGGTATTATTGGCCAACTTGTGGGATCTTAGGACCACATTTTGGCCATTTTTGCTTTCTTGGTGACGCTTCAGCAGCCCCTGCTTTGAATACACGTCACCAATTGATTTATTAATGTATTTTATTATTATTTACATTTTATATTGTCTTACAGTCTGTAGTACATCAGTACTGGTTGTTATAGATTTAATACTAGTGGCTTATTTGTATTTTATAATAAGCCACAGTATTGTTTGTACTGTTTGTTCAGTCAGTATATTTTAATTATATGTATAAATAATAATACACTTTAGTATATTTAATTATTTAATCCCCAGTAACCTTTATTACATATGTAACATATGTAATGAGGTCACTGGGGCGTGTTTTTACTGTTTTGGGTGTACCTGAGTGACTGTGGAGTCCGCGTGCCAAGCTGGGAGTCTGTAAGGGGCTTGTGCTTGCGCGGGGGCTTGTATCCCAACTTTGGCGCGGGCTTTCAGTCACGCGGGTTGAACTTCAAGCTCTGCGGACTGCGGTACGCGGGGTTTGAGTAAAACACGGTGTATTTACACTATCTCCCCCAATTTACACAACACCTCATTTCCGTGACTGGAAATGGGTTTACATATGTTTATACCTAGTAAGTATTTTAGTGTTTAGTAGGAGTATTCTTTAGGTTAATTTTATTATTAGAAGGAGTAAGTTGTCTAGGGTACTTTGGCTGAGGTACCCTAGGTTATTTTACTTGCTCTTTCAGAATATGAAATAATATTCTCACTTATCTCAAAGGTTAATGAGTTATCATTTATTTTATTATTAATTTATTTATTATATTTGTTTATAGCATTATTACTACGTAATAATGTTTATATTTTAAAATGTTATCTTTTTCTTATGTTTCTTATAATTTATCTTACATTATGTCTTATGTAATAATGTCTCTTTCATATGTATTTTTTTATTAATTAATTATTACTTTATTTATTGTTCTAGTCAGGTTGTCTCTGAGCTAGTAGCAAGCTGACATGTATAGCTGTATCCCGGCCCCATTGGATGAGGCATACAGCTTTCCTAACCACCATCCATGCAGTCACCAGTCAAATCCCCTCACCCAATGTTCTATTCCATCATGTTTTGATGATTCCACCATTATGACTTCCTTCTACTATAACCCGTTGATCCTCACCACACCAATGTCAATCAACCCCAATATAAGCATGCCGTCAACCATACAATCTGGAACTCTCAACTTTACTTCAGCTGCCAACACTCGGGCGAGTACCCCGGTAGGCGACAGCAATACGGCTGACAAGGTCTGTCAATATTATGTTTCTACTCCTCTGCAACATCACAACTGACCAGCCCAATAATTGGTATGACAGGGTGAAACAGGTGATCAAATAAAGGTTCACATTGGCTTCAAGCTCTTTGTGGTCTCGAAGAACAAGAAGAAGGAGAAGATATGGCTCCCTGTCAACTCATCCATGGATTTTCCCGTCAATGTCGTTGTCGTTCAGACAAGCTTCAAGGATTTCCAACACCTGGTTGCCGCCGCTTGTGATACTCACTTCCCCAAAACCGGCTCAATCATCATCAACTCCCTTGAAGGCATCTCCAAGCACCCAATTGCCTGGTTGGCAAGTATTACTCGCTGCGCCGAATACAAGAAGTCCAACAACGTCGAGTTGAATTACAAGGCCGACTATACCGAGTGGCTTGATACTGCTCATGAAATTGGCCGCAAGGTGATTGGGCTGATGGTGAAGATGTCAAATCCCACGGAAGCCAAGAAACAAGCCCTCAAGGAGGATCTTCTTGCAAAGCAAGAGGCCAGGGCTGCTGCCGTCAGGGAATCCGCCTCCAAGAAACGCAAGGGGACCAAGGATCCAGACAATGACTTCTTGGCAGCCTTGGATGACTCAGGGTCTGAGATCAATGCGGATGACTTCGATGACATCAACCTCCATGTCAGGAAGATCTACAATTCCCACCCAACCAACTCAGCTTACCATTGCAATCTCCCTGCCTACATTGATCCGTCCAACCCTTGTTGATTCATCCCATTGACTGCGGCTGCGGTGGAGACTTGGGCCAAGGACTTGGTAAGTCTTACTTCCCTTTATTTCTGCCTCCATGCCAATGCTAATCCATTCTGGGATGTTTTACAGATGGATCACAAGCCCCGTGTCAACCTTCACTGCCCCCCAAGCTCGCTAAAGTATGTGACTGTTTCACCATCCAAATGCTGTCTTCCAGATTGCCCTGTAGGTGGAGACTCCCTCAGGCTGTTGAGCAAGCTTCTTGGTAACATTGGTGCCACCCATGGCGATCCAATCAGTGATGCGCCTCTGTCATCCCCTCCAAACCAGTCTAAAATGGAGGCGTACCTTGAATTTGTGGGGTCAAGAATCCCGCGCAAGTCAGTGAAATACTGACTGCAAACAATCTGACTTCCCACAAGTTGTTCCGAGCATCCTCTGGTTTGGCTTGCAAGGATTTCAGGGACCTTGGTTTGACACTTGGCACAGTCACCATGCTATTTGACAACACCACCAAGTTTGACAAACACTTGGCCAGTTGAAGCTTTGTTCTTGCCTTCCCTCGGTCCATCGCCTATGTACTACAGCTGCTCTCCTATGAAATCTATCACAACTATGTCCGCTTCTGTCTGAACATGACTGCCCCTACTGCACAAACCAAGCTGATACCCACCTGTACTACTACCTCACTTTATTCCCTCGCCTGATTCTTCCTCAGCTCTACATACTGCTATCACTGACTGCTCAGCCTACTTCCCTTATATCCACCAATACTACCTGCACGAGTCTTACTACCTTGACATATTGGGACTGCAACTTATTCAGTGTGATTCGCACCAAGCTTGATGCCTCCCATTTACCTAATTGCAAAACGAATATTACATAAAGTAATCAAACCCCAGTGATGTCGTCTCACAAGAGGCGGTTTGATCCAAACTGAGTAACACACGTGTGAGTACTCCGGGGCTTCCTAGCATCCAAGCAAAAAAAAAACTACAAATCTAACAAGCCTCAAACCAAGGCATGTTATATCCACAATGGCAATAAATTTTGTAGCAGAAACGTGCACTGACAACTCCAGTAAAAGTCAACCGGATGATCCACTCAGGCTCCAATGTATGGTGCGCTTTAATGCAGCACAACAGAGCTCAATTGGGTTGAGCTCTGGGCAGTAAGGGGGCAGATACATGATGCAAACCCCTGCTTCATAGCACAATTTATGAACGCAGCGGCCCTTGTGGATCTTTGCATTGTCGCACACTAGGATTGAGTTTGGGCCTGGGTAAGAGCTCATCCATGGGAGCTGTGAAGCCATTTTGGCCCAGTTTAATCCACACATCAGCGGATAATCTGATTAAACTAACCAGATCCCACTTCAAGAAGTGTTCAAACTTCTTGGCAGTGAAGGTGTCCTCTCGGACGGTCAGCGCCAGGACACCTGTCATACCAATTGCGGGCAGAATTCTTAGTCGTGGGGGGTTCTGGCAAATGATGTATCGAGCAGATGGGGTTCCTACCGCCAACCGAGAAAAAGTACGAAGCAGATTGCAATCAGATACTGCGCTTTTGTCTGTGTTACAAACATTAGCCCACGTACACCGCCCACTATCTCTGGTAGGTAGCTCTGAAAAACTCACCTGTGAATACTAGGAACTCGGCTGGGTAGTTGCTGATCATCTTGACATACTTGAATTTCTGGATTAGGCACTTTCTTGAATTTATAGTCTCTGCCTTCTTAAGGGTGATT
Organism: Puccinia hordei; assembly: GCA_007896445.1. Classification (NCBI taxonomy): domain Eukaryota; kingdom Fungi; phylum Basidiomycota; class Pucciniomycetes; order Pucciniales; family Pucciniaceae; genus Puccinia; species Puccinia hordei. The sequence goes on along the minus strand of RDRW01000216.1, from coordinate 458,940 downwards.
GAAAGCTGATTAAAAAGGTTGTCGTGAACAGCCTGGATACTCAGCAGGACCCTGGTTCCGTCATATAGCTTGTCTCGTATCTCATCCAGAAATAAGCCGGGCTCGTCCTTGAGCATTTGGATCATGAATTCTGAATCCTCCAATGATAGCGACTTGATCCAACCTTGCTGCTTGTATGTATCAGGATTGGTAATGACCGACCGTGTCTCCTCATATAGAGCCTGCCAGCGGCTTAAATACTGCCGCAAGACACTATGGCCAACAGTGGAGAAAATATCGGGTAGTGGACTCCCCTGCAAGGAAAGAAAGACCACTAAGACCTTGATGGCAGGTGCATAGGCCACAAAAACCATTGCGAGTGTCCAAGTGAAATTCTGGTCAAGGCAAGGATTGGGATGGGCCTTTTCGCAGGTTGGGATGAGGTAGGAGGGGGGCAGCTCAAAACTGCTGGGTATTGGCAGCAGGCAATGCAGCATGCTGTATGAGAATAATACATCACAGCAGGAAAAAACTATTTTCACTTGTCTACAAGTGATGTAGCAAAGTACAAAGGTCCCTTTGTACTTCTTGACATCACTTGTAGACAAGTGACAATAGATTTGTCCTGGTGTCATACAGCATACCTCATAGTGGATATGTATTGCTTTGTCAATCTTCTCATTTTCTCGCACTTGGGCCATTGTAAAAGCCACTTTTTGGGCATAAATCCATACCAAGGATTTTCTTTTGAAGAAACTCCGTCCAAGGTTTCTTGGAAACACAATATATATTTTACAACACCCCACTTTTTTTTTCACCACAGTCATTTTAGTGTAAATACACAGTTACACTATGTGTACTGTATAAAGGGTATATATCTATATTACATCTGTATTTCTGTATAAATGAGGCTGTGTAGCAACCACAAGCCACATAAAGCCTGCTGCATAGTAACCATTGGAGCAGTGCAAGCCACTCAAGCAGACTACACAGCAATACAGAAAGCTGTGCAGGTCACTTGATATAAATACATAGCAACCAGAAGGCTGTGCAAGCCACACTTGTAACTAGATCACTAGCTAAAATTGCTCGTTACTACACTGCCACCCTGTATGCAGCTGTATTCTACACAGCATTTCAGCTAAAAGGCCTTATTTCTAAAAGCACACCAGCTAAAAACCCTCATGTAACTAGAACACCAGTATAAATGCCTCACATTTTACTATATAAGGAGGGGCTCTCCCTTCCTCTTTCCCCATCTCATCATCTCATCTCATGACATCAGATCATCAGACCATCTGATGAAAATTAATTACTATAATTCAACTCTCCGCCACTTATCAAATACTGAAACTGTGCAATATACATATCACATTCACAACCAATCCACTCTAGGAACTTGTGCTATAATTATTCAACTACACTAGACCACTGTCTTCTTCTTCCAGCCTAGCTGGGGTTGTTGTTAGTCTTTTGCTTTCAGAGAGGCAGGGTTTTCACCCATCACTACATCTCTACATTCAGCCAAAAGAGGTGAAAACCACGTTTGGAGTCTCACACCGTCCAAAGCACCCTGGCATTTTCTAAATGGATATTACTTTGGGTCAATGAGTCTTTCAGTAAGTTCTTTCTGGGGTGTGTGTCAGCCTTAGAGCTAATACAATTGGCCTACAAGTCTTCCTTACGCACATTTTAAGACCAAAACTTAATCATATCTTTTAAAGTTTTGAACTTCCATTTGTTTTGACTTCAGATTCTGTTTCCTCATCATTTTTCAGCCCTAGTTACAACTGAGAATTTTCTCCATATCTTACTCCTTCATATAGTTAATGAATTACTGGCGAATTTATTCTAAAAACTGCTACACAGTGTTTCAGATGCAAGCTGACCACAAGCTAGCACTGATTATGTCAGCAAGCTATGAAAATTTTTGAGTCTGAGTATCCTCTACACCCCAGAAGATACACAGACTCTAGAATACCACACAACAACCACACACTTCAGAAAAAAGGACTTCAATCAGTTGACCTCAAGCAGCTTCCTCACCAAGGTTTTGGAATATTAAGCAAGGCCCTCACTTCTCTGATTACTTCCCAGTTCTACTGTCATTTAATCAACCAGTGAGTCCCGTCTTCTGCTACCTCTTCAACTCATTCCCCAATCCTTTATCTCTAGTCTGTCTGTTCTGTCTTATCCTCCCCCCCTTCCTTTTTCTACTAAATCATTTGCAAACCATTATTGGAATAACCCCATAGGATTAAATCCTGCTTGATAAAGCCTTAACCAGCACTAGATTGCTTGATCATTCCTAGATCATATCCCCTTGCATTTTTGTTGATTTTATCAGGGAAAATCAACCAGGTTTCCATCTAAGGATCCTTGTGTCAGTTTCTTTTGACCAGAAAAAGATTGGCTGGCTTCAATTTCCTTTGACCAGGCTCCTTCTCCCGGTTTCATTTGTGGAAGAAGAGGCTGACCCTCATTTGGCAGCTCCCCAGATCATTTAAGATCTGTTCTTTTCTTATTATCATTTAGTTTAATACTACTTTTCTACTAAGTAATAAATTACTTATTCACCCTTTTCTTGTGTCCTGCTGTCACATAAGAGGCACAGCCTCACAGTGTGAGTGTAACATATTGGCTGTGGTAGGCAACTAGAGCGTCAAGGACATGGTGAAAATAGCATTGAACTGTGAATAGACCACGCCTGAATTTAACTGCAGTTTACCGCATTGAATTGTTGTGGACCACCACGTTGAGGTAGAATAGAACTTTCTCTTCTACCAAAACCAAGCAACCGTCCTTGATGAGGGGATCTTGACAGAAATCTTGAACCAATCTATCAAAAGTCAAGCGCTCAAGCGCTGTAATTTCACAGAAGAGATTGTTTCAGGCTTCATTCAACAGGAACCTGACATACACTGCTTGCCTGCCGTCACTATGATAGGGAGATTCTTTGGTGGCTTTGATAAGGATGAGTATGGCCAGCAAGGCCAGTGCAGCTTGGATGACTAAAAGATCTTGCCCCATAGCCACAGAGCCACTGGAGACAGAAAAATGAAAGTGTCAGCCACCAAGATATTACAAGTAGTATGTAACATGTAATACTTGAAACTGCAAGCTTGAATAATTATAATTATTCTTTATGTTTATTATTATCTTTTATTACATTGACAGTGTTAAGATTAGTAAACTCAGACTTCAACATACCGAATTGTACAATAGTCTAACAGTTAAAGATTGGCTTAGTAAGCACTGTTATAAACACAGGGACCTGAGTTCAAGCCACACTCATGACCTCATTCAATAACATCATTTATTTAATTGTGTCTGATTTTTTTACCAAAATTAAGTTATAATTTAATTAATGAAAATCTTTGGAAAATCAATTTTCAAACATGCAATAAATGGATACAGAACCACTTATTGGCATATTTTTCTTCTTGAAAATCCTGGAAGATCCAAGATTAACACATGGTAATTCATAGTATAAAATTACACATAAATCAAGGTAAATCTTTATGTAAAATATATTAATTATGCAATAATAACTTATAAGTTAATTCCCACCTGTTTAGCTCTCCAGAGCAAGCGCTTTTTCCAAGCACTACCAAAGGAAGCTATATCTACATGTGATTAATAATTATTTAGTTCAATTAAGAAAAATAAACATTAATTTAATTTAATTAATGTGAAATAACTATGGCATCATTTTTATTAAAAATGACACTATGTTTCACTTCTTACCAGGAACAGGCTGATCAGATTCACCTGCCAACATTACCCCAATCCCCACTGTCAAGTGAATTGCAGAGGGATTAATACAAAATATTTATTATTTAAGGAGGAGGTTTCTTCACCAAATTGAAGACATCCTCCCCACATCATTTATACATACACATAGATAACTTATTATAAGCTACCAAGGCGCTCACCTTCTCCTGTAAGTAAGGAGGACTGGCCTTTATCCCTTATATATTATCTTCTTAGTTAAAAATCCTCAACAAAACCCCCCCAATCAATTAAATATATTTTAATTGGATTGGAAGAACCGTGTATCAATCTGGTTAGCCCTTCTGAGGATTGATTCCCTTAGAAGAAGTTTTGGCAGCAGGGTAATAACCTGTTCTTTTGTGGTACTTAGTGTTTTTATAACACTGAAGTTATTGTTGTTATTGTTAATTGCTTCATTACACTTTATAAGTGTAAAATATTCTTTTAGTCCTTACTGTACACGCCACAATAAGTGGAGTAGAGTACAGAAAGCTGACATTTGGTGTCCCAACAGTGGCCTTAAATCATTTTGGCCTTATATAAATTAATTAATTAATTTATTTTTTTTTGTTAATAAAAAAATAAAAATTCCAAAATTTTCATCAAAAATTTTTCTGACTAACCTTTTATCCCTATCCCAAATATTTTTTGATAATATTATCAAACTAACATTTGTCTTTATTTTTTGAATATTTTCCACAGAAAAAAACCCAAAATACAATCTCAAGAGTCAGATTCTTACTATAAGAATCATTCAAAACTCAATTTTTTTTTCGGAAAATCATATCTGTTTCAGTTCTCAACAAAATTAATATCTGAAAGTATGAAAAATTTGTCTTCATCAGCTCTCTCATCTGATATCTGTCTTGTCTTTAGTGTTAAAAGAAGATTGATTTGATGACTGAATTTCTAAAAAGAGCCGCACACTGAAAGAAAGATGTTTTAGAAAACAAGCAATAAGATAAGAGATAGAAGAAAGAAAAAAAGAGAGATATACAAACATCAGATGACACAGCGTTTTGTAGTTCAAAGGCTAAACAACATGAGGAGACATTGGACACGAGTGACAGACAAGAGCTGGGAGAAGATGAATCAGCAAGTGAGTTAATGAGAGAGAATAGGAGTTGAGAATCTCACCAGACATTAAGGGACAATTTACTATATCAGAGAGAGAGAGAGAAGAAAGAAGGAAAGAGAAGGAATTGAAGAGAAGGGAAACAGGGAAGAAGAGAACAGTGAAAAATGGTTAGATGAGGAAGAGTGATTGAGGTCAAAGAGGTTTGAGTGAAGTTGAGTTGGTTGATGATGGGAATGACTCGAGTCTTGAAGAGTGACACAAGTCAGTCGAGTGAGATGGAAGAATAAGATAATGTCACAGGTGTGACATGTCGGTGATTCTTACACACCCTGTGGCTGGAGAGATTTGAGATTGATTAATGAAAAGGAAGGGTTGAAAGTGTTGATGAAGTTTTGGATAGTGAAACAAGTTGAAGCCTTAGTAAGGGAATCAGCGAGCATGTCCGAAGTACTGATAAGAATGACCTTGATGTTTTTGAATTTTATTTCTTGACGCATTCCCTTTGTCTTGAGATCGATATGTCAAGTCTTGGGACTTGAACCAAATCGTTTGAGCTTGTTGTGAAGACCTTTGTTATCAATTTGATGAGTGGTAGCAAAGTGATCTTTGAATTCAGCGTCTGTCATCGTGAGTCTTTCATTGAGTTGCTTGTCGTCGATGAAGTGAGTTGCTGAGTCGAGTTGAATGTTCCAGATGTCTGCCAGTAGAGCCTTGAGCCACGAGCCTTCATGGTAAGAATCGACAAGCGGATTCAATTCAGCTTCAGTCAACAAGTATGTAACATTGTGTTGTTGACTGCTGTTCCAGGATATGAGCGAGCCAAAGAGGTAGCATACATAGCCGGATTGAGACGTTCTGGTTTCAGGATTTTCTCCCCAAGAGGCATTGCTATAGATTTGAAGAAGTTGAGTCGGTTCCTTTATTTGAAGGGTGAGCTTGAGATTTCAAGTGTGTTGAATGTATTGCCAAACCTTCTTGACTTCATTCCAGTGAGTCATGCCAGGTTTGACAGAGAACCAAGCGAGACTAGACACAGCAAAGCTGATCTCGGGTCTGGTATATCCTGCTATGTAGTTCATGAGGCCGATCGCAGATCGGTAGTTGACGTTTTCCTTCTTGAATTGTTCATGATCATCATCAGAAGCTTCTTTTAACTTGAGATTGGGAGTGAGCGGTGTTGAAGACGGTTTGCAGTTGGAAAGACCTAATTCTTCTAGTCCATGGTCAATGTGTTTTGGTTGAGACAACAAAAGTTTTTTGTCTACTCTCTTGAATTTCATCCCAAGGATGGTATTTGGATCATGACAGGAAGAATTTGAGAATTGTTCTTTGAATTTGACCTTGAAGTTGTTACCTGGACCGACAAGTATCAAGTCGTCCACATGAAAGAAGATTTGAGATGTCTTTTCGTGGCATAAGTATAGACATGGGTCGCAGTTCGACTCCCTGAACCCTATCGATTCCAACCATAAGGTCAAGGTTTCATACCAATTCTTTGGTGCTTGTTTGAGACTGTATAAGGCTTTCTTTAGTTTGAGATAGGGTGAGTTTCTATTTAATCCTTTGGGAGTTGTGATGTATACTTCTTTGGTAAGGGAGCGTGAAGAAAAGAGCATTGAACGTTGTATTGCGTGATTGATAGATTTTCGTGAAGAGCATATAATAGGATCATCCGTAAGGTTGACACCTTGCCAGTAGGAGCGAAAGTGTCTTCGTAATCTGTTCCATGAATTCAATTGAATCCCTGTAAACAGAGACATCCTTTGTGCTTGAGTGGATCTCCATGACAGTTGTCTTTGATTCTGAATACCCAGGTTGTGTTGAGGGGATTGGGTGGTTCTTGATAGTGATTTTCCCATACTTGATGGTTTTCAATAGAGTTGATTTCTTTCTGTATCAAATTCTTCCAGAATTCTTTGTCTTCACATTGAATTGCTTTGTCAAATGAGTTAGGCTTGTAATAGTGATGAAAGCCATAGTGAGCGGGAATCTTGATTGAGCTTCTGTCTCTGAGAGTTCTTGTGATTTCCGGCTCTTGAATTGGTTGAGGTTGAGGATTGAATAGAGTTTCTACTTCTAGTTGTTCTTCTGATTCCGATTTGTTCAAGTCATTATCTGAGTTATGATCCATTATCCCTTCCTGACTCAATGGAATTGGATTTGATTCATGTCAGCTTGCTACTAGTTCAGAGACAACCTGACTAGAACAAAAATAAATATAGAATAAACAATATAGTATTAATCATTTAACAAAAAGTAATACATGAATAATAATAAGATAAAGCAACATAAAAAAGTAATATGTAAATAATAAATACATTATTACATAGTAAATTAATAATAAATAAACAAATACAATATTAAGTATAAAACAATGAATATGTTAATAAATAATAACATAAGTGGAAATATTATTTCATAATCTTGAAGAGCATGTAAAATAACCTAGGGTACTTCAGCCAAAGTACCCCAGATAACTTAGAACTTCTAGTAGTAAAACAACTTGAAAGAATATTACCACTAAAGCGCTGAAATAATTATTATACATTGAAATACAGAATAAAAACCATAAATACATATACAAAACCACGAAATAACAATGTATATAAATAAAAACATAATAAAATAAACACATATGACATTAATAATATAAGTATATAATACTAGTAATATACTATAGTATTTATGTATTTATTTATTTTATTTAATTACATACTAGGTACACTAAGGATGATTCAGAGGGACAAAGACCACGAACAATAGGAAGGAAATAACATGAGAACCTTCTGAAAATAATAATTGAGCAGCTGTTCAAAATAAATTTATTACATCCTTAGTGGGAAATTATTGATTGACAGATCTCTGCAGTCATGCATTCCCAAAGAGCCTGCATGACAGGTATCAAACAAGAAGCTCTTGAAGCGCCCACAGAACAAACAAACAGATGTATTTCACATTGTATACAACACACATCTTTTAAACTCTGACAAGTGTGATCAACAAGTGCATATGTCATGTAATCAAAGACTTATTGACATGCAATTAAAACCTTGGATCAACACATCTAACAAACCTTGTCAGAGGTTCAGAAGCGCCTCAAGATGCTAGTAACAGAGCATAGACAGGCTGTACCAATTGTAGACAGCCTGTAAATATGGAAATTTGATTAAACCAATACATACATTTATATTAAATCTTAACCCCTTCCTTTTAAATGTTCCCATAGCCAAAAATACATCCTGTGTTTCGCCATCAGGGCTGCAGAAAGGCATTTAAGGCGCCCTTTTTCCCCCTGTATTTTGATTCCTCATGCTATTAATATATATACTACCACCTTTACCCACTTACATAGCTTTACAATTGTTATTCTGTCTGGTACGGTCCTAGTATCTGTCTCTTAGCCCCTTCTTACTCCCCTGAAATTGCCCAGTGTCCACCCAGCTCTTCCAACACCCTTTCCAAGCGCTTCCAACTGTCCAATTTCCCCCTGGAAGAACCTCAAGTCTGTAAAGGTAATTTATTACTAGTAAGTAGATAAACCTTTCTCTTGAGATTCTCCCCCCATCATTTATCTGGGATTTAAAACACCCCTGTTTACAGGCCCCAGTGTGTTCAGGTACCTAAATCCTCTGCTTGCAAGATACCTTTGAGGGATTAAACACCCCTGATTTATCAGGCCCCTCATATTTTTAATTATATTAAATTTATTTAATATAATTAATTATCTTTTACCCCTCATACCTCATATCCTTTTTGGTATTACCTTTTATAAATCCTCCCAGAGCTTTATATTGCTCTTTATCTTTTATTTTGCACCTTGTGTAGCTAGAAGGATTACTCCTTGGCATCACAGAGGCTGACAATTCAACTGGAGCGTTTTGCTGAGCCTCCACAGACGGCACTTTGTCTTCATTAGCGATGAAATCAAGTGAAGAATTGTTGGTCGCAAGCGTTGACGATGAATATTTGAGGAACCTGATATGTTTTGACTCAACAATTCCACCGGTTTGATTGAGCAACCTGTATGATCTGAGCTGAGTTGTCAGCCTCTGTGATGCCAAGGAGTAATCCTTCTAGCTACACAAGGTGCAAAATAAAAGATAAAGAGCAATATAAAGCTCTGGGAGGATTTATAAGAGGTAATACCAATAAGGATATGAGGTATGAGCGGTAAAAGATGATTAATTATATTAAATAAATTTAATATAATTAAAAATATGAGGGGCCTGATAAATCAGGGGTGTTTAATCCCTCAAAGGTATCTTGCAAGCAGAGGATTTAGGTACCTGAACACACTGGGGCCTGTAAACAGGGGTGTTTTAAATCCCAGATAAATGATGGGGGGAGAATCTCAAGAGAAAGGTTTATCTACTTACTAGTAATAAATTACCTTTACAGACTTGAGGTTCTTCCAGGGGTAAATTGGACAGTTGGAAGCGCTTGGAAAGGGTGTTGGAAGAGCTGGGTGGACACTGGGCAATTTCAGGGGAGTAAGAAGGGGCTAAGAGACAGATACTAGGGCCTTACCAGACAGAATAACAATTGTAAAGCTATGTAAGTGGGTAAAGGTGGTAGTATATATATTAATAGCATGAGGAATCAAAATACAGGGGGAAAAAGGGCGCCTTAAATGCCTTTCTGCAGCCCTGATGGCGAAACACAGGATGTATTTTTGGCTATGGGAACATTTAAAAGGAAGGGGTTAAGATTTAATATAAATGTATGTATTGGTTTAATCAAATTTCCATATGTACAGGCTGTCTACAAGCTACCCTAGGTTAATTTACATGTAGATTCAGAATCTGAAATAAGATTCTAGGTTTTCTTTATACTTTAGAAGTTATATCTAGATTCTGTGTTATATGTTTTGTTTTAATAATTTCTTTTGGAACAAAAAGACATAAGGTGTGCATTCTTTTGAGACTAAGAATATAAGTTGAATATTGGTATAATCTGCTATGGTCAGGTTGTCTCTGAATTAGTAGCAGGCTGACATGTACCTTTTTTTTATTATGTCTACTCACAAAGACCCCAGCCCAAATAGCGGAGCTGGAAGAAAGTCAGTACTTCCTTCCCGTGTAAGTAACCGGCTAGCCGGTAAGATTGCTGATATTCCTCCCGTCGAACCTAGTACAAGGAAGCCTAAACGCGGCAACCAGGTTAATCCTGGAGAAGCATCAGGCCAACTTCTGCGGCTTCCAGGAAGCTATGTCAGAGGACTCAGAGATGAGGGATCTTTTGTTGACGCAAGTGTTGGCTACACACTGAAGCTTGACGAAGATCTTGGGGAGTCCCAAGACGTTGATCCTGACGGAGGGATGGAATCCCTTTGTCGTCAGGAAAGCTCTATGTCAGAGCCAGGCCTCCGCAGCCTCGAGCAGTCAACAGGCCACGGCGCCAAATACTCCCAACACAGAGCAACACGTCGAGCCAGTAATAGAACCAATGCCGGTACTGCAACCGCAGCCAGCGCCACCAGCGCCACCAGCTTCTCCAGCGCAAAACCGCCGCCAGCCGCCCAACCAAGCTCAAGCCGGTCCGCAGCGCCGCAACACGCAGCGCCGCATGTCCAGGCGCAAGTATTGCAATTCAGTCTACGGCGAGATGTTCCGCCTGGCCCGCCAAATCCAGGGCACTTACCAGTACATAGATCACTCCCGTCAAGACCAGAGAGCTTCGAGACCAGAGCAACAATCAGGAAGATTAAATGAGGAAATTACTAAACAGTTTTTTCTCAATACTTTGACTGATATGTTTTTAAAAATAGAGTCAATTGTAGATAAAAATAATCTGAAAACAGAAGAGAAGATTATTGCACAATCTCAATTTATTGAAGAAGTTTGTACCAATCAAACTGATATTTTAGACATGTGTAGTGACATTACTACTGAAATACAAAAGTATTTCTTAAAAGATGTTGAACCTCTTAATGTCCATTTGAGACATGTTACAAATAAACTTGAGAATGAAGTTCAAACACTGAGCTTTAAAGGTAAAGAAATTAAGTCAATTGAGCAAAAGATTGATAAGATTATTTCTGATATATCAGAAATACAAGTTAACCAAGCTTTAATTCATAAGAATTTAGAGTCACTTCAATTAAATCAATCTGTCCCTTGTTTGAATAAAGATGTTAAATCTTTAGTTTTTGAAGACCCTCCTTTAAATTCTTTTGAAGATAAGACTTCCAATCAAAACTTGAATTCTTATGTTAAATTACAAACCTCTAATAATTTAAATAATCATCAAGCTGATACACATCTAAGAGCAACCGCATTGGTTGCGGTTCTAACATTGTATTAGCTAACTTACTCCGCCGTGTAAACCACATTGGTCCGGTGTAAACCAGAGTAAATTGCTCCAGGGAGCTTGATTTGGAGTAAGAGGGATCAAATTTGATCCCTGCTAATCCTGGGATTAAGCTCATTTTGCATATGTACACAGACCCGGACCGGGCTACTCCTTAGTTTATGCTGTACTGATGCAGTTGCGGCACAGGATGAGCCCTAATCCAGGATTAACGCAATATCTTAATCCTATACTTAATCCCGAACTGGTGCGGTTGCCCTAATAGATGTAGATAAAGAAGTAAGGAAACAAATGTTGGCTTCAATTCCAAAAACATCTGATTGGCCTACCTTTTGAGGTGAAGGAGAATATGACCATACAGAATTCATTGAATGGATTGGTACTTTAAAATCTGATATAGATTTACATGATAGAATTATCATCTCTAGGTTAAATCTGTTATTTAAAAATTCTGCCAACCAATGGTACAAAGGTATTAAAAACCAATTTGGCCTTCAATCATGGGAATGGTGGAAACAACAAATTGAACAGAAATTTGGTAATGCTACTTGGAGAAGAAGGGTACAAAAAGCCTTTTATACTTCAAGATTTGATGCTAATAATCCTACTTTATCTTCTTGGGTTACTAAACAATACAGAAGGATTAAGTCAATTGAACCTTACTTAAATATTGAACAAATCAATATTAAACTATTAGACTTGTGTGATGGAGAAGTGGCTTATGCAGTTACATGTGCATTAGACACTACTCAAGCTGATATCAGAACATTTATAAATGTTTTACAAGAAATAGTTGATCAGACTAATCTAGGTAAAAGATCAAAGTACCAAAACAAACCTTTTGTTTCAAATCCTCCTGTTACATTAGATAAAACTAAGACTTATTCTGATATTAAATGTACAAATTTCAATATTAAAGGGCATGCAGCTAAAGATTGCAGAAGAAAGAGAGTTGTTAACAATATATCTGAAAATAAAGATTCTGAAGAATCAGAAGATCCAGAAATTTATGAAGACTGTGAACTTGAAGAAAAGTCTCAGGATGTTGTTGGTAATATATTTCATATAGAAGAAAGCAAAGGCAAGAGTAGTGTTATGAGAATGAAATTGAATAACATAATTATAAACACTTTACTGGATTCAGGTGCTTATGTATCCTGTGTTGGTACTAGATACTTGTCCCAAATAGACAAGGATTATAAATCTAAACTGATTAGTCCTGACAATAAAACTTACAAAAGTTGTAACCAAAAACTTAATTACATAGGAAAGATTAACTATGATCTTACACTTGGTACAGTTACAATGAACATGACTTTCATGGTAATGGAAGATATTAAAGCCCAATATTTCATATTTGGTAATAATCATTTGCATGCTTATAAAATTAATCTGATAGACTCAGATTCCAATTATGTTACTATTGTAAATAGTACAGTACAGTACCATTATGATACTAGAAGTTCCTCTTCCTTTAATAATATTATTTCCTTTAAAGACCAAATAAAAGAGGAAGCTCATGTATATGAGAAACTGTCAAGTGACCAAGTTACACAGTTGTACAATACTTTGTACATGAATATTGGTGCCTTCAATACTCCTAAAGATGAGTTTGGAGCAATAAAAGGACATGAAGTCAAAATTCAGTTGACTATTCAAAAACCTTTTCCTCCTATATTAAGGAGATCCCCAAATCCTGCTAGTCCCAGAAGCAGGGAAGCTATTAAAGAGCACATAGACACTTTATTAAAATTAAAAGTTGTTAGAAAAGTTACTCCAGGAGAGGAAGTTGCTATTACTACACCTGTAATAATAGCTTGGCACAATAACAAGTCAAGACTTTGTGGTGATTCTAGAGCTTTGAATAGTGTTATTGTCCCAGACAGGTATCCTATGCCCAAGATTAATGAATCACTTACAAATTTGGCCAAAGCCAAATATGTCAGCCTGGGTGTGGAACTAACCGTGTTTATAGGTTGTAACTAAGGTAGGTTGATGGTTTGAAGTGGTTTGGGTAAATGTTAAGTCCTGTAAAAAAGGTACTTCCTCAATCAGTAATCTTGTCTGAGAGGCTTGCTCTAATTGCTCTAATTAGGCGCATCCAAATCAATACAAAGTATTAATAGGCATCCAAGGAGATACTCACTTGGGTTCGTGGTTTCTACCTTATTGAAGGTAGGTTGTGGCCAATTCTTGAGGTAATAACAGTATGAAACTATAGATTATCCAGAATTGGGGGATTGTTGGAGAAGGGGGAACTAAGCAAGGTAAATAACTCTAAGGTATGTACTGTGCTGGTGTGTTCTAAATATTCTCTGGGGGATAAACAACTGTTTACAGTCTGTTTATATATTGTAAGAGCTCCTCAGGGGGGAACTGTGAGCGCTTCCAGGACCTGGGAGGTACTGTGGAACTTCAGGGGCAAGGCAGATCCTTTTGGGAGGATCTGTTAATGTTTATGAGGTGATTTCTACTAAGGCTGTGTTATGGGACACATCTTTGATCAGTAATCCTTAGTGTGATTGGATCACATCATGACATTTGTATTCAATGATCTGTTATTAATATTATTAGAGATAATATCTTATAATGATGTCATTTATTATTGGCACATCTTATAAGTATTAATTATCATAATATTAATAAGTTCTTTTATTAATAGGATATTAAAGTACATATCTTATACGTGAAATATTCCAATATTAAGGAATGTGGGCGTAATCAGAGGGAAAGAGGATATTTCACGTGACAGGGGGCAAAGGGCCTACAAGTTATGTATCTTGTACAACAGGAGTACATAGCTTAACCAGAATTATTCATGAGTTTATTAATGAATATATTAGGGGGTATCAAATATGACCAAATCCACGATTATCTAATCAACGGGTTTCACGAAATCCACAATTATGAAACCAGTGGATAAAAAATCCAAATAATGCCATTATTTGCACTAGACGTGTCAAGTATCAACAACAAAAACCCCAATATAATTACAAAAACCACGATCCCCCACATTTCAACCAATCACAACTCAGGATACAAACTTGCAATATACAACCCCAATACAATCAATAATCCTCCACAATTCAACCCCCACCAACAATAAATCGTTGCCAATACAACTCCACCCAGTCACAAACCCAAACTTGTTCTTCAGTTTTCCTCAAAATTTGGTAAGTTTAGTCAATTATAAACTTGCTTGCAGAAAAAACATTAATCAATCATTCCCTGATCCCAGAACGATGCCTATCAAAAAAACAAATAAATTCATCACTGGAAAAGGAAAAGTGATACCAAAGACGTCAGCAAGCAGGAAGAAACCCATCAAGAAGCGAGCACAACATGTCTCTGACGATGATACAACCGGAAAAACTTCATCTCACCTAAAGAAGGACGACTTCCTCATAATCATCGACTGGCTCAAAATCCAAAAGAATTACGATTTGTGCTTTGGAACTGGTAAGGCACCGGCGGTTGGAAGGCCAGCCAAAGGGAAGATTAACGGATTCGAGCTTATGGCAATCAACCTGAGAAATCAATCCCCTTCACAAATCAAACTAACGGCCAGGCAGATGAAAGATCGTTTTAACAGCTACAAGGACAAGTACAAGAAAACACATACCCAATCCCTCTCCACTGGCTTTGGACTCACCGATGAAGACCGCTCGGCAGGAATTGTCACCATTGACGAGAAGCTTGACAAAATGTGTCCACATTTCCATTCTATGCATCAGCTGATGGGTAAGAAACCGTTTGTGACGCCCTTGTACAAAGCCGATGCCCAAAACTGTGATGAGAGCTCTGACTCTTCTGGTCCCGAGGCCATCAACTTGGACGAAAATGTTGATAAAGATGACTCAGATAATGTATCTGTGGATTCCAATAACTCTAGGGCTCCAGTTGTAAGATCGATCAGTTGTTTCATTGTCTTTTTTGATAATTGCTAATATATTCAATATTGTTTATACGTGATGACTCAGTCAGCAATCTTGGAACCTTTAGAAACTGGTGAGAATAGGTCTGAAGGAGGCAGGGACGGTGAAGAGGTGTGTTTGAATTTCTTTTTATCACTTATGCCATTTCTTCTTCAAACAATTGACCTTGCCACTAAATAATTTAGGAAAGAGTTGGACCGGCCAGTGTTTGTGACAATCCGTCAGATGAAAATGAAGCGGCAATCCTGGTTTGTTATTGGATCAATTAATCACTGTTGTTTGATTGATTAGCTAAAGCCCCATTTCTTCCCATGTTTGACATTAGCAAGGAAAGGACGCAAGTATTTGTCCTAGTGGAAAGGTTAAATCATCTAAGCGCTATCGAAGGGCTGTGGATTCCCTCACTGCCCAAGAAAGGGCCCTTGACACAAGTGATTCAGAGGATTACTGTCCATCTGATGCTCGAGAAGATACTCAGTCACCCTGCAAGAAGAAGACAAACAAATCATGCACCACTTTGACACCTAACAACGCTGCATTGGATTCTCCTGCAAATTCAAGTAAACTGTTGCCAACTCAAACACCCAAGGACAAGCGAAGGGCATCCAACAGTGCCAATATCAATCCTAAGAGACGATCAACCTCAGGGCCCAACACACCTAATCCTTTTTCTCAATATGAAGAGTATGCGTTGAAGAGGGATGAAGGCCAGTTGGAGATGTAATCCTTGTTCCAATTTTATTAACTGACATGCTTCTTCAACTTATTCTTTATTAGGAAAGTCACAAGTGGCTCGAGACACCCTCAGTTTTGAGATGTTGAAGTTTGAACGACAGGTCAACAACAATAATAAGGGGGTCGAGTTGGAGGAAAGGAAATTCAACCACTCAATTGAACTTGAGGAGAAGAAGTGGGAACATGGAGTTAAATTAGAGGAAAAGAAGTGGGAACAAGGAATAAAATTAGACGAGAGGAAATTAGACTGGGAAAGGGAGGAGAAGGATAAGGACCAAAGGTTTGAGATGGCCAAGATGGAACGTTTGGCTTGTCAGGAGCACATCGGTAAGAAGTATGACCTGGTGACTCAGTGTGTGGCTCATGGGAAGAGTACAGAAGAGATTGAACGCTTGGAAAATTTATTCAAATAGTCCACCTTTTTTGGCTTTGTTTGCACCCAACAAATCATTTGAAACATTGCATGTTACACATTAGAAAGAAAATAAAAAAAAGCAAACTATCGATTATATTTCAAAGAGTTATCTAAAATAGCATCCATATCTCTAATAGTCCAGTTGCTTTTATTTGGATTATTAATATAGTGACCATCTCTAATAAGCTGAATGGCTTTTTGGGTTTTCTTGGGCAGTTGGCAAGATAACCCCATTTGTGTATGTGAAGAGTTGGGAGCAGTTTTTGAGGGAAGAGTCAGGTGAGAATAAGCAGTGGCTTTCCATGCACACTCAACTATACCATCAAATCCTGCAAAGTTGATGCCACAAGAATCGTCTGGAAAGACAAATTCACCACCAGTCACTTGAAGATTATTCTCAACTAGCTTCCCAGTGTGTTTCTCAATGGGAATCCATAGGAAAAAGCTGAAGGGTAAAGAATCGGTGTCTTGGTGTGGCGTGTTTGCAAACTGGCCAAGGGTAAACGACAGGTGTGAGGTGAATCCTTTGCGGTGGGCTGAATATTGGGGAGCTAGTCCAGGGGCTTTGAGTCAAATGTGTTGTTTCTGGACCTCACGGAATAGGGGTTTGGATACAGATCGGAAGCACCGGCCAAGAAACTTATCTATTTGTGGAACATCCTTTTGAAGCGCTTCATAACCATGTCAATCTGTAGCAACTTTGGAAGGAATGCCTGTTATACCGATTTGGGATTGTGCCTCGTAACCTTTTCGCCATCCCAGACTGTACATTTCACCTGAGTATGCTGGTCCGTTGGATTTATTGGAATTTTGGAATTTGGCCTGCTGGATGAGATGTTGGCTGAGATTTTGGTATTGTTCTTTGAGTTTTGCATCCATGGTTGAGAATGGTCGGAACTTTACCACAGCAATAACGTTCTTACGAGCTCCATCGGCCCAGCAGATAAAGGACTTGTTGAAGAATCGGATGTTGGCATTTGGATTGGGGTTGGAGATGTGGACTGGAATATGGGACTGGCCAGCAAAATGTACATTGGCCCTCTGACAGCGAAGAATTTGAGTGGCGGCTTTGTACTTTTTCCGCTTCCTTTGATTTTTACTGAGGTGTGATTGCGGAGCCAGACAAGACCCTTCTGCTTCATTGAACCCTTTGCTGCCACGTATATCTTGTTCTCGATAGTGATCACATCGGCGATAGATTTGACAAATTACGCAAGACTTTGATTCCATCTGAGACATGTTAGGAGGCACGTGGGGATTCGGATTGGAGTGTTGCTTGCAAGTAGGTGGGCGAGGAGGACAGCTGACTTTGGCTTTCTTCAAGGATAAATTGGATGATTCCGAATGGTGGTCACTGCTTTCATTGTCCGTAGAGCCAGCCTCTGAGAAGGGGCTGTCAGAATCCAAATTGTACGTTGAAACGGAAGGTGACGGCGGGTCCGGGTGGCAAGAGTCATCCCCTCCTTGCTCTTCACTAATGTGCTGTGAATGTTCTAGATTAAGAGGAATAGCACATCGCCAATGGATGTTACAGTTCGTACTTGATCTTTGAACAGACAGCGGCACATCAGCTAGGATTGGGGAGGGGGTGGGCAAGTGTGGTGACAGCGGGTCTTGGTGGCAAGAATCATCCCCTCTTTGCTCCTCACTAATGTGCTGTGACTGTTCTAGATCAAGAGGAATAGCACATCGCCAATGGATGTTACAGTTCGTACTTGATCTTTGAACAGTCAGCGGCACATCAGCTTGGATTGGGGAGGGGGTGGGCAGTTGTTCTTTGAGTTCAATGGTTTTCTGTCGAGGTTCTTCCAGTTCCACTCTGAGCTCCTCCGTCACTGATTCCAGTTGTGTAACTTCCATGCTGTTTGATCCAAAAAGAAAAAAAAGATACAAGAAAGAATAAATCAGCAATACACAGGTGGCTCAGTTGGAAGAGAGAAATAAAGCGGTTACCCAAGCTCTGCATTCCTTATTTTTCCCTCATGAGTTCTTTTTGCAGCCCCACTTACAAAGGGACTTACTGAGTTGTCATTCATGAACGCGGTCATAGTTAGAGTGAGATTGGCTTTGGATTGATTAAGTGATCCTCAGCAGCCGTCCTCGGCGATGTGATCCTCAGCAGTGTTGCTTGTTGGTAGTTCTCCTCAGCAGTGTTGCTTGGCGATGTGGAGCTCAGCAGCAAAGTCGTTGGTAGTTATCCTCAGCAGCGTCCCTCGGCGATGTGAAGCTCAGCGGTAGTTCTCAGCAGCAGTCAAGTCGTTGGTAGTTCTGCAGTTCAGCAGCAGTCAAGCCGTAGGTAGTTCCCCTCGGCAGCGTCGCTCGGCGATGTGAAGCTGAGCGGCAGTCAAGTCGTCGGTAGTCCTCCTCAGCAGCGTCTCTTGGCGATGTGAAGCTGAGCAGCTGGTAGTTCTACAGGTAGGATCATGCGTGTGAATCGAGACATATGTATAATCTTTACACACCATAAAAAAGACCAGCAAAATTCTGCTCACAAGTATCGCTTGGCGATTGGAAGCTCAGCAGCGTCCCTTGTTGGTAGTCCTCCTCAGCAGCCTCGCTCGGCGATGCAAAGATCAGAAGCAGTTGTCCTTCGGCGATATTCTCCTCACAAGTATTGCTCGGCTATTCAAAGCTCAGCAGCCTTGCTCGGTGATGCAAATATCAGCAGCTGTTGTCCTTCGGCGATGTGATTGTCAGCAGCAGCGTCGCTTGTTGGAAGTCCTCCTCAGCAGCCTCGCTTGGCAATGCAAAGATGAGCAGCAGTTGTCCTTCGGCGATGTGATTGTCAGCAGCAGCGTCGCTCGCCTTCCTAGTTAGTGATCCTGAGCAGCAGTTGTTGGCGATGTGTTGTTCAGAAGCAGGGTAGAGCAAAAAAATAAATGTTAGAAGCTTGGTTAGTTCGTTGGATAATGGCTGAAACCGCCAAGACGGTTTGGAAAATTGGCCTGCCAAACCGTCTGGGCGGTTTCAGCCATCTCCTGTGGCTTGGCCCAGTTGAATCACCCACAACAAAGTGGCTTGGCCTGATTCAATCGAATTGGGCTGTTGTTTAATTGTTCCTGAGCTTCTCTTGTTGCCAAGAACGTTGGCAACAAGAGATTCCAAAAACATTCATTCAAGGAGGGTTGGCAACCTCACCTTGAGCTAAATAAAAAAAATCAGGATGGCATCAGCCAAATAAAGTCAAGGTAATAAAAACAAGAGTGATCACACTCACCTTTGTGGAAGGGATTGATAAAAAGCATGTATGTCAGCAAATTATCTGAGCACCAAAGAGGAGGGATGATGGGTCAATTGGAATACCTTTTTCAGCCACAAAGCACATGAGCAAGCCAAGTTTTTCCAGATGATTGTTTAATGAATAAACAGCGTGAAATGTAAAAATATGAATTGAAAAATCAGAGGAAATTTTACCATGATAGTGTATCGTGCACAATTGCAACATTGAAACAAATTGAGCTAGTGGAAGAAGCATTTTTTCTGTACCGGTGGGTGGTTTTTTCCTGTCGAGATGTGCTTACTTAGGCAAGAAAACATATTTTGATCCAACTTATAAGTGTAAAAACTTTATTGATTTGATTGGCATCAATATGAGAAGAGAACAAACATCTGTAATGAAGCAGAGCAATCAAGAAAAATTGGCACTGCAAGGAAACCAAATCAAAAGCAAGAGTCAGAAAGCTGAAAGTGTATTGTTGTGCAAGTGAATGTTGAATTATTCACCTTAGTTGAAGAGTGCACTTAGTTGAAGAGTGCAAGCGTTATGGGGTGTAACAGTCCACATAATCCATCGTTACTAGATTCAACATTTTCCAACAAGGGCAGGGCTGCTTCTGGTTCCTCCTCATTGTAAAGTTCATGCCACTGATCCTTGAGGTTGGCTAGAAGATTATGCAGAACAATGCAGGTGATGATCCACTTGACCGTTGCCTTCATCTCACGAGGGTTCCTGATTTGTGATCGAATTTCTCGCAAACTGGCAAATCGTCCCTTTAGAATACCAATGGCATGTTCAATCCGTACTCTTGATTGGGCTAGATGGTAATTGAAATCCACATTCTCAGGTATAAGCAAATCAGAACCTTTGTAGGCTGGAACAGTATGTTGATCACTTGAATAAGCAGAGTCGGCCAGGAGGAATTGGTGTTGGTCAAAGAATCGTTCTGGATTTTGAGCAAGCTTCATATTAGAGAAGACATAACAATCGTGACAGGATCCTGGGTAGCCTGCAAGGTACGATATGAACTTTTTGTTTATGTCACAAACAAGAGTGACCGAAATAGAGTAACTGTTTTGAAAGCAAACAACACATCAGCTCAGAATTGGTAAAATAGTGGAACCAATGCAAACAATCCAGCCGTTTTTTTCGATCCCAGTAGTGGTTACCGTCCACCGGAGGCTTTTGACTCAGTGGAATGGTTGTTCCATCAACAAAGCCAACACATCCAGGGAAGCCTTCATCTTGCATGACCTGAGATGATTCCATACGTTCTTCTTGAGTCGGCCATGATACCAAGTGTGAGCGCATTTGATAAAGAATCTTGATCACCCAACATGTGTAAAGGTTGATCGTTCCATAGCCAACTTGGAAGAGATTCTTGAGTCTGAAAACCGCAGCACCGTTTCCGTTTGATCCAAGACGGCACATAGCAATAGCGAGTTGGACTGATGGGTCTCGTTGAGGATTCTGAGAGGAGTTGTGAAAGATTGGATTTGACTCAATCAGTTGAAGAAGATTGAGGAAACATGGGAACGACATTCGAAAAAGCTGGAGGAAGCATGATTGAGGAAGTTCTTGAATGATTGAAAGGTCATATCGAGGATGGAATCGTGTAGTTGTGCCTCTGGCATTGAGGTATTGTTTCTGGAGTTTTGATCGACAATAACGGTAGAAATATTCAAGACCTGAGTCTTCGTTATCTGAGTCGAAAATCAATACTGTTGCAGCAGAGTTGGCCGCTTGAAATAGTTGCTTATGTTGAGAGGGTGCTTGTCGCATGATTGGTTGAGGTGAGGTGTGATGTTTGCTTGGTTTGACAAGAGGAAATGGATTGAACGGTGCAGCGTGAGCTGATGAGAGATGTGATTTAATTGGGTTATTTTGGAAATGAAGGATTTGGATGGAAAACCAGGGTTTTTCATTTTCAAAATCCGTTCGGTTTTTAGCTACCCCTTTTTGAAAACCCGTTGATTAGAAATTGTGGATTTGGCAATTTCTAATCAACGGGTTTTAATGGTGGATTTCGTCATATTTGATACCCCCTATTATTAAAGTATTTATATTGATTAAAGTATTTAATGTACTTTTAATAATATTAATATTAATGTAATAGTAATAATGAAGGTATAATAATAATAATAATAACTACAGAATAGTAATTATTATTAAGGATAATAATAATTAATATTACGTGGAGTTATTTAGAATAAATAATGATAATAAGTAGTAATAATAATTAATAAGAATAGTAATTATTATTAGAGATAATAATAATTAATAATGTTTGCAGTTACGTGGTACAT
The DNA here is from genome assembly GCA_007896445.1 of Puccinia hordei. NCBI lineage: Eukaryota > Fungi > Basidiomycota > Pucciniomycetes > Pucciniales > Pucciniaceae > Puccinia > Puccinia hordei. Next base: position 437,192 of record RDRW01000216.1, on the reverse strand, counting down.
GTCAGGTACTGTGATATGTACTCAGTGGCTGACAAAATATATCTCTACAATGGATGTACTCAAAGGTTTTCATCAAAACACTGTCAGTGTTGAAAGTAGAAAATATCTCAGGATTATTTGCTACTTGGGTGTTGGGATGAGCATCTTACTAGATTAGACCTAGTCCTTAAAAGGGCCATTAAAATGAATATGAAAATCTCTCTGCCCAAGTGCCACTTTGGGTTTAATGTGTAGAGACTGTAAAATGGAGATGTGTCTGGTGAGATTCAAAATCACGACCTCAGCTAAGCTGAGACACATGCTAGAGTGCTGCCTTTACCAACTAGGCTACAGACGCTTGTGACTGCCAGGGTGTTGTTTGGTAGTGCTCATGGTTCAGCTGGTGATACATCATGGTAGCAGACTAACAGGCAACTCAACATAACTTAACTCAAAGCTTTGGGACATGTAGTATCTGGTCTTACTTTGGGAATAGATCAAAATAGAGTGGCTGCTGTTTTACTTAAACCAGTACCCACTACTGTAAAAGAACTCCAAAGCTTTTTAGGCTTTATGAGTTGTTACAGGCAACATTTAAACAATTATGCTTCCATATCTTCTAGTCTGACAAAACCCATCAGACCTAGTGTAGTATTTAAAATGACTAAGGAAAGAATAGATGCATATAATACTTTTAAAGAAATGTTAACCACAGCTCCTGTGCTTTTTCACCCTGACCCCACTCAACCCTAATAACTTTATGTAGATGCTAGTATGGAAGGATTAGGTCAACGGTGGGCCGCTACGCTATTTTACTGCTACGTGTTAGCATAGTGGGTATTTTTTTTCCCAGAAAATTTGTAGCGTTAGCTGAAATTTCACTCCGCTACACTAACAGTTAGCGTAGCAACAAATTTTTCAAGCCATTTTTTTGGTAGCGTTAGCGGGGAAAATTCACCGCTATGCTAACAAGTAGCGTAATTTTTCTGGCACTAACAGATTTTGAAGTTCTCAGTAGCGTAGCGGCATCATCGCTACGCTACGCTAAATGTTAGCTGTTAGCTGATATTTTTTCCGCTACGTAGCTTTTTGGATTACACGCTAACACTGATTTTTGACAGCTAACAAGACAACTGTTAGCTGTTTAATTCAAATTATATCTCTTGTGAGAATTGATCCCGTGCTCAAAAGGAAGAGGGAGGTTAGCCATGGTGTAGTGGTCAATCTTGATCACTACACCACGGCTACCCTGAGAGTTGGAGGGATTGGTGGGAGTACATCCCATCCATGCAGGCCAGGTTCCATTTTTTTTTTTTTTTTCAAATCCTGGTTGAGTTCTTATTTTATTATCAATTCCAGTCTCCTTTGAAAATTTGTCACCTGAATTTTTTTTTTTTCAACTTTTTTTTTGTTGGTGATAACTTCCTCAATTCTCAATATTTATTTATTTGTTGAGATTTTTTCGAGATTTTTTTTTTTTTTGAGATAAGTTCTTGATTCTCAACCGGCACTCTCACTCAGCTCCTCCAATAGCTTTAACCTCCCAAATCCCTCCCACCAGGCTCAACCTAGCTCTCAGGATCACCCCTTCCCTCTTTGTAAGTCCCCTCCCCTTCTCCTCCACCCACCATTACTTACCACCTTGCTACCCTACCCTGCCACTATCTGCCCAGCTACCCACTAACTGCTACCCTGGGGCCACCTGCCTTGTAAGTCCCCCCCACCCTTCTACCCTTCCTGCTAACCTCATATCTGCTACCTACCAACAGATACCAGCCACCACCCACGCTACCCTACCGTTTTTGTTACCCTGGGGCACCCACACATGTAAGTCCCCTCTTTCTCTATTGTTCAACATTTGAACGATCAAACGTTGAACAATCAACGTTTGATCGTTCAAACGTTGAACAATCAACGTGAGGGAGGGGGGTAGAGAAAGAGGGGAATTACATGTGTGGGTGCCCCAGGGTAACAAAAACGGTAGGGTAGCGTGGGTGGTGGCTGGTATCTGTTGGTAGGTAGCGTTTGATTGTTCAAATGTTGAACAATCAATGTTTGAACGTTCAAACGTTGATTGTTCAACGTTTGAATGACCAAACGTTGATTGCTCAACGTTTGATCGTTCAAACGTTGAACAATCAACGTTTGATCGTTCAAACGTTGATCGTTCAACATTTGAACAATCAAACAATCAATCAAACAGAACACTGACCTGCTTGCTACCTGCCCAGCCTGCCCAGCCTACCCTAGCCTACCCTAGCCTACCCTGCCCTGCCTACCCTGCCCTGCCCAGCCCAGCCTGCCCTGCCCTGCCCAGCCCAGCCCAGCCTGCCCTGCCCAGCCCAGCCTACCCTACCCTGCCCAGCCTACCCTACCCTGCCCTGCCCTGCCCAGCCTACCCTGCCCTGCCCAGCCTACCCTAGCCTACCCTGCCCAGCCTACCCTAGCCTACCCTGCCCTGCCCAGCCGCCCAGCCAGCCCAGCCCAGCCCAGCCTGCCCAGCCCAGCCCAGCCTGCCCTGCCCAGCCTGCCCTGCCCAGCCCTGCCCAGCCCAGCCTACCCTGCCCAGCCCAGCCTACCCTGCCCAGCCCAGCCTACCCTGCCCAGCCCAGCCTACCCTGCCCAGCCCAGCCTACCCTACCACGTCTCATATCTGCCATGGGGAAAAGAGCAGTGTATGTATTTCATTATATTTACTTTGATATCAATACTAATTATTGTTGTCTTTTTCGTTTGTCATTTCTTATTGTTTTGATCCTTGAATGCCTTGATTACTTTTGTTGGATTGGTTTTAATGTTGAATGATGGATCTCGGGACGACACGGTTCTGGAATCCTGATTGAATCATCAAAGCCATAACAATAAAAGTGTTGAGGCAACCAAGCATCAAAACAAGATGAAGCGTCAAAGGGAAAGGCGTTTGTTATGTAGAGAGGCTTTAGGAATCAAGGAAGGATCTGTATTGTGGCCCAGGGTTATATATAGTCCTCACAACCTCTATCAAATCATCCCTATGAAGAATAACAAACCAACTCGCCACCCAACTCCATCAGAAATCAGCTTAGCATACGATGAAATCAACACCTATCACTTTATGAAGTCTGGGATGAATATTATTGTTGATCCTCTTGACAAGACTGAGGTGATTGCTATTGTAGAATTCACTCCTTATAAAGACCTCACCCCTTCTCAATTGGACGATCTCAACTATATTTCCACTTTCCTCCACCAGTCTAAACGTTTCCTGAACTCTGTCTCATCCTGTGCTCGAATTTGGAGTGGGCTCATGTGGGCCATCGGTTGGAGAAAGTCTTATGATGAGCATCAAATAGTTGGCCGGTATATCAAGGCATTTGATGAAACTGAGATGAAAGCATATGATGATCACTATATTAAATCTTCTCGAGTTGGAAATATGATTGGTAATCTCTTCAAAGATCTTGCTCATACTCACTTTCAACAGAATCAAGATCTTATGAAGAAATATAATATCCCTTCCTTTCCCAATCTTCCTTATGGTGAACTTTGTTAAGACAGCACCTGCACTCCTCACATTAGTTTTACTACAAATGGTTTCTTCAATCCCCCACACACCAATACTGAAGATATATCCCAATTTGCCTTTGTTTTATTTCTCCCCACTCGCACTTCTGATTATACCCTGGTAGACTCTTCTAACTATGATATCACATCTGGTCCATTTATTTTTCCTGATCACCGTATTGGTATTGATTTTGATCATCAGCATGGTATTGTTAAAATGATTTGGCAAGCTAATAAGTATACTCATTGTACTATGCCTCATTCCACAAGCTCTTCTTTCACTCGTCTTGGTTTATCTATTCAAATCAATTTTAGTCTTGCTAATACTTGTAGTAAATATTTGAAGGGTTTTTATCAAGATTCTGCTCATTACTTTGCTGATCATTTTTATTATATGTTTTGTAGTATGGCTAGAAGCACATTAACAGCTAGTTCACTTACAATCTTGTTTTTATTTACTATTTTTTCCTCTTTTTGTTTCTGACTTCTAAACTCTTAATTTCCAAGGCTTTTACCATTAAATATTGAATGTGTTATTTTGTGGTTTATTCTTTTATATCTAACCAGTTAATCATAATAAAAATCAATTCAAGAAGGGAAACAGAGCCATGGTATTAGTAATAGTAAGCTTGGGAATTGATTTTACGAATTAAAACAGGTAATAAAAAATTACCAAATCACCAGGAAAAAAAAGGTGGAACCTCCATGGAGGTGACTTCTCTATATCCCAGATGTATCCCACCTCTATCTGCTATGTATCCTTGGTGTGCACCAATGGTATCTCCATGCCTATATATTATGTATCACCAACATATAATGATATATCAGAGGAGTGTTCAAAAACGTTTCAAAAGATTGAATTGGTTTTATAGAAATTTCTGAGGCAATAAATTTTTTGATCACAACCAATGTTTAATCAATGATGGCTCATATCAAAATTCAAAAAACTTGCAATTTTTAAGTCGGAACTACATTTTGAGCTTTGATGAAAAATATATTTGGCCATGGTTGATCAATTACTCCAGTTCTGGAGAACTTGACCATAGAACTCTGAAATAAGCCAGTCATATTTATAAAAGTGCATCCATCACCCCAGGAGATCCACCACCACCACTGCCAACAACTTGAAAGCTGAATTTCTAATATGCACAATCGTCACAATCCAAAAAAAAAGCAAGTAGCTTGATCAAGTGAAACTCCAGGTTTTGAAAATATTCTTCACAACATGGCTAACATGACCTCCTTAGAATCTTTAACTAAGATATATCTATTGCAAAGCTATGTACCTATACGTTAGCTTCTATGTGGTATATATTTAACATGTGATTAAACTTGGAAATTAAATAAATCTTGATAATCAAATTCAAGTCAACAACATGATTCAGAGGGATGTTATTGCAAAGTATAAATAGAGAGACCCACCTTGCACTGTTGAGAATTCAAACAGTTCTTAGACCATCCTGGTGGCCTATTTCGAAACCTTGAGTTGATGACAATGGTCTTTTTATATCCATTATTGATTTGATTTAAAGCCAATGTTGTATTTTCCTCCAACGATACCATATTCCCTCTATATTCACCAGGTTCAAAAGACAGTCATATTATCAACTTTTGCCTTCATCAGATTATTTGTAATTATTGAACGTGCAAGGCAAACTAGCAGCAGGAGCCTAAAAAATGTACAATCCACAAGCATCTATGAAAAGTGTGCCTCTAATTCTGTGAAAGTTTAAACTCATGCTTACCAAATATATTATCAGATAGCACCAATGCAACAAAATATTCCTTCATCAACATTAGGGTCACATTGCACATTTAGAAATTCAATTTAGAAGGTTTCTAAAAATAAAATTGAATGTAGTCAGTCTAATTTGAAAGTTGAAACTGGGACACACATCCAGGTGTGGGATCATATTTTTGCCTTCAAATAAAAATAGGCAATTGAAAATCTCAATTTAAACCTCCCAAGAAGTTCACACAGGCACTATCTCTCATGTCTATTTTAATACACTTCAAAATAACTTATAAGTACTATTTTAGCTGCCTCATACAATGGATTATGGAAATTTTCACTTGGAATTTCATCCAATCAAAAATAAAATAAAGCTTCACAACAAAACCATTGTAAATCATTTGGAGTCTATCTGGTGGCCAAAAAGTCACAAAAACCCCAACTGCAGTAAATTTAAATTTAATTTCATTAGACCAAAGATTATACTAATAAAAATTTGAAGAAACCTTTATTTTCATATCACTCTACAAAATTATAATGGAATGATGATCCTACCACTAGCTGTGGAATGAACCCAATAATAATGCAATATTTTTTTGTTCAAGAAGTCTCTTCAAGATTTAATAGTAAAGACTGTGGATTGCCAACAAACTTATTAAGCTTAGCAGCTCCCCAGGGCCCTTGAGGATACCCATTTATCCTGATTTGAGCCATGGAAAGTATGTTGGGATGGAATATGCGTAATGTCCAATATATTAATGTTCCAAAAAAAAAATGAGAGATGATTGGTAGTCTTGTTGTCTCTCACTGGTGATAGTCACATAATTATCACACTTACAAGCAGATTAAGATGTTAATTATCTCCAGACTGACTGTCATAATGCCTCTAGTAGGATTAATGTTTACACCTACCTACACATGCTTTGGCAACTGATGATGGTTTCCCATCACAAAATAAAATGAATGATAAATGGTTCTTTCATTGCAAAGTCAGTAAAATCCACAAATAAGAATCTAGTAGAAACTGCCACTCCATGGCAATGGTGGCAATGGATTGAGAGGTATAACAGGTAGAATTGAATTTATTATCACTATCTAAGCTAACAAATTGCATCATGCAATTGTATTCAAATGCTTGTGAAAATGATCATTTGTATTTTGAGGCTTCAGAAGGATCAGGTAATTGAATATTTCGTTGGGATCCATAAATGGTGAGGATTCCCCAGAAATTAAAAACAAAAAGGAGAAACCAAAATATTAAAACTGAAGATTTGTGTTGAACAGTAATACAAAATTGATAGAGATGAGAAAGGATCATTTTTGCCCTGGCAGAGACTCAAAACTGAGATAAGGCATTGAGAATGATACATATTAACCTTTGATTTATGGATCCTGATTCCTCACCATGAAAGCTGGTTTGATGACCAAAGTGAGGAACTTGTGTGTATTGGTCTAATAATTTTGTTTAGGTGGAGAAAGAGATGTTAATTTGATCAAGATTTACCAGTGAATTCTGACCCTTACTTGTTCAAGTGGGCCAATTTTACTCCATTTTTCTGGTAATTTTCTTCCTATAAGATCCCAACCATCAGATGTTGATGAAGCAAAATCTAACTTTTGATGGATATTATTTGTGTTATAATTTAAACAAAAAACTCATTCTCAACCTGTTGTACAGATCCAGAGGCGTCAAGCCATCTGGTGTTCTCATCTTGATACTATTCCAGCTCTAACTGACACTAACCATCAACAAGGAATTTATGATATGAAATAGGAATGGACCATTTTCAATCTGATGTGTGGGGACAGCAGCCAATGATAATGATGGTGAATGCTTAACAGGTGGAACCATCATGACATAAATCTTGGTTGTCTGAAGGGGGGGGGGGACCTAGTGAGAGTATAATGAGTAGTGTTGGGATAATTTGGGTTTGTTTTGATCAGCAGTGATTGAAAACTTTTTCAAAAAAGATAGCATGAACTGAGACACCAGGCCTTCATAGAGTATGAGAGTACACAACTGGATAGATCTTTGAAAGATTGTTTGTCAAGTCATGTGAAAGATTCTGGAAGAAGGTTCCACTGGGAAAGTGTTGCAATACAGTAAAAATGAATATGACTGAATCAATTTTGTGAAGACATAGTAGCATTGATTATTTGCTGGGAAATAAATTCTGTGAGACTCTGACAGAAATAAATGGAACCATGAATGTAAGCTTTCATTTAATTTATTAATTTTTTGTTTGGGATACTTCCCTTGCTAAAGTTCAAGGTAAAATGGTATGGTTCAAGGTAGATGTGGGAATTATGCTATACCATGGTGACAAAGTGAAGATAAGAGATGTAGGGTTGGGAAGGCTTGTGATTTAAGTGAATGATTTACTTCTTAAAAGCTCATGTGAAAGATATTGTACTTATGAGAGAATCTGGCCAGATGTGATTCATCATGCAACAATGAAAGACTAGAAAACCTTCACACAATGAAACATTGCCATTCAGTTTTGGAAAGGGTAGGAGAATTGCAGATGACTGGTGGGGAGAAATTTTCAACATGAAAGGAAAGCAAAAAAAGGGTGATGTGTGTTTCATGTGTGCATTTGCTTGTGTGTTGAGTGTCTGTGTGGCTGGATTTGAGGAATGTAATTTAGGTATCCTTGTTACTGTTTGGGGTTTACAGCAGGTGGTTGAGCCGGCTCACACGCACTTTGAGTGTAAATATATTGTTTATATACTGTGAATTTTTTCAGCCACAAAGAATCCAAATCCAAAAAGAATATTTCGAGCAACCCAGAATCAACAATATGTACCTTGAGGCATATTGAACTGGGGGATCAAAAGGAATCCAAGTTCAAAAAACAATGAGAGATGTCATTGCATTTTATTTTAAAAATGTAGATGGGATTATGTGCATATACATCAGATTTGTAGAGTGTTTCAAGGTTTCAGTTGGATGTAAAGGATAATATATGAATGTAATCAACTATGGATAAGCACATACATGAATATATGTATGTGACATTGATATTCAATAATATAAGTACAAAATGATATAAAATTGATGGGTGAATATATGTTATATACATCTGGATGTATATGTATATAAATACACGGCCATATGATCCTATATCCACATCAATATATGTAGAGATACACAGATATATAGATATAAATATAAGGATAAATATATATATATATATATATATATATATATTAAATATATATATATCTGGATATACATCAATATAAATATGTATATGTATATGTCTGTATTATCTGTCTATCTATCCATAGATATATATATGTATGGGGATTGATATATATTGAAATAAATCTGGATATCAATTACAATATATAGTATGAATATGGGTCATGCTTGCCAGATGAATGGATATAGTCAATATGGTGATTGAGTTGAAGAGAATAATGTTGCATTATTACACAAAATTATAACAGGTTTGTTTAGAGATGAGTAGACCTAATTGGGCAATCCCTGGTCAAAGACAATTCTCAGATCGGTGAACATGGCTCTGCATGATGTGATAAGATATTGCATTCAAACTGAAAGCTCTAAAGCATTGAGATTGATGAGTGGAAGGTGTCATGATTATGAAACAAATGTACTGTTTCGAGGCCAATGATTCCTCCCAATCTGTCTAGAAATTGTAAGAGAGCTTAATTCATTGGAAAGCAGCATTAATCCAATATGATTTATTTGACTTGGTTGAAGATTGGCTGTTACAGTCATGAATCAAATTGATCTGTAATTGGATTGGCAATATTGGGAAATAATGAGCAATGTGATTTCCCCAATGATGTGTTACCAGGAATTGAGCCCAGGCTGTGGTATGCTTCAGAATTGTGGGGAGTTGGTGGAGTATGAGAAAAGGTTACCTGATTTCCATGCACTTGAAAATATGATACAATATGATGGCTTCCATGTGAGTGAACATTTGCCATTGGCTGTAAAAGTGAAGAATTATAATGGGGAGAGTTTGGGGATAGTAGCTTGTGGAAATGAGGCAGGTATTCTGTTTGTAATTTAGGGTCTATTGTATGAAAGATGATTTGATTATGGTGGTTGGCCAAAAAAAGGCATGTTGATGATCAGTTGGATTAGCTAACTAAAAAAAATACTTGAATAAAAAAGAGCCACTGTTACCTGGGGCAAACCATGATAAACATATGAGAGCAGTATGAACTATGTGACCCTAGAGGCATGGGAAGAGAGGAGGCCAAAGAGAGTATGCAGGTTGAGATAAAACTGTTGCCAATCTGTATATCCAGGATGTGTCATCGAAGCATCCAAGTTTGTGTTGATCTGAATGCCAAAATCCAACTGTTCTCCGTTTACATGATTTCATGTGACTGGGAAGAAAGACAGGAAAATCCATGTGTGTATCAATACCCGAATTGGACAGATGATGAATGGATGTTTTTGGTTGGTCCATGTGAGAATTGATGAGATCTATGTGGGTTATGGAGAAATTGGGTTGTGTAACTGGACATGTCAAACTGAGTGTTTGACAGTGGTCCTTATCCGGTGGTAGTCTGGCATGATCATTGTAGCCAAATACTGTGATGAATAGATATGGATTTCTGGGTTAAATTGTGGGGGAAACATGTGACAAAAATAATCTGAATCAAGCCACAAAACATGTATGGGAGATGAGAGGAAGACAGTAAAACAAGAAAATAAACTATTTGGGGATTGATCTTTGGTGTTTACACAAGGTAGCATCATGAATGACTTGTTGGCTCTTTCCTTTTAAAGCAAGAGCAACATTAGCCAGTTTTTTGTTAATTTGAAAAGAGCAACCAAAGTGGGTCCAGTAACGAAGATGTGGCTTGGGAAGATGAGGGGGAGGTTTAGTGGTGTGGTGTTCAAACTGAGTGGTTTGCCAAACCAGTTCTACAATACCATTGGCATGGACAAAGTCAATGAGATAAGGGTGCCGTGGAAATAAAAAGCCATGTCCCTCTTTGGAGTGAGGAGGGGGAATAGGTTCACCAGTCTTTCTATCAATAAAGGAAAAGATACCATATGTCCAACCATTGAGATCACCACCATCTTGATGGGCTTTGTTGTAAAAATCATCAAATGTGACTGAGACATTGGAGGCAAACTTATACTCGACCTGGGTCTCGTTCCTCATTTCAGTCCATTCCTCCTGACTCCAATTGGGTATTCCATTTTCAGACATGATTGATTGGTTGTCTTGGTACGCACTAGAAGAGAGGGATTCCATCCGGCAGGCAAGGAAGTTGTTGTGAGATTGGAGGGTCTGCCAAAGCTGGTTGTCCTTGGCCTCTTGTTCAGGGGTTAATTTATTTCGTACATATGTGCCTAGAGGGATGCATGACAGCATTAGTAAATGGAATGCAGATTGAAGGGAATTGAAGTTACATACCTCCAGATTTGTTCTTGTCAGAAGCACAGCGGAAGCCAATCATACGCATCTCCCCACCCAAGCGTTGGGAGTTCATCGTGTTTGTGGGTCTGTGTTGCGCCATGTGATAGAGTGTTTTGATGACATCAGATAGTTGTTGGAATGTAGGGGTTGGAGGTCTGATGTTGAAGGGGTGGCGCTCGAGGATAAAGTGGGGAATCCCACCAGAACTGGTGATGAGGTTACGTGGACGGCTGTAGTTTGGCAGGATCTGAATGGGCTTTGTTGATTTTATTTTGTTGAGGGAGATGGAAGTTGGAAGGATCCAAACATCATTGCTGCAATCCAGCTTGCGGTGTAATCTGGCCATCTTCTTGTCAGTTCGAGAGGTATGCGTGGTTGGTGGATGTTGAGACGTGGAGGCTTCAGAAGCTTCTGGCGGTAGGATGGGCGAAGAAACCACACATGACCCCTTACAAAGTTGGTGATTAAGGGCCATGCGCCCATCAATCAGACCAAGATTGCCCAGGGCCAAGGGGCTTGTGGACGGTGGAGTTGATGGGCGGTCCTGGCTCGAAGGATGGACCACACATCCCCCTTTATAATCCTGGTGATCAAGGGCCATGCGCCCATTGAGAGCACCAGGATTACCCGGGGGGAAGGGGCCCGTCCTGTTTGCTCTTAGTTGAGTTTGACGTTTGGTGCGGGTCATCAGTGTTGGATACAAGGGATGTGGACGTCTGAGAGATGGCAAAATGGGAAAGAAGATGATGGAATAAGCTTGCCATTCAATGGTTGGAAGATGGTGGCATGTGAAATTAACAGATTGAATGAGAACATTACCTCAGTGCAGAGATAGTGGCTTGAACTCCTGTGTTTTGTGGTTGGCACAGTGTGTTGAAGTTCCAGTACTGGAGCTGGTTGGTGAAGGGATGGTGGATAAAAGGGTAAAACAGAGGGAAAATTGATGTGAATACACACCAGAATTGGTCGCACTTACAAGGGTTAATGTATTGTTTATGTGTGGGGTGACAGGGAGTGGAGTGGATGGGAGAGGAGGAAACGATTGATATTGATGGATTGCAATTGTATGCAGAAGGGAAGACTTACCAATCCCAAAACAGTCAATTGAATGAGTGTATTTTTCAGCAATCGATTTGGAAGAACGGCCACGGAGACGAATTACAGGAGGACAATGGTGAGGTTAGGATGACATGCTTAGCTGGGGAGACAAGCAAAGAGGGTGTAGAAGTTAGAAAGAGGAATGACTAACGTTCAGACAAGAACGATTTCCGTTCGATTGATTGGGTCTTGACAGTCTCCGAATGGTGCTTGAAGACGTTGGGTAATGAGGTTGGAGGTAAAGCAATCTGATATGAGTGGTTGTCACATGAAAGGTGGAGTTGGATGATGAAAAGAACAACAACTTACCAATTGTTTGGCTGAGTAGGTGGAGGGAATACTCCAGGTATCAGGTGGGCCAACGTCAACACTTGATTGTTTTGGGTGGAGGTGCTCAAATGAGGTGGAAGCAAACGATTGGAAATAGAATCGATTGGTTTGGAGTGGGGTGAATCAACAACCAGGCCAATGCTGGTTAAACGACTGCAAAAGGGTAGGATGAGCAGCAATCGACCGGTCAGTCGATGTCAATCAGAGAGCAAGAAAATGACTGACCGGGTAATGAAAACAGTTGAGCAGAGCAACAAAGGATTAAGCGAGAGATTGATTGATAATGCAAAGCTGATAAATGATTGATCGACAGGAACAATCTAAAATCAGCTTTGTCTGTGTGTAGTTAATGGTTGAACTGACAGGAGAAAAGTGAATGCGACTTACAAGCAAAGTCGCACAGCGATCCATTTGGCAACAACAATCAATATGAACGGGCTGTTGATATCAAATGGGAAGACAGAAGAGAGGGTTAGTGTTCAATGTAGCAAATTGGATGGATTGCACTGGGAAGAAAGATGAAGAACTTGCCTGGTGGCGGTTGAAGATGAGATCGCTTGAAGATTTGGAGCGAGATGGGTGTAGAATTCAAGCAAGTGGGGGGAAGCAGATGTGGAGAAGGGGGAGGGTTCACAAGCATGTCACTTGCAAAAACTTGGCTGGACAGGAGCGAGGTGATCTGGTGTGAAGAAGCAACCAGTTTTTAAAAATTACTTGAGACAGTAGTCACACCAGTGCATTGATCAAATGGGATGCTCATGTATAAATAGCCCGGCAATATTACATGTCAGGTGGAAATTGATATATTCAAGGGTTTGTTTGCACACAGGCGGTCAGATGATGGATTGTAGAATTAAGGGGGAATGCGTGCCAGGTGAATTTCACCTGGTGTCATTTGGCAATGATGGGTATGTGAGAATAAGTGGTGACAGCAGGTGGTACAGTTGACAATTCCGTGGGAAATGGTTTTGAATCAAAGAACAACAAGATGTATCAAGTTGTATTGAAGTAAACCATGTAAAGTGGATCTCACTTCAAGCAATTATTTGGGAGCAGGAATTTGTAAATCACATGATTCTCATCATAAAACTGGGTGGAATAATTACCATGGGATTCATGTGGGGCATGACCAATGTGAAACATACACTTGTAACCTGTGGCACGTGATGAACCACGGTAAATATGTATGAGCTGGATGGGACTGTTGGTGATGGAAACTGGTGTATGGTGAATGGGCAGTTGAAGTAATTGTCCGCGGGAGGCGGTTAGTCTGTACAAACCATAGGAATAAAGCATGCTGAACAATGATTGGAAGCTCATTAGAGGTGATAATCACTTATTATCCTGTATGTGGTATTGAAAATCAAGTTGCCATTTGCATTCAACAGGAATAAAATTCAGTGCAGCTCAGATGTGATGCAACAAATTCTAAATAATCAAAGAGGCCTTACTGAACCATGCAATATTGTGAGGAGGACGTGTATATGTCAGTAATGATGTAGGAATGGTGTGGGTCTGGTCTGCCCGGATATTGATGATGAAACTGAAGGATGTTTGGATTCTGGTTAGAATTTAACATCAATCATTCTGGAGTGTTACATAATATTTATCACCTCAACCCTTGTACTTCCTGCAGCTGAGAAATTTCAGGACAAATTAAGCCCGGCGGGCTTAATTGGGCATTCCATTTCCTTGGCAACCCATCCCCTACCGTTCACATGATCCACCTGTTTGCACGATATTGTTCAGCTTGAAATTAAGCCCGGCGGGCTTAATCATTGAGCAATTTTTGACATCAAGATTCTTTGCAGGCATGAATTTTACACATGACAGTGAAGGATAATGAACAATCAATGAGGTGGATATGGTCAAATGAGCAAAGTGGGGCTTCCATGCACAGGTTTGGTCTGGGCCAACCAGTACCACATTGGAAGGTGGGGAGAAGATAACAAGTCAGGGGGACCCACATGACGAGGCTGTCGATTAAGCCCGCCGGGCTTAATTCTGAAATGAATGAAGATGATACGGTGTGTTGCTTGCATGACCTGGCAGTTGCTGAGAATATATCGAAGATAAGAAGTCAGAGGGACCCACATGAAGAGGGTGTTTATTAAGCCCGGCGGGCTTAATTCATTAGAATGTGAGCAAGAGAAATCACAGGGACTGTTAGTGGCATGTTTAAGCCCGCCGGGCTTAATTTGAAGCTGAAGGACCTCATGTGACTGTGTGGATCATGTGAACAGGAGGGGACGGGTTGAAAAGGAAATGGCATTTCAAATTAAGCCCGCCGGGCTTAATTGGTCCTGACATTGCTCAGCTGGAGGATGTACAAGGGTGCGGGCAAAGATATATTATTTCTTATTGACACAAAATCATGGAATGGTGACTAGGTAATACGAAGGGTGCTAGAACTGGGGATATTGAAAGAGGTGGATTCGCCTGTTGTATAGTTAATATAATCATGAGCAATACACTTGGCTAAAAGGTGGCGGGTTGGACAGATAAACTTAGAGACATCATGGGGGAAATTCTGAACTGAAGAGATAATTTGACGAATGTATGTACCAAGATTTAACCAGATTTTTTCAGAAGGAGAGAAGTTTGAATTGGATACTTGATATATTTGATGAAATGCACAGATGATTTCAAGACAGTCACTAATAGTGTATTGCCTTCGGTCTCGGGTGGCGTTGAAGAGTCCACGTACACCTCCCAGGAGATAGTAAATGAAGGGGAAGTAGTTGTGTTTACTGGCGATTTGGGAGAGGCTGGTGTGTTGCTCCATTTGGCGGGCAATTGTGGTATCAGAGGAAGGTCGTTGGGATTTCTTTTTACGAGGATTGAACGCCTCATCAATGTGGGCCTGGATGATGGTATGAGACATCATGAGATCAATGATGATTTTGCGTAGGTCGTCCAATGCATCGTCTGCTGTTGATGCTGTTGGGGTTTCGAGTGGTTGATGGGTAATTTGCCCATTGGTATTCTCTCCTTCAGTAAGTTTTTGAAGGGTGGGCATGGTGGTTTTCATTGTATTGAGCCAGGTCAAGACAATGAGATGACGTTCGATGGAGTTTGGCTTTGCTTCGATTCGTGGTGCCTGGGGATTTTCGTCGGATATGTGTTGTATGGAGAGGGCGACACTCTTAGCCCATTCGCGGATCTGCCGATGGCTTGGTGTGTTGATAAGAGAGGCAAGAGCTCGGAAAAGGTTGGACTCTGGATGACTAGCTTTTGAATGGAGAGGGAGGATCGGGGTAGTTGAAAGTAATTGGTTCTTCATGAGGTCCAAGTTAATGATATCTGGACTGAACCATGGCTCGGATTCCGAGTAGGATAGCATAGAATCACCTGAGATGTTTGATCAAAAGTAAGTTAACTGTAATGGACAGAGGACATGTACTTATACGGAGGAGGTAAAACACTCACTTGTGTCGGAGATTTCTTTAATCCAATGGTCCTGGTTGAACTGAGCATTGTTATAGACGAATGAGGCAGTGGGAATCTTGGAAATGTCGGGAGTGGTCAGACGAAATTTCAAGAGGTGTTGAAGGGAATTCCAGCCTTTTTCCCACTTTGTCTTTGAGACTCGGCCTTTCTGGAACCACATGGCCAACTCGTGGAGTTGTTTACGAAACGGTTCACTAGGAATGAGGGTGAAGTTGTCCAGGGTGACAGGGTTGGGTGCACGTGTTACTATGGTTGGAGGGTTAGGTGGATGGTTGGATGTGGTGGGGGCTGATGGGGGAAGTTCTTTGGAGTTGCCAATTTGGTTAGAATCGCATTTGTTTGTGTGCTCTGGTTCTTCCTCTGGTTCTTCAGATGTGGCCGAGGCATTGGAGGTAGATGAGATAGAGCTGAGGGATGAGGACCGATATAATTCACGGCCGGGGTGTGATTTCCTGGAAGCTGGTTTGTCAGTGGGGACTTGAGGGTCTGGGCGGTGTTTCTTTGCTTGATGTCGAGGAAGTTGGTTCTCATCTTCACTCGAGGGAACCTGAGATTTCGAACGGTTCTGGGTTTTCTTTTTTCTACGCTTTGACGTGGTATGTTTTGAGGTGACAGCCTGTCCTGTTCTGAGATGGGAAGAGGTATCTTTCGGGGTTGTGGAAGGCAATTCGGATGGGTCGGAGGGGTCTCCAAGAGGAACAGGTCCATGGTCTTGGTTGGTAGGGTCTGGGTTATCTGCAGAGCCAGGAATCGTGGGGGCTGGGTCTTGTTCAAGAGAAGGTGATTGGCCAGACTCATGTTGAGTGGATTTAGCAGAAGTGCTGCAAATGTGTGAGGTGATGGAGACTGGCGGATGGTTTGACTTCTTGGATTTGTATGATCGGTGAGCACTTGATGTAGTGGAGGAGCGGGTTATGGTGGGTCGGGAAGCTGGCTTGACTGAAAGACATTCATCGACTGGAAGGGCCTTATTTTCCTCATAATCTGAATGAAGATACTCAGTTATTTGAACCAGGAAATGTGAATAAAGAGCTGAATTACCTTTGCAGATGGTGTCAAGACGAGATATGATACCTTCAACATCTTGACGAATTGACTTGGGGATTCGTAATTCAGAGCAGGTTTTGGCAAATTCTTGGATCTTTCCGACATTGTTCAAGAATTCTTCTTCACTGATCTCTTGAACTTCAGACCCAAGGAGTGGCTCGCCAGGGGGGATTGTTGGTTCCAAGGCTTGGAATGTTGGTGGTGGTTGGTTTGAATTGGGAGATGGGAAAGACATTTTGTACAAATGCGGATCTGATAAGAAGTTGGGTGGTAAAATAATTGCAAGTTTATGGGGTGAGAATCTGGATCACACTGGGAATTTGAGTAACATCAACTGACCAGGTGGTGGGGTGGATTCAAGATTAGGGGCAGAGCCACTTGGCAATGCTGGTGTGCCTTGGTCAACTACAGGGGCTGCCTCACTAAGAGATGTGTCTGACATGTTATTTTGTACGGTGGGGAGGAGGAATGTTAAGGATTCGTAGTTGTTCTGAGGAATATAATAAATAGTGAGTTGAGTATATCTAGAGATGATTGATAGAATGAGGAAGGGGGGAATGAGAAGCGTACCAGAAGTGGTTCCTTAAGAACCATCAAGCAATGAAAACTCCAACATCAAAGGGCATGATCCCGTGGGAATCTGTTAGATTTCCTTGGGGATATATCCCTTTATGACATAATCAGGAGATATTCTTTGATTTAGGATTTTCCATCAAAGGAGGAAGTTTGTTTGTTAGTGCTTGGCACATGCCAAACATATGTCAGCAAAAGAAAAACGTTCAGAGTGGAGTGGATTACAAATTGGTAGATCCCATATGGGGAATTGACCATGCACAAAGGGACGATCTACCAAATTGAAGTGTATTTGGACATCAGTCAGCAATACTCATTGGGGATTTTCCATGAGCAGCCTATTCAGGAGGGATTAACAAAAAATGGTGGAATGTCTAATTGGGTGAGATGTTTGGATGTGTTAGAATTCAAAACAAAGTTAGAGCACGGCAACTTGATGATGTTGCTGTGTGGGTGGTCCATCATGCAACTAATTTGCACATTGCATGTGGTTGCATAAGATATGTGCATGCAGATGAACACGCCATGCAAAACAACCGTGTGGTTAGGTTTAATGTTCACCTCAAGCCTTGGATAATATTATGCCAGCGCTAGTTAAGTTATAGTTAAGATTCTGGGGTGTCGTCCTCGTGATTAAGCCCGGCGGGCTTAATAATGGGCAGAACAGGTCAGGAACACTCGGTGAAACTATGGTAATTATTAAGCCCGGCGGGCTTAATTTCCACCAGACAAGCCCTGGGGACTTACGAGAGAAAAGGCAAGTGTGATTTGGGTCCCTCATAAAATCATCAGACATAGCTAGTGTTCTGGCTTCAATTCCAACAGTTATGGATTACGGATCAATAGTTCATCTCATGGATCAAATGATGTTGAAGACTTCTAACCAAGGGTGCTATTCTGACAAGATCGGCATAGTCTGAAAGATAATCCATAGCTCCAGGAGCCACCATAACATTGATATCTGCTCGCTAGTCAATAATTATTTCGTTATTCTTTCGCTGCAACAAGTGATGATCAGAATATGCAACCTTGTAATTTATGAAGTATTTGGGGGCATACCTTCTTGCTGCCCTCACAACTGCTTGTGGCTTCCTTGGGGGTTTTTTCCCGGCTGAAGCGATTCCCCTTTCCAGGGCTAGATTCTGGGGAGGGCGTATCATTCCAGGGTCTTGCAACTGGCTCTGCAATAGACATCACAAGATATATCAGCAGGTGCAAAATGTGGATAAACTGATGATGCTTTACCTTTACCCAATGCAATGCGTCTTTCGGTCCACAATTCCATGACTTGTGGTACCTCCAACATGGGGATCCCCAAGACCTTTGCTTCTTCATCAGTGGTGGCCTGCATGCGCTTTGCCTCGAACCAGTTGCCAGCATCGACCATTCGTTGATAATACGGACTTTCAGGACCAATTCGGAAAAAGAGGGTATGAGGATCTGAGGAAGGATCGGAAGGCTCCCAGCGTGCAACAGCAAGACACATAGTACGACGTCTATCGTCAAGCCACTCAAAATGACGTTCAATCTCATCTTCTTTCTGGGTATATTTGGCCGATAGGCTAAGGGATTTATTTTGACTAGGACTCGACATGGTGTTTGAAATGTATGTAAGGTCTAATCTAAGGATGATCTAAGGGTAAGAGCAGGAACACCAACAGAGGAAGATATTTATATGTCAACAGGTCCAAAAACATTCATACAAGCTACCATGGACAAGAGGGCCGTTACTGGTGGAATGTTACCAGATAATTGATATTGGCTTGGTTCATTTCTATTTGGCAAATTGCATTTAATTTATTTGCCAAATATCTGCTGAATCATCATCTGCCTTTGTTGTACAATAATTCTTGGGTCGAGACATGAATGTAATACTGGAGATGTCAGCAGAGCATGGACTCAGCAATTAATCTCAGCATGACAGCTTGTGTTATTTGAATTATGTAAGGTGTCTCCTCATTAAACAAGACAAAATAATTTTGACCTGTATGCTTGGGGAGAGCTTCCGGTCACATGAAGGATTTACACTAGGCCTGAGGGAGGTGACTCTTGTCACAGCATAGGCACTGATGTGCTCTGGACACCACAAAAAATGGAATCAACAAGACATGCAGGATTATATCTTTGCAGATCTAACGCAATTGTGGGTTTAGGTATGTGTACACCAGGCATGTCCCTCCCCTGTATCGCTTGTGTATCCATGTCATTAGGAACAGATACGTGATGGATACCAAGTGGGAACAGAGTGGGTGAGGACAAAGGCCTTCTGTTTGTTGAATCATATCACTTCCAGTTTTTGTACATTCCGATTGAATCTGACGATCAATGAGTAAATGTATTTCAAAGGGTTGTGTGTGTAAAATCCCCCCACTTGGGCTCACACACAACCGTCACCACTCAAGCCTCACAGTTTTGATGATGCACCACAAGACATATCTTCCAGGGGACTCTGCATAAGATTCCATTTTCCACATCAAGGATTCAACTATTGTACGGGTCAATATTCCAGATGCTCATGTATTTGGACAAACCAATCAGAAGTGGGGCATATTTTGAGTGATTTAATGTATCATCTTAGCTTGGAAACTTCCTCGAATCAGCAAAGGAAAGATGACATTGTATTATATGCCAAGGTGGTGACATTGCTTGTGGGGATTGGTTGGTAAATCAAACTCAACAATATGAGTTGACCCCTACCCATCAAAGACCCAGTAAATTCAAGCACAGAGCATCTCAAAATACGACAAATCCATGATTTGTCCAATCAACAGATTACGTGTGTTGGCTGAAGGATCCCAATCAAATTCCGGCTGTGTTGTTTTGAATGTCATATGACATATGTGGAAAGATTCGTCTGTTTGATCCACCTCTCATGTATTCCATTATATTGTGACATGCAAGCACCCTTGTTTGTGCAAATCACGTTAGCTCACATACGTCTCACCTGTTTATTGCAAGTCATCCGCTCAACTGCCCTCTGAAAAGTTAGCTGCTCGAGAGGTAGTTCCAGTGTCAGCTCTCTCTATTTGCAGATACACCCACCTCGAAGCTCCCATTATAAAAACCACTCAAAGTTTCTTGATCCAATCCTCCTCTCATCCTCCATTCAAACCGCCAAGTATCAACCTTACAATACGTTATAATCAGTGTACTTAAATGACTACCATATCCTATTTATACCAAGTTCGGCATAGAGTTGACTTTCTCCGTGAAGCCGTTTCATCATTTGAAGCACTGGCTGTATCAATTGAGCCTGAGGATCTTGAAGGCCAAGGTCCTGTTGAAACACCGGCTATGATACATTGTCAACATGCCACTCGTTTAGAAGCAGCACAGGATGCCCTATCCCAACTTGCCATGGAACTCTGCATCCCCTCTCACATGGTCCCTGATGGCTTGGCAATTTGGAATCTACGCCGAATGCGCTTGGGTAGAGGTACTTGATCAGTCATATTTTATCAAAGGCCTACATTTGTTTATTGATGTGTGTATTTTCAGATCCCATACGAATCCATGGTTGGAAAACGGAACATGAGCGCAGGTTACTAAGGAGCACTTTCAACCATCGGGGCCATTGATACACAGATGCTAGGGATCATGTGCTGAATACTACTAATCAAATGTAAGCTATTGTCCCCAAAATACTTACAGTTACTGACAGAATTGATCCTCAACCTTCACTAACAATGTATTGAATTGTCCATGCAGGTTTGGAGAGTTTTTTCAATAACTGCCACTCCAATCAATCTGCAAAACGTTTGTGCTATGAGTTGTGGATTGCTTTGTTGGGGTTTTCTCAACTGGCCATGTCACCTTTGCTTAATGTTTCATCTCTCCATGTTATAGTGCTTCATCCTGAAATCTTTCCCAGTTCCATCAGAAGAGGAATACATGTGGTTTCCATCTTTACACACTACCTATTTCTTGCAACTTTCACACTCTTGTTGGTGTGGTCTCTGTCCAAGTCTCAGTGCCAATGCGTCAATGTGAGTTTAGTTGGCCAAGGATATCCAATTCAAATGTGATATTTGTTGTGAAACTCTGTAATTTCTTCTCTTCATTGGCATTTTTCCCGTTGAATGACCAGTACAAACCCCCCCCCCCCTTAAGGACCCAAGCCACCAGATCCAGTAGCTTTGTCCCTGCAATTATTCTGACATTGTGAAAGCCATTTCGTACCCTAGTCTTCTTTTTCTATGTGCCTTGGATATTATGAAAATTAAATCTTGTAAAAAAACTATTTGTTCAAAAGCGGTCATGCAATCACTTTTCACAATCCATGATTTGTCTTATGAGCTTACATTGAAACACATGGCTAATTTCAAGTGGTCTTCTGTTGATTTCATTGTGATGCACTTGAAAATCAGTCCGTCACAGGTGACAATCAAGATCCAAACACAACAATTGTTCTTCCATTTGACTCCTACCTTTTAGATACCCTATGTTAAACAGTGAATGTTCTCCTGTCAGGGAAGCAGGATGAAAACAGACTTGAGATGTGAATCGCAATGACAAGGAATTCCCATCAAAACCCCTTCTGTTACAACTCTGGGCCCAACATAGCTTTAATCATACCCTTGTTGGTGGAGTGTAGTTTGACCTCTTGTGGCAAATTGATATGCTCTCATTTTGCCACAAGATACTCTTCATTTACCCTATGCCAACAGATCAGTTTGCATTTACCTCAACCCAGCCAACATCCCCTCTTGGAATCCAGCAATCAAGCCAAGCGGCCTTATTCCTAGGCATCATATTAAGCCCGCCGGGCTTAATATGATGCCTCATAACTTGCCAGTTTTATAATCGTTCCAAAGATTTAAGCCCGCCGGGTTTAATTTTTTCTCTCTTAATTTGGAGCAGCTGAAAAACACATGATAATTTACATATCTTTCATTTCTCCATTCCAAACTTGTCCAGTCATGTCAAGAACAAGCAGTTGATCAATGAGAATAACACCGATTGTACTCCCATCTCAAGTTCCACTCCTCTTTGGCATGTGTATTTCCAGACTACTCAATTGTAAAGTCTTTGGAGTGAATTTCCTTTTAGCTAAGTAATAAAATCACTTGTGTCAGTTTTTTTCCAATCAACCAACAAAGCAAACAATCACCTACTCAACTGCCTTTGCTAGGGCCTGGCAAATTACCAATTCCCAGATCGCCAATACTTCCTCTCGGAATGCCACTTCCACCTCGTCCAATACGCATTGTCATCTGGTTTAGCATCCAGGCTTTCGCTTCCAAGCCAATTGTCGCCTGAGGGTCGAGGTGCTCTCTTTCAACTTGGGAAA
Organism: Puccinia hordei; assembly: GCA_007896445.1. Taxonomy (NCBI): domain Eukaryota; kingdom Fungi; phylum Basidiomycota; class Pucciniomycetes; order Pucciniales; family Pucciniaceae; genus Puccinia; species Puccinia hordei. The sequence continues at coordinate 414,739 of RDRW01000216.1, read as the reverse complement.
GACTTTGAAGGAATGCTGCATCGTAGGCATCAACTGGAAGCCTACGGGGGATTGTTGCAAGTGGCACAATTGTCTGTGGAATTACGTCAGGGCTACGGTCGACCAGCTTATGGATACTCTTCATTTCAGTAGCCGTTTTCGCCACTGTTGTCGCAATCTCATCCAGTTTGTGTGAGCATACAGTGAACACTTCACTCCTCCAAGGTAGCTGTACCCGTTTTGGTTTGGCCGGAACGGGTTGATCTTCCCAATCGGATACCGTGTCTTTGGAGAATAGGATGGCCAAAGCTGGATCGGCACGCATCTTGGTGATTGCAAGTGCTTGTCTCTTGTTTGCAATCTTCAAACATCCATCTTTAAGCAACTGGCCTGGCAATTCCTGATTGTTAAAACTCATGACTTACTTTAGTTTTCATCCGACCTATTCCTGCCCTCCTCAACTTTTCCACCCTCATATTTTCCGCCGATTCACTATCCATCTGGTGAGCCCGCCGCATTTCTTTTCCTTGGCCACGAACCCATCGTTCCAAGATCAGCTCCATCGAACCAACTTCCCCCCACATCACACCTGGTTGTGACTTGGTCCAGTTATGGTAATGCTTGATAACGATTGTCGCCAAACTCCCGTTCCACGAAGATGAATTAAACGAACTGGCCTCCCACTCAAATGTCAACCGTCCAAACCCAGCCATCTGAACATCTTGCTCACACGCCTTCTTGATACTTAGTGGAACATCCAGGTCCGGGCACAAAACATCAGCAGCCGGTGTAAACGGAGGGGGTGACAGATGCTTGCGAATACGTGCAACCTCGTCCTGATACACTTTTTGAAAGACTGTTTTCGCAAGACTGTTGTGCTTCTCGGAAAAATCTTTCAAGTGAGCAATCATCTTTTTGTACCGCTTATCAGTCCAATGGTTCCAAGTTTCCCATTCCTCTTGGCTTGGGGGTGGCGGATATGCACCAATTAATTCAGGCATTCCCATCAGAAATTTGGTGAAATTCCGAATTGACCGACACAATGCCGTCGACTGATTCGGAAGGCCACGTCCCACCACAACCCTTCGAACCCGTCTGACATTCTCCTGTGATTTATCATGAGCACGTTTTTGTCTTTGAACTCTCAGGTTATAATTCAAAACGTCCTCTGGATTTTCCGGTTCACTTTTGGCATCTATGCATGTGGAGATAGGAATAATAGGGAATTAATCAATTAGCTGGAAAGAACACATCCATCAAAATCTGGTCAATCAATACCAAACACTTACCATCCTCAACAACATCATCAACATTTCCCCTCAAAAGCGCATCAAAATCCTCCTCACCCCCTTGATCACCAGATGTTCCTTCTCCAATAGCACCTTGACCTTTCCCAGCTCCTTCGACCCCATCATCACTGTCAACCATATCTTCCTCAATATCCATATTAAATCTATCCTTATTTGCTGGGTAAGTTCTCGGAAATCGGAGTTAATTGGCGTAGACACAGTATTCACTCACAAATAGCTCTCGGATTTCTTATGGAAAGATGTACTTGTAAGATAGCTATGATTTAGATATCAATGGGATGAGGGAGAAGCGATGAAGAGGATGTCATGGATTATACTGCTATTTAATCTGTGGGAAACGATGCCATCTACTGCAATGGATTCTTGCACGGCCCATCAGGCAAGTCAGTTCTACCACCCTTTTCCCTTCCCTTTGTCTAATTGTTTGGCTTCTTTATTTACCATACATAATAAATATAACCAAACAACATGAATCTCATTCAACTAGGATTACCCACTAACTCCACATACCCTTCTTCTTGATCAGTCTTGAGGTTCGGGGTTGATCAAAATGAACATTGAAATGTCAGCATTCATCTGAGTAATTAATCTGTTTCAATATCTTGGCCCCATGCCTTTTTCAAATTCACAAATATTCCAAATACAATCAACAAATTAATTCCTGCATTTTTGATCAACACAAACAAATCATGGAAAACATACCACATTCCCCAGGCTCACTGCAGAGATCGTTTTCTTGTTCACACCAAACGTTCCCTCCTCATTCTCCAAAATAGCAATATGCCCAACGACCCTTGAATGATGGATGACCAGTTGTCTACTGAGCTTGTCTGCATACAAAAGTTTTGTATTCAACTGGGGATGGTCTTTGTACGGATTCTTGGGTTCATCCCAGCTGTTCAACGATGTAAAGGGGCGAATCAAAAACCAAACAGTATTCGTCACACCATCACTGAATAGCCGGCTTATCCGCCCAAACAGTCGCAATCCAGAATCGTAGAATTCAACGTTCGAATTACCAGGAGCCTTGCCACTGAAATTATTTTCTGGGACATACTTGCGATTGAACATCTCTACACTCTTCACCTTCACAACTGCTCTTTCCAACTTCCCATTGGCCGGCTCTTCATATCCAAATTCACTCAACTGAAATTTCCACAGATTATACACTCTCACATCAAGTATTATCTTGTCTTCTTTTTTTTTCATCACCATATGAGGCAAATGGACGGACTTTTCCATGTCGATAGCATCCTGCCCTTTCAATTTTGCTTGGTTGACGTATCCATAGTATCGTGATTTCTGATTCCATGTGTTCATGATTGTTCCATGCATCTCTCCTGTTGATGTGTTAAATTAGACCTCTGATGAAGGCATGGACTCGAAACAAAGTATCAGAAATGTGACATACCAAGATGCTGGTTGTTTGGTATATTCCCCAGAATTCCATTCAGACGCTCCTGGGCCCATGCAGCAGTTGCTATGGGAGGCCCAAACCTCTCAATTACTTCGGGATAATGCTGTGTCAGATGCAAATTTGACTTGCTTGTATGATTTGGCCATCCCATTCGGAGGACTTCCCGGTATTCCTTTGTTAATTTTCTCAAGTTGATCGTATCTCTTTCATCCAGGTGGTGCTTCATGAGGATGCTTGTCATTTCAATTAATTTGATGGTTGAATCCCTCAAGACCTCCTGATGTGTCACCGTGTTTGAGCCCTCAATATATTTCTTCTGCCAAGAATTTCCAATCACCCAGTAAGGAATCATTGCCAGCGGAAAATAGACAGTATATAGTATTAACCACTCGGATGCTTTTAGGGAACCAGATCCAGAAAGTCCAAAGTTTCGGGGAACTCGTGAAACCCAAGTTGGAATTGATGTCTGCGAAATCACGTTTTGAAGCACACGCAACTCTTCCTTTGTCAAGCCAGGCCCTCCAGTCGTAACTCCCTCATCCTCTTCTCCCAAGGTTTGTGATTTGCCATGTTGAATTCCCGTCATTTCACTCCTTCTATCAGCCTCTCCTTCCTCATCAACCTCTGACTGGCTGCCAAGTGATAAAGTACCTGCAATACTCTGTGGATTCCTGTTTGTTGCTATACTAGAACCACTTCCCAGAGACCGAGTTGACCTTCTTCCTGAAGATGTATCTACTCTTGATGAGCTGGAACGTAGTTGGTAGGGGTGGCTTGATGGACCAGCCCTGTCTTCTTGGATACTTGTTAAGCGGGAAAGATTTTTTGAATTTAAAACACGCCGCTTCCTTCCCCCCACTTCTTCATCCTCCGTGCCACTCGAGTCCCCTTCTGGTGTTTTCTTGCGCTTGGAATCCCGGAACTTCAACCCTCCAAAGATCATTTTCCCAACATCAGTATTCTTCCAGTTTATTTCATGTTCTATGGCTTTCTTCAGGAGCTTCCCTGCTCCCAGAGTATTCAAAAAACTGAGACTGTGATCTTTCAGGTCTCCCAAGAGTAACGCGTGCATAACTTCGATTCCACAGTACTCCACTGGTCGCCAGTATGGGAGGCTATTCAGAATGCTCCCTCTTGCTCCTTCTTCCGTAGCAATCTTCTTCCTCTCAGCGTATGTCTTGCACCTTTCCCATCGCCTAACTCTTTCCATGTGTGCCTCGTGCGTTTTTTTCTCAAACTTCCCCACGTCGATCTCATCAATATCTTGAAGGGTGATCTCGCAGAAAGAACAAAACTTGTCTGCTGTATGGGATGCAAATCCTGCTGTCTTGCGAATTGCTGGCAGGTCTCCAATTAGTGGAAATATGGCTGCAAATATAAGGCGGCCCTGGGGGAATTGACTCGTCTTTGTGAACCACACTCCCTTCCAAAATTCCTTCATCTCCAGCACTAGCGGTTCCAAGATATGGTTCATTTGATCCAGACTCGGCTCCTTTGGACCTGGTATAATCCCAAACAAGTATATGTTCTCCACTTTGTATCGTTCCGTTAATGGTAGGTTGAGACACACCAGAGTCACTGCCCCCAAGGATACCGACTTTCCTCCAGGCTTCTTTGCAAACGGATTGAACCAGTCAACATATAGGCTGAATACAAGATTCCCAGACTTTGAAGTAAAAATCTCGTTCGAGTCTGAAGGTCCCACAAAGGTTTTCCATACACTTCCATCCCATACATCACTCATCTTTTCATTCCTCTGGCGTTCATATTTGAGGTTCGAATCGGCAAGACATTCAAATCCAGGTAGCCAGAGCTTGTGAGACAGCCAGTTCTTCAGAGGTTGGAAAGTGAACGTTCGGACTGGCTTGATGATCATCCTTTCACCAGATCCTTCAATTGTGGCAAGTTTTGCATCACAGAGTTGTTCTTCATTTTCAACCTCCTTCAGGAACTTCTTTGATGTCGAGTAGAATATAGTCGTACACGTGGTTTTGGCTTCATGAATCAACTCGTCATCCTTTCTTGGCATTTCAGGAATCGGATACAGTTTGAAACAATCTGGGCAGCAGATCATCTTTGAGAAACCAACATCAAATCCAAGGCGTTGTATGAGAGTCGTTTTCGAGAGAGGTATGTTGCTGATGATTGAGGATCCGTCAAACTTAAATTCCTGCGCGAGTTGTTTCACTTTTTCAATCTCTGTTTTCAAAAACTGCGTCACGTTTTTATCACTGACACCAGTGATAAGGGAAAGGCGAGCTGCTTGTAGCATTACTGCTAGACTATGTTGAGGGATAAGCTGAAACGTGTTTATTCGAGATGTTTGAGTGTTGACTATTGAATGATCACTCGGGCCTTCATTCACATTTCGATTTGATATGTCAGGAATAGTGGTCGTCAAAATTGTTGGACTTCCAGTCTACTCATTCCTAGTAAGTCAGCCCAGATCATTGAATGTTATCAACAGAAGTCAATACCACTCAACTTGAATATTTTTTAAAGTATGGGGACTTGGCTCGTCTTCCATCTCCTGTTCATGTGTCTTCCTCTTCATAATTGCTTTTAAATGTGACTTGAAACATGTTACTGACCATGCCTTCCCCACCTTCTGTTCACCTGTTTCGGAATCCCTGTAGGTCTCTTGATCACACCCCAACTCCGTACACTGGCAGATTTTCCATCGAGAGTGCATTCTTCAACGTAATTATATTGTGAGTGGTATGGTTTTTCTTGTAAAGCAAGTACTGTTTTCTCCTTGGTAACACTGTTGTTAGATCAAGATTCTTTACAACACATCATATCTCCAGATGCATAATGCATGGCATGCATGCCCCATGTTCCTTTGAACCATCACCTAATGGCAACCTTTTCGCTTGAATTCAACAGCTGGGTGGCCTTGTTTCATGTTGTGTATATGTCACACATGTCACATTTGTTATTTCTCAAATTAAGCCCGGCGGGCTTAATCCTCCCTCAACCACCTTCATTCGGTAGGGGAAAATTCCCGAATCTACCCTCACCACCCATTAATAATTTAAGCCCGCCGGGCTTAATCACATCACAGGAGATGCACACACCCATTAATAAATTAAGCCCGCCGGGCTTAATAAAATCACACGAGATGTACCAATCCCACCAACTCACACAATAAAGGGGGCACTGATTCACAACTCTTGATTATGAATTCAGCACAGCCAGAACAATATATATTCACCCAGTGCACAAAAATAATTTCAACACAATCTTATTTCAACCACAGCCATGGTCAAGTCACTCAAAAACGGAAAAGCTCCAGCAAATCGACGGAACCTCAACAAGGCCCTGTTAGAAATCATCCCTCCACCCACCTCTCACTTTTCCAGGTCCATGGCTTCTTTCTGCCGCCTTCTCCTGAATATTGAACACCTCGCTGAGGAACATTGGCAAGCAACACCATCACCTGACCAGATTCAACATGTCAACACCCTCCCAATAACCATCACTAGCCATCCCATTCGTTCCAGAATGTCCCTCACCCCCTCATCAGCCAACATGCTTCATGGCATTTCACTCAAATGTCTCGATTTATTTCTCAGCGACTTGAAAGAAGCAACATTCCCCTTGGCAACTTTTCATTGGGCTTCTCCCTGGGATTCCCAGTGGAACAAGCTTTTTTCCTCATTCATACTCAAGCATTTCGACCATGCATACCACAACGGTGCCTTAGCCAACTTTCCCATCAATCCTATTCATCATGCTCCATCAAATGCAATCGCTGTTCTCAAACGCTGGTTTTCTGGAAAAAAAAACGATCTTGAGAAAAATAAATACTCCCCTGATGAAATTGCAAAGAAAGCATACCAGGTGAAAAAGTCAAAGTGGCGGAAGCAGGTCCGCTAAATTCTTCTTGGTTTCCTGTTTCAATTCTTGACTATCAATTCTTTGTTCCAGCTATCTCAACGACGTACAGAAATCCTCACCACATTGGACATTCCTGTTGATTACCAGGATATCTTTGACAATTCTGCCTGCTGCTCAGACACTGAGCAACTTCCCAATGGTAACCTTCAGAGGATTCAATGCTCATGGCGTTCCCAAATGTTCTCCTTATTAGGTCATCAACTCGACCATCTTTACGAGAAGAATAAAGCTGAGAAGCTCGGTAAACGGTACAAGTATGGGGATTCTTTCTTTCTCCTTCGTCAAATCAGTGATTTACAGGAGAGGACTGTAAAAGTCCCCTCTGGACTTCCCAAAAACTGTTACCATCCAGACTTCCTCGCCTCTCTCAATGAAATTGATTTATTGCTGCTTCAACCACAGCAAGAAATTGATTTTGCAGCTATTATACAACAGGTTTCTCCATCCTAGGCAAGTCGTTTGAATTCATACTGTCGAGTTGGCTTCCCTCATTGAACGTCTCACCATTTCAAATTCCAGGTTTCCACTCAACGGAACACTCAACCTATTGCAACCAATTTCATCAATTCATCCTTTCCATTCTTCTGTCAAGACATTGAAATCAAAAACTACTCACATGGCCAGCTCAGCCTTCTTCCGTTTGATCTGAAAGATATTTCCCTCAATACTATTCATCACACAGTAGCGCACAACCTGTACCTTTGATTTTTGTCCAATCCTATACAGTCTATCTACAGCTTGTTCCTCCACTGCTGGGTTCCATGTCGGTTCCTATTTAGTATGACATTGTACAAAATTTAATCCATCAAATTTCCTACATCCCAATAGTTTTATTCAACTCACCATGATATATACCTTCTGCGCACATCTGAGATCAATGCCTACTCCTGCTGTCTTGATTGTTGCCAACAAGATTCTACATTGGGAATCACCACGAAACCGTTCCAAATTCTTTTTTCTCGTCTCATGATCTGTCTTTCCATAATGTGTTGTAAACCGAATCCCCTCATCATTCAAAGCTATTCCAATTCTACACAATCAAAATAATTTCATATTAGTGTAACCTCTTTATCTACCCTTAGTTTTCAGTCACCCAGAATTTAGACTCACATTTCTAGGAACCGTTTAAATTCTGAAAATATTACTGCCCGATTTTCAGCTCCTCTCCCAAGAAATTCTTTGATGTCGCTAGCCAGATGTACAATTTTGGAACTCTCATCCCAACCATAGCCCTTTATTCCTGGCCCCTTTTCAATCAAAGCTGGGTGGTCGCATAGTTGCCGTAAATCTACAAGTTCCCCAAAGAAATCCGCAGAGTTCCATCCTTGTCCAGCAATTCGATTTTTTCCAAATTGGATCGCAAATGTTTCATGGTTCTTCTTGTAGATTTCATTCCATGGAGATTTCAGTTCAATGTTAACAATGCTTTCAAGTTTTTCAGGAAGCTCTAGCACTGTTGTTTTTAACCTTCTCATGCTGATTCCGTTCATAAGATTTTGAAGTGTTAATATCCCCCGAGGATCACATAGCTGGACCGGTACCTCAACACATTGCTTCCAGATTGAGTTGTTTGACCAGGGTTGCAGTTGAAGAAACTTCAGCAAATTGTGCAGATCTCCCAGGTTATTCTGCATTGGTGTACCTGTCAGGCACAATCTTCTTTGTGCCTTTAAGCCTAGGAGTACCGTACTTCGATTGGTCTTGGGATCCTTCATATAACTAACAATTTATTTCAGTTTTATTTTATACTATCATGCTCATACAACCATACATGGCTTCACTTACTGTGCCTCATCCAGTACTATTCGGAACCATCTGACATTTGCTAGATTCAGATCACTTTTTCCCTTCCTCACTTGGTTGCTCGTTCCAACTTGTTGACTATCAGCACTTTCCTTTGATCCAGAATTGCAAATCGATTCGTACGTCGCTAGAACAATTGCAACTTTGCAAATATCTTGAAACTGAATGGTCGATCTTTCTTTACCGTAAAACACTTTGTATGGGAGGCTACCGTTATCAAAATGAGTATTGATTTCGTTAATCCAGTTGTCCAACGTCGACAACGGGCAGATAATTAACGTGGCAGCAGTCCGCATTTCATCTTCTTGATCTTGCTTTTTGTTGGCAAATGCAATAGCCTGCTTTTGTGAGAGTTGAATCGTGCTTAACGTCGTCAGAGTTTTTCCTAGTCCCATATCATCCGCAAGAATACACCCATGACTTTCAAACATAATATTCTTCTCAACAAGTCCTTGTGCCACGGCATCTGAAAATATTCGCTTTACCCATTCGTTATCTGGATTTGTCCATATTTCATGAGCTATTGATATCTGATCGGATTCGCCCCTTTGGATAAATTCAACCGCTTTATATTGGTGATCCATCAGTGTTGTTCGGCATCCTGGGATCTTGAACGTTTTTTCTGAAGGTGTGGTTTTCGGTGAATTGACAATCTGGCTGACACCAAAAAAATGGCTTGGCTGATAGTTGGGTATCTTCTTGATTGGAATATTTGATAACGAGAAAGCTTCCATCACTCGTGATAACAAACCAAACGGTGAAAATATAAATCCATGGACATGCGAAGTATTTCCATGTTGGGCTTGCACATAGAAGAGTCGGAGAAATATTTTCTTTGGGTTTGAATTCCCAACAAACGATCTTGAGGAAAGAGGCTCAGAAAGTTGACCTATCTCCCCAATCAATGGACCAATCAAACGGCTCTGATGGTCATTGAGATCTCCAACCTTTTCATAATTCGAGCAGAGGATATGTAGATTTGTTCTTCCTCGGTGAAATACTGCATCTCGAAGACCACTGGTGGACTGGTTGGAGGATTGTGGAGTTCGGACAACTAGTGTAGTGAAGAAGCCTAAGCAAGATATTTCGGACATTGTTGGTTTTGGTAAGAGAATGAATACGTTTCTGGATTACCTGACAATGTGTATCATCTTTTATTCCCTTTTAGCTTGGGTGGGGCATAGTGTAGATATGCTCGGATTAACCATGGTGGACATTGGGAGGTGGTGGTGTGCCTCAAGCCATGCATCCATGGGCATCTTGCCCTTGATATATGGGTCAACTCTGAAAATCCAAGGACAAAGGGTATCTAACCTCTGTTGATGATTTGTTTGTTCTTATATCTCTCAAAAACAAAATTTATGCAAATTGCCTCGACATTCCTTGTTTGTTGAGGTTATGTCAAGACATCTCCATTGCCTGGTTAAGAACTGTTTAGCACTTAACCCTTAGTATTGTTTATGCATGTTACATAATTCACACATCCAAGGGCCTTTTAAATTAAAATTCATGTCGCTTGTTATATAACTATGTGGATATATCACATTCAAATTGTTGGTGTGCATGACCCCTTAGCTATAAGAGTACCTTATCCAAATAAACTTTTAAACACTCAAAACTGCATGTCTCAATCAAATCCAAAAATCTTTTGTACTGGTACCAACATGTAACAATTCTTTTTTCTTTTTTTCTCGTGGAATTCGTAAGTTTTGAGTGTTATAATTATATACCCTAATGCCAAATCAGCCATCAAATAATTACTTCATTATATACCTTATTCTTCAGAGACCAGATAATTATCCCAAGTATGCACTAACCCCCTGAATGATATATTGACATTGCAAGTCAATGAGGATCATTTTTGTAACATATTACTTTGCATTATGAGGAATGTTTGGACCAACATGTCTTTCAAAACTGTGCAAACTATTTGGTGGACAATTGTGCAAACATCTTGGAAGTGTGTAGATAATTTCAAATATCAAGCTTAATGGATTTAAGTATATACACAGTATATCTCATTTGATATTTCATCTATATTCCAAACTCTCTTTATCAATCAAATAATATTGAATAAAGACTTTAGTCAGATTTACAAAAAGAATGTTGCAAACCTACAACAGTCAATTGCTTCTTTTCCTTAAGAAATAAATGTCCAGGTTTATATCAAGGTATTGGTATCGTAATAATAATAAAACAAATCACCCAGGCAATTACCATTATCAGGCCTTGGGAGTAAAAAGGGGGATCTAACACAGCTTAGGAGATTTTATAATTCGAATCAAAATACAACACAACTTATCAGTACACCATATAATATTCATGAGCTACTTTTTAACTTGGAAATTTCAACCAACCCAGGAATAGTTGTTCAAATTTTAACCCAAAGTCACAAGTGAAAGTTTGACTAGCATTTATTCCTTTTCATGGTTCCTCATGACTCGTCAGTTTAAACTCAGCAGGTATCTACATTTTTCTGCCATTTCTTTGTGACTTGAATTAGTTAAATTTTCCACATCCTTATCAATATATATTCAGATTAAAAACAATTAATGTTGTAATGGAAAGAAAGAAAGGAGCTCAATCATATAAGCCTCGGAGTGAAAGTCAGTGCAAGGTTCCTATTATAATCATCTTGAAATTAAAATATGCATTTAAATTCATCATAGATATCTTTTCAGAACAGTGCTTTCATATTGGTGTATTATAGACAGGTTCTAGCTAAGTTTAAATTGACTCATTATTCGATTTTTCCTGGAAGCTGAATGCATGCGGCTTCACACCCCAACTTGATGTACATAACTCATGAATGTTTACTCTTCAGAATTTTTTTTGTGTTGTTTTTCTGAGTTCAAACTCATTATTTTGGGTATGGATGGTTGAAGTTTATTCTGATCAGTAACCATACAACTAGTTTTGGTTGAGAATACTGGATATTTTTTATTAACAGGATACCCAAATAATAATCAAAATTTAATTGATATAAAAGACCCCTTCTCAATCAAGCCAAATTCCATGACAGCTGTTTTTATTTTTGACTGAAATTTACCCTCATGAATTATTGTACGCTCTGGAAGTTGTAAGTGATTGGTAATATCATTATTTCAATATTGGACATCATCAGGATTTACCCAGATACAACAATTTGATTTCATCAATCCTTGTCAAGATCATTCATAATCGATAAGATCAAACATGCACACATACCATGTGACCTAGAAGATTGAGAATACCAAGCACACTGAAGAACAGGGTATGAATCTTCATAAATCAGGGTTCTAACTTGAATACATTTTTCACATTAAATTGATTGATGAACTAGAATATGTATGTATATTCTTATGTATGTATATTCTCACGGGAATGGTTACTCAGCAGAGTTACAAATAACCTGAATTAAAAAATATGTCCTTAGAATACGGTTTGAATTTATTTATTTGTTTTAATTCATATACATGAAGCTCTTCATCTGAATTTGGTCATTCCTCAAGGTTTGGAGGATTTTACTTACCTTGTAAAAAATTATTAATTAAATATATGTAAATACTTCAACTTTGGAGCAGTCATGTGAATGCAAGATACCACATTGATACATTCGGTTACAGTGGGGGATACAGTCTAGATACAGTGTTGATATGTTGAGGATAGGTAAGAGATAAGCGAAGGCACCTCCATAGAGGTGCCAACTTTTTTTTCCTGGTGATTGTAACAAAGAAATTCTTTTTAAATACTTTATCTGACATGTTCCTTAAAATAGAACAAATTGTAGATAAAAATAATTTAAAAACTGAAGAGAAAATCATTTCTCAAACTCAATTTATTGAGGAAGTCTGTTCTAATCAAACTGACATTTTGGACATGTGTAGTGATATCACTACTGAAATACAAAAGTACTTCTTGAAAGATGTTGAGCCCCTTAATGAACATTTAAGACATGTTACACATAAACTTGAGAATGAGGTTCAAACATTAAGTTTTAAAGGTAAAGAAGTTAAATCAATTGAACAAAAAATTGATAAAATTATTTCTGATATATCAGAAATACAAATTAATCAATCTTTGATTCAGAAAAATTTAGAATCACTTCAACTAAATCAATCTAGTCACCATTTGAATAAAGATGTTAAATCTTTAAGTGTTGAAGATCTTCCTTTAAATTCTTGTGAAGATAAGAACTTAAATCCTTTTGACCATAAGAATTTAAATCAAGACATGAATTCTCATGTTAAAATACAAAAATATGATAATTTAAACAATTGTCAAACTGATGCACATCTAATTGATGTGGATAAAGAAGTTAGAAAACAGATGTTAGCTTCAATTCCCAAAACATCTGATTGGCCCACCTTTACAGGTGAAGGAGAATATGACCATACAGAATTTATTGAATGGATTGACACCTTAAAATCTGACATAGATTTACATGATAGAATTATAATCTCAAGATTAAATCTGTTGTTTAAAAATTCTGCCAATCAATGGTATAAAGGCATCAAAACCCAATTTGGTCTTCAAACATGGGAGTGGTGGAAACAACAAATTGAAAAGAAATTTGGTAATGCTACTTGGAGAAGAAGGGTACAAAAAGCCTTTTATACTTCAAGATTTGATGCCAATAATCCTTCTGTATCATCCTGGGTTACTAAACAGTACAGAAGGATTAAGTCAATTGAACCTTATTTAAATATTGAGCAAATCAATATTAAATTATTAGACTTGTGTGATGGAGAGGTGGCTTATGCAGTTAAATGTGCATTAGACACAACTCAAGCTGATATCAGTACATTTATAAATGTTCTACAAGAAATAGTTGATCAGACTAATTTGGGTAAAAGATCAAAGTACCAAAACAAACCATTTGTTGCAAGTCCTCCTGTTACATCAAATAAAAAGACTTATTCTGATGCTAAATGTACAAATTGTAATATTAAAGGACATGTAGCTAAAGACTGCAGAAGAAAGAAATTTGTTAACACTATATCTGAAAATAAAGATTCTGAACAATCAGAAGATCCAGAAATTGATGAGGACTCTGAACTTGAAGAAGAGTCTCAAGATGTTGTTGGTAATATCTTTCATATAGATGAAAGCAAAGGCAAGAGTAGTGTTATGAGAATGAAATTAAATAACATAATTGTAAACACTTTACTTGATTCAGGTGCTTATGTATCTTGTGTTGGCACTAGATACTTGTCCCAAATAGATAAAGATTATAAATCTAAATTGATTAGTCCTGACAACAAGACTTACAAAAGTTGTAATCAAAGACTTAATTACATAGGAAAAATTAACTATGATATTACACTTGGTACAGTTTCTATGAACATGACTTTCATGGTAATGGAAGATATTAAAGCTCAATATTTCATAATTGGTAACAATTATTTACATGCTTATAAAATTAATCTGATCAACTCAGATTCCAATTATGTTACAATTGGAAATAGTACAGTACAGTATCATTATGATACTAGAGGTTCTTCTTCTTTTAATAATATCATTCCTTTTAAAAACCAAATAAAAGAAGAAGCTCATGTATATGAGAAACTGTCAAGTGATCAAGTTACTCAGTTGTACAATACTCTGTACATGAATATTAGTGCATTCAATACTCCTAAAGATGAGTTTGGAGCAATAAAAGGACATGAAGTCAACATTCAATTGACCATTCAGAAACCTTTTCCTCCAATTTTAAGGAGATCTCCTTATCCTGCTAGCCCCAGAAGCAGGGAAGCTATTAAAGAACACATAGACACTTTATTAAAACTGAAAGTCCTTAGAAAAGTTTCTCCAGGAGAAGAAGTAGATATTACTACACCTGTAATAATAGCTTGGCATAATAACAAGTCAAGACTTTGTGGTGATTTTAGGGCTTTAAATAGTGTTACTGTCCCAGACAGGTATCCTATGCCTAAAATTAATGAATCACTTACAAATTTGGCCAAAGCCAAATATATCTCTACAATGGATGTACTTAAAGGTTTTCATCAAAACACTGTCAGTGTTGAGAGCAGAAAATATCTGAGGATTATTTGCTATTTAGGTGTTTATGAATATTTAAGAATGCCCTTTGGCATTAAAAATGCACCTTCACATTTCCAAAGAATGATGGATGTAGAATTCTACAATGAACTCAGAGAAGGATGGTTGATTATCTACATAGATGATATAATTGTTTTCTCCCAAGATTGGGATGAACATCTTACTAGATTAGACCTGGTCCTTAAAAGGGCCATTAAAATGAATATGAAAATCTCTCTGCCCAAATGTCACTTTGGGTTTAATGAACTCAAAGCTTTGGGACATGTAGTTTCTGGTCTTACTTTGGGAATAGACCAAAATAGAGTGGCTGCTGTTTTACTTAAACCAGTACCCACTACTGTGAAAGAACTCCAAAGCTTTTTAGGCTTTATGAGTTATTACAGGCAACATTTAAAGAATTATGCTTCTATATCTTCTAGTCTGACAAAACTTATCAGCCCTAGTGTAGTATTTGAAATGACTAAAGAAAGAATAGATGCATATAATACTTTGAAAGAAATGTTAACTACAGCTCCTGTACTTTTTCATCCTGACCCCACTCAACCCTACAAACTCTATGTAGATGCTAGTATGGAAGGATTAGGTGCAGCTTTGCATCAAGTTCAAATTAAGGATGATTTACCAGTTGAAGGACCTGTAGTCTTTATCTCTAGACAATTGAAGGATTCTGAAAGAAGATATGGTGCATCTCAGCTAGAATGCCTTTGTTTAGTTTGGGCTTTAGAGAAATTGTACTATTACCTAGATGGATGCTTCTTTGAAGTCATCACAGACTGTACTGCTCTTAAAAGTCTTATTAATCTTAAGTCACCAAATAGACATATGTTGAGATGGCAAATCTCAATCCAAGAATGGAGAAGTTCTATGACAATAACCCATAGAGAAGGTTTGATACATAAGAATGCAGATGCACTCAGTAGATGGTCTTTACCAAACACTCCAGATAATCCTGCATATGATCAGGAAAATATGGAAAGAGATTTACCCATCATGGGTATCACCATCACTAGCCTCAAAGATGAATTCTTTGAAACAATTGTAGACAGTTACTCCAATAACAAAAACACTACAATCATTGTAGAAGCTCTGAAGTCAGACTTCAAAGACATTGGTATTTTAAATGGTTTAGATCCACCTTGGAAAAAAAAGTTTGATGAAAAGAGATTTGTACTCCTAGATGGACTTCTTTATTATAAAAGTAACCATGCCTGTAGTCTTGTACTTACTTCACAAAATCATATTAATGACATTTTATTTGAATGCCATGATAATATGTTTTCTGGCCACATGTCTACTGACAGAACCCTTGAAAGAGTAAGGTCTGTAGCTTGGTGGTTTGATTGGAGAAAAAATGTTATAGAATACTGTTCTTCTTGTGACAGGTGTCAGAAAGCCAATAAAGCTACTGGTAAAAGACATGGTATGTTACAAGAAATAAATGAACCCAAATCCAGATGGGAAGTCACTAACATGGACTTTGTAACTGGATTACCTCCAGCAGGTAAAGAGAATTACAACTGTGTTTTAGTTGTAGTAGACAGATTCTCTAAGAGAGCAAGATTTATTCCTTGCTTTAAAGAAAATAATGCAATGGATGTAGCACTATTATTTTGGAATCACATTATTGCTGATGTTGGCTGTCCTTCAGTCATTATCAGTGACAGAGACCCAAAATTCACTTCTGAATTTTGGGATAATTTGTTCAATTTGATGGGTACTAAATTAGCATTTTCTACAGCTTATCACCCTCAGACAGATGGTTTAGCTGAAAGAATGATACAAACTCTGGAAGACATGATCAGAAGATATTGTGCCTTTGGCCTTAGTTATAAAGACCAAGATGGATTTACCCATGATTGGATATCTTTATTACCAGCCCTTGAATATGCATATAATTCAAGTAAACACTCAGTTACTGGAAAAACTCCCTTTGAGTTAGAAAGAGGATGGACTCCTGTTATGCCTGTAACCAGTGTGCTTAGTAAAACAGTACACATTCATCCAACATCTGAATCATTATTGAATATGATGAATAAGGCTGAGAAACATGCTCAAGATTGTATCAAACAAGCAGTTGACTATAATAAGTCAAGATGGGATAAGACCCATAAAGAAGCTAACATTAGAGTTGGTGATCAAGTATTGATATCCACAGTAAACTTTGCTAACATGGATGGTCCTAAGAAACTTAGAGATTCCTTTATTGGTCCCTTTGTAGTAAAAGCTTTCCATGGCCCAAATGCAGTGGAAGTAATACTGACAGAACCATTCCATAGGAAACATCCAACTTTTCCAATTAGTCTTCTTAAGAAATATATCACTTCTGATAAAGACAATAACAATGTCCCTGTTAAGAAAAATACACCCATTCCACCTATCATAGATGAGGAAAATCTAATTCCTCTCAAAATCATTAATGATAGAAGAATTATGAAAAATAATCAGAGTATTAAACAATACCTTGTCAGATTTAAGAACTCTTTAGCAGACAAAGATAAATGGTTGGAAGCTAAAGATATTAATAATGATTCTCTACTTAGAAGTTATAGAGTAGAAAAAAGACATTAGCCTTTTTTCCCTTTTTTTTAGTGTGGGTGAGTGTCAGCCACCAAGATATTACATGTATTATGTAACATGTAATAATGTAACATGTAATACTTGAAAACTGCAAGCTTGAATAATTATTATTATTCTTTATTTATTAATTTTTATAGTCTGAACAAAAGGGAATTTAGACCTTATCATTTTATCAAATGGTACAATAGTCTAACAGTAAGAGACTGGCTCAGTAATAACTGTCATTGACATAAGGACCTGAGTTCAAGCCACACTCATGACCATATTGAATAAAAATCATTTATTTAAATTATATCTAATTTTTACTAAAATAATGATAATTTAATTTATGAAAATCTTTGGAAAATTAATTTTCAAACATGCAATAAATAGATTAAGAACCATTTATTGGCATAGTTTTCTTCTTGAAAATCCTGGAAGATCCAAGATTAACCCATAGTAATTTATAGTATAAAAATTACACATGAATAAGGGTAAATCTTTATGTAAAGTATATTAATTATGCAGTAAAGACTTGTAAATTAAATCCCACATGATTAACTCTCCAGAGCAAGCGCTTTTTCAAGCTCTAACCCCAAAGGAAGTTACAAGTACATGTGATTAAGAATTACTTAGTTTAATTGAGAAAAATAAACATTAAATTAAGTTAATTAATAAACATGGTGACATTTTAATTAACAATGACACCATGCTTCCCTTCTTACCACGAACAGGCTGATCAGAATCACCTGTCAATATTGCCCCAATCCCCACTGACAATTAAATTGCAGAGGAATTAATACAAATATTTTATTATTTAAGGAGGAGGTCTCTTCACCAAATTGAAGATATCCTCCCCCCATCAATTTTAACCCACACCAGATAACTTATTATAAGCTACAAAGGCGCTCACCTTCTCCTGTAAGTAAGGAGGACTGGCCTTTATTTATATACTATCTTAAATAGTTAAAATTCCTCAACCAAATCCCCCCCAATCAATTAAATACTTTTAATTGGATTGGAAGAACCGTGTATCAATCTGGTTAGCCCTTCTAGGATTTAAATCCCTTAATAGAAGTTTTGGCAGCAGGGTTATAACCTGTTTTTTTTGATACTTAGTGTTTAACAAACACTTAAGTAATTGCTTTTATTGGAAATTGTCTATTTACACTTTTTAAAGTGTAAAATATTTCTATAGTCCTTACTGTACACGCCACAATAAGTGGAGTAGAGTACAGCAAGCTGACAATGAATGTTTTACGCAAAGTGGGAGCAAATGAAAATGTAGAAGTTACAACCCCAGTTATTATTGCTTGGCATAATGGAAAATCAAGAATGGTTGGAGACTTTAGAGGTCTTAATAATTATACCATACCTGACAGATACCCTATGCCCAAAATCAGTGAAGCACTGACTCAGTTAAAAGATGCCAAATTTATAACTTGTATGGATGTACTCAAAGGTTTCCATCAGAATGTAATTCATGAAGACAGCAGATATTTGATAAGAATAATCTTACATATGGGAATTTATGAGTACCAAAGAATGCCTTTTGGAATTAAGAATGCCCCCTCTCATTTCCAAAGAATGATGGACATAGAATTCCACAAAGAATTACGTGAAGGATGGCTTATTATCTACATTGATGACATCATTATTTGTAGTCAAGACTGGAAAGAACATTTGGAAAAACTTTCAATAGTTTTAGAAAGAGTTACAAAAATGAATGTGAAAGTATCCATGAGCAAATGTCAATTTGGTTTTAAAGAATTAAAAGCACTTGGACATATAGTTTCTGGACTTAGTATTGCTATTGAGATGAATAAAGTGGCTGCAGTATTGCTTAAGCCCATGCCAACTAATGTCAAAGAATTACAATCATTTTTAGGTTTTGCCAGTTATTACAGGCAACACACATCAAAGACTTTTGCTAAAATTACTGGACCCCTGTACCAAATTACTAGTCCAAACACTGCATATGAGATGACTTCCCCCAGAGTAGATGCCTTTAATAAAATCAGAGAGATGTTAACCTCTGCCCCTATATTATTAATGCCTGATCATCACAAACCTTATAAATTATATGTAGATGCAAGTATGGAAGGACTTAAGATCACCTTCAGCATGCCTATTGAGGCTAAAGGCTCACAGCCCTCACTACCAAAAGATGTGAGCGTGTCGTCTATGTACCTAGACTTGTGTACAATCCACCTGGCTGTCACAGAGGGCCCTTTGCCACCAACCTTGATATTAATAACGCAGGACTTGGTATACAATGACTTGGAGCTGCTTTACATCAAGTACAAGACTTACAAGATATTCCCAAAGAAGGAGTAATATGTTAAATTCCACGCACACTTAAGGACAGTGAAAAGAAATATGGTGCTAGCCAACTAGAATACTTATGTCTAGTCTGGGCTTTAGACAAATTATATTACTACTTGGATGGTTGTGATTTTGAAGTTATTACTGACTGTAGTGCACTCAAAAGTTTACTAAGTATGAAAACTCCCAACAGACATATGTTAAGATGGCAGATTGCAATCAAAGAATGGAGAGGCAGTATGACTATAGTCCACAGAGCTGGAAATATACATAAAAATGCTGATGGTCTCAGTAGATGGTCTTTAGACAATCTACCAGAAAATGCTGCTTGGGATGGACAGATAGCTGCAAAAATTATGTGCCTTTTTCCATTAAATAATGATGAAAATAATCCTGCTTATGATGACCCTTCTGAAACATATGACATTCTTGGACTTCATGTTACTGAAATGAAGAAGAATTTTGGGATGAAATACGTGAAAGTTATAACTTGGACAAGAATTGCTCCACTCTTAAAGAAATCCTACAAAGTAAACATAATAACCTGGACTTGATTAATTCTTTAGAAGAACCTTGGTCTACTGCCTTTAATGAAAACAGATTTTCACTTCTGGATGGATTAATATATCATAGAACCAAACATACTAGGGTAGTAGTTCTGGCTAAAAAAGAACATATTAATCTTTGTCTTAAGGAATGCCATGATAATATCACAGCAGGACATTTTTCCTTTGACAGAACTATCGAAAGAGTTAAACATATAGCTTGGTGGCCCCATTATAGAAGTGCAACCAAGGAATATTGTGAATCTTGTGAAAGATGTCAAAAAGCAAATAAAGCTACTGGAAAAAGATATGGTTTACTACAGGAAATTGAAGAACCAACAGAAAGATGGTCTGTAATTAATATGGATTTTGTTACACGATTACCTCCAGCTGGGATGAATAACTACAACTCTGTACTAGTAGTAGTTGACAGATTCTCTAAAAGAGCTAAATTCTTGCCATGTCATAAGGAAAATAATGCATTTGACGTAGCACTACTATTTTGGCAAAAGATTATAGCTGATGTAGGCTGTCCTAGATATATTATTACAGACAGAGATCCAAAATTTACATCTGAATTCTGGAAAGGTTTATATGATTTATGTGGCACTCAATTGAAGTTCTCTACAGCTGATCATCCTCAAACTGATGGATCAGCTGAGAGAATGATTCAAAATTTGGAAGATATGATTAGAAGATATTGTGCTTATGGTCTAGAATTTAAGGATAAAGATAATTACTCACATTACTGGTGTTCACTATTACCAGCATTAGAATTTGCCTACAATTCCAGTAAACACAGTAGTACTGATATCACTCCTTTTGAATTAGAAAGAGGATGGATACCTTGGTTCCCCAAAGAACTAGTCCTCTCGAAATCAGTAACAATTCACCCCAATGCCACTAATTTCCATCAAATGATGACTAGAACTGCAAATTACGCAGCAGAATGTATTAAGAAATCTTTTGAATATAATAAGAATAGATGGGATAAAACCCATAAAGTTCACCAATTTAAAGTTGGAGATCAAGTTCTTATTTCTACATTTAATTTCACTAATTTAACAGGACCCAAGAAACTGAGAGATTCCTATGTTGGACCTTATACAATTAAAGCTTTACGTGGTGCAAATGCTGTAGAGGTTATATTAACTGGAGAATTAGAAAGAAAACACCCCACATTCCCATACATTCTAATCAAACCATTTATTCCTAATGATAATGATAAATTTCCTCTAAGGAAAGATAAAATTAGAGTTGTGATACCTCCACCAACTCATTAAAGTTAAGAAAGTTATACAACATAGAAAAATTAGAAAGAATAATGTAGATGTCAAACAGTACTTAGTCAGATATAGCGGATCCAAAGAGGATGAATGGCTTACAGCTGATCAGATCCCTGATTCAGAAAGAATTCTGAGAAAATACAGAGTTGACAAAAGAAACCATTAAATTTTTTTTAGTCAACCCTTTTTTAGAGGGAGGAAGTGTCAGCCACTGAGTCCATATCACAGTACCTGGCATGTACCACTTAACTGCAATTATCACTAATTATGATTATCTCTAATAATAATTACTATCCTTATTTATTCTTATTACTATTTATTAATATTATTTCTTTAAAATAACTTCATGTAATATTAATTATTATTATCTTTAATAATAATTACTATTCTGTAGTTATTATTATTATTATACCTTTTATTATTACATTAATATTCTTATTATTAAAGTACATTAATTACATTGATTAATATAAATACTTTAATAATATATTCATTAATAACTCATGAATAATTCTGGTTAAGCTATGTACTCCTGTTATACAAGATACATAACTTGTAGGCCCTTTGCCCCCATGTCACGTGAAATATCCAGAGTAACAGATATGTCAGCCTCCCTGATGCCAAGGACAAGTCCCTCTAGATACAGGAGGTGCAAGTATGAATGGAAAGAGTAATAAAACTCTGGGTAAGTTATAAGAGTTGCAATTCCCAAATAAGATGGGGGAATTGTGATGTAAAAAAATAGGGAAAAGGGGTAATAATTATATTAAATAAATTTAATATAATTCAAACCAGAGGGGCCTGATAAATCAGGGGTGGTTTAGATCCCTCTAAGGTATCTTACAAATAAATGCAGAGGATTTAGGTACCTGGAACACTGGGGCCTGTTGACACAGGGGTGGTTTAATCCCAGGAATGGAAATGGGGGAATATCTTCAAGAAAAAGGGTTATTACTTACTGGTAATAATCCTAGAGAGAGCTTGAGGATATTCTGGGTTAAACAAGAAAGTTTTGGGCGCTTTGATGGGTTGATTGTGGAGCTGGTTGGACACTGTAATGTTGTTGGGGAAGACAAGGCTAAAGAATAACTACTAAGGAACTTACCAGACTGTTTAATAAGATGTGTATCTAAAGTAAATGGTGGTAAGTAATCTAGTGGGTATTTTAAAGCATGAGGAGCCTTCTTTGGGCGGTTGAAGAGCTCCTTAAATAGTCTTGAGTTCCCTCTGGGGACCCTGTAGGTATTATTGGCCAACTTGTGGGACCTTTGGACCACATTTTGGCCATGTTTGCTTTCCTGGTGACGCTTCAGCAGCCCCTGCTTTGAATACAAGTCACCAATTGATTCTATTAATTTATTTTATTATTATCTATATATTTATACTGACTTACAATCTATAGTACATTAGTACTGTTTGTTATAGATTTAATACTAGTGGCTCATTTGTATTTATAATAAGCCACAGTATTGTTTGTACTGTTTGTTCACTCAATATATTTTATTTATATGTATAAATAAATAATACTATTCATTATATTTAATTATTTAGTCCCCAGTAATCTTCATTACATATGTAACATATGCAATGAGGTCACTGGGGCGTGTTTTTGCTGATTTGGGTGTACCTGAGTGACTGTGGAGTCCGTGTGCCAAGCTGAGAGCCTGTAAGGGGCTTAATGCTTGCGCGGGGGCTTATATCCCAACTTTGGCGCGAGCTTTCAGTCACGCGGGTTGAACTTCAAGTTCTGCGGACTGCGGTACGCGGGGTTTGAGTAAAACACAGTGTATTTACACTATCTCCCCCAATTTACACAACACCTCATTTCCGTGACTGGAAATGGGGTTTAAGCATATGTGTATGTATATATAAGCATTAATTAATGCAAGTTGCCTTTTTTAAACGTACTTGCTAATTCTTGTTTGCTAATTTACATAGTGAAGGAGTGAGAATTAGGGGTACCTATGAGTGAGGTACTCTAGGTTATTTTTAGTGTAGATTCAGAATATCAAATAATATTCTAACTATTATTTGATAATCTAGGTATTTTTATAATAAGTTTTGTGGAAATCTTGTGACAGGTTGCTCTGTCATAGTAGCAAGCTGACAAGATATCACTCTTTCCCCTCTGATTACGCCCACATTCCTTAACATTGGAATGTTTCACGTATAAGATATGTATTTCAATATCTTATTAATAAAAGAACTAATTAATATTATAATAATTAATACTGATAAGATGTCCCAATAATAAGTGACATCATTATAAGTTAGCATCTTTAATAATATTAATAACAGATCATTAAATACAAATGTCATGATGTGATCCAATATAACTGATCTTTAAATACAAATGTCATGATGTGATCCAATTACACTAAGAACTACTGATCACAGATGTGTCACATAGCACCGCCTTAGTAGAAATCACATCATAAACATTAACAGATCATCTCAAATGGATCTGTATTCCCCCTGAAGTTCCACAGCACCTCCCAGGTCATGGAAGCGCTCACAATCTCCCCAAGAGGAGATATTACAATATATAAACAGCTTGTAATCATCTGTTTATCCCCCAGAGGATATTTAGAACACCTTAGCACAGTACATACCTTAGAGTTATTTACCTTGCTTAGTTCCCCATTCTCAACCAATACCCCAATTCTGGATAATATATAGTCTAATACTGTTATTACCTCAAGAATCGGCCACAACCTACCTTCAATAAGGTAGAAACCACAAACCCAAGTTGAGTCTCTCCTTGGATGCCTATTAATACTTTGTATTGATTTGGATGCGCCTAATTAGAGCAATTAGAGCAAGCCTCTCAGACAAGACTTACTGATTGAGGAAGTTCCTTTTTTACAGGACTTTAAACCTTACCCAAACCACTTCAAACCATCAACCTACCTTAGTTACAACCCATAACCACGGTTAGTTCCACACCCAGGCTGACAGGGAGAAGAAAGAGAAGAGAAGGAAGAAAAAGAATGTGAAAAATGTGTCAATAAGGTTTTATCTATCATTGAATAGTGATATGTTTCCTCTCCAGCCACATTTTCTTGAGAAAACACATGTTATTAAAGGGCGTGTGATCAACATCCTTGATCCCTTCAATTCTCATATTCAGGCATTCTTTGCACAAGACACATGTCTTGATGCCACCGATGCCTTCAGGGCAATCCTTTGTGATGTGGTTGTCGCCACATTTTCCCCATCTGTCTTTCTCCCTGCACCACTGGCCAAAATGGCCCATCTTCAAACACTTGAAGCATTGCGGCCGTTGGGTTTTGAACTTGGCGGTCTGATGATAGTTGTAGTTGAGGAAAATGCCGGATTTTTCAACTCTTTCTTCCGTGTGTTTGTTGCTGAAATACAGGACCAATGAGCCTGCTTGCTTTGGGGAATCTGAGTTGTCAGCGAGCCACTTGGTTTGTGTGAGGTCACCTTCTGAGAAATTGGTCTCCCCGGAAATCTTCACAATAGTCAACAGAGCCAGCAGATCAAATGATTTTGGGATTCCATGTGCAATGAGGGGGTATGTGCTTGGGGTTGCTGTAAGATGTGGGTGAACTTCTTTAGACCACCGGTGTTTATTTTCCATTAACCATTTTTGATGGGATTTGTTTTTTGAGAAAAAACAGACATTGCCGGATTTGAGTACTTGGGCCGCTCTGATTGATATCTTCTTGCCTTTGACTTGCGCGTCAAGTTTTTGCAGCACTTCATTAGCGCGTTGGACTAGAAATCCACGTGGTACCGACTGGAATTTGGTCTTGTTGGGGTCGGAGTGAACAATGGCTTTGCCAGGTTTCAATGACTTCAATGGGATTCATTGGGGTGGGAGTATGCTGAGAGCCTTGAGGGCCAATGCTGTTCCAGTTGCCTTTGCGTACGGCTGCTTTCCTTCTATTGCCGGGGCTAAAGGGGTTACACAATTGTTTTCCAGTGCCTGAATACTTGATTCATTCAATTCCATCATTTTGAGCAGCTGATTCATATGTTGTGTGATGAGATTTGACCGTGTTGACTCAGCTTCCATCATCATTTGAATGGCTCCTAGTGAGGTCGGATCAATTATAATTGCTCCATCAGGCGCTTGGTTCTCCGGATTACCAATGTAACTAGACAAGTATTCTAAAAAGGCCAAGGAGGGTGGCAATCCAGGCGGCCTGGGGGGAAGTCGTTGTCAGCCTCTGTGATGCCAAGGAGTACTCCTTCTAGCTACACAGGGTGCAAAAATAGATGGTAAAGAGCAGAAAGCTCTGGGATAAACTATAAGAGGGTAATTCCAAAGAGGATATGTGGAATGTGGGGATTTTAAGAAGAATATATAATTAATTATATTAAAAATATTTAATATACTTAAAAATATGAGGGGCCTGATAAATCAGGGGTTGTTTAATCCCTCAAAGATATCTTGCAAGCAGAGGATTTAAGTACCTGAAAACACTGGGGCCTGTAAACAGGGGTGGTTTAAATCCCAGACAAAAGATGGGGGAGAATCTATTGGAAGAAGGAATAGAAGCTTAGATGACAGCCAATGGTGCTACTGTCAGTAAGGATAAGCTTGGGCTTGACGGTGGGGCAGGGGATGGCAGACCTTAGATGACAGCCAATGGTGCTACTGTCAGTAAGGATAAGCTTGGGCTTGACGGTGGGGCAGGGGATGGCAGACCTGGGGTGATGAAGCAGAAAGAACAGGATGGAGAAAAGAAAAAGAAAAGGGAAAGAGGAGAAAGAAATACAAGACTATGAGAGAGAGAAAAACAGAAATCTGTGACAACTTGGGTTTCACGCAATATCTCATAATTCCTATAGAATCTCAAGAGAAAGGTTTATCTACTTACTAGTAATAAATTACCTTTAACAGTCTTGAGGTTCTCCCAGGGGGGAATTGGACAGTTGGAAGCGCTTGGAAAGGGTGTTGGAAGGGCTGGATGGACACTGGGCAATTTTAAGGGAGTAAGAAGGGGCTAAAGAACAGATACTAGGACCTTACCAGACAGAATAACAATAGTAAAGCTATGTATGTGGGTAAAGGTTGTAGTATATATAGTAAAGCATGGGGAATCAAAATATAGGGGAAAGAAGGACTCCTTAAATGCCTTTCTTGAGTCCTGATGGCGAAACACTGGATGCATTTTTGTCTATGGGAGAAATAAAAGGAAGGGATTAAGATTTAATATAAATGCATGTAGTTATTTATCAAATTTACATATGTACAGGCTGTCTACTATTGGTACAGTCTGTTTATTGTCTTTTGTTGGAAACTTGAGGCGCTTCTGAAACTCTAGTTTAATCCCTGTCATGCAGGCTCTTTGGGAATGCATGACTGCAGAAATCTGTCAACAGACATTTTCCCACTAAGTATTTATTGTATTTATTTTGAACAGTAGTTCAATTAGTATTTTTCAGAGGTTCTCATGTTGTTTCCTTCCTTTTGTTTGTGGTCTTTGTTCCTCTGACTCATCTTTAGTGTGGCTTGTATTTAATTTAATAATATAGTCTTGTCACTAGTATTGTATATGCATTTAAATTATCTGTTAAATGTATTTATATTATACTTTTCTTATTTAAATGCATTATTATTTTGTGGTGTGGTGTATGTATTTATTACTTTTATTCTATGTTTTAATATCTAATAATTGTTTCAGCGCTTAGTAGTAATATTCTTTTAAGTTGTTTTACTACTAGTAGGTTTCACTTTTCTGGGGTACGTTTGCTGAAGTACCCTAGGTTATTTTACACGCTCTTCAATATTATGTAATCATATTTTCACTTATTCAATTATTTATTCAGATATTCATTGTTTTATATTTATTATTATATTTATCTATTTATTATTATATTTATCTATTTATTATTATGGTACTATGTAATAATGTATTGATTATTTACCTATTTCTTTTTTATGTTTTTTTATCTTATTATTATTCATTTATTAACTTTTATTAAATGATTAATAATATTTTTTTTATTGTATTTTATATTGTGTTCTAGTCAGGTTGTCTCTGAACTAGTAGCAAGCTGACAGTTGTATTGCTGCCGCGTCAGCGGCTTCAACTTCTTCTTCCATAATCACGTCAGACGCAAGGTTGGTTTGGTTGGGGGGGGGGGGGGGGGGTCAGGGGGGAGAGGGGGGGGCATGGCCCAAGGGGGAGAGGACTCTGTTGGGTTGGGGTGGGTTGGGGTCAGTAAGGGGATTTGTGAGTGAAGAAAGGTGGTTAGATGGCTGTTGCAGACAGAATCCTGTTTGAACTCGTCTCTTTTATCCACTTTACTACAACTTTGGTGTTCAAAATTTCATAAGATGTGTGTTAGCCCCCATCTCTTATGTGACGCTGGGTCAAATGATAGATATGTAATAATACTGTAGACAGCAATATTATCTATATGTTTTGGTCTCACTATAGCCGGTGAGGCCAGTGGAACTAAAGCTCAGATACACAAGAGGGTGTATGAGCTGGCACCCTAGGATTAACAAGGGAACGCGGGTATGTAATACCTCAGCGCTTAGATGCCTCAACTACTCCCTGAGAGTGGGAGAGGACTTCTAGTCACTTGAATAATTATTCCAGTGACTAGGAATAAGGTCAATAAAGGGATAAAAGAGTAGAAAAAGCTTGATTTGGATTATAATAAACCCCACTCCCTGATTAATAGTAAGGTAGATGGGTTTGTATGGTAAAAATCTGGGGGAAATTCCCTTTAGAAGGAAATCTCAACCCTTTAAATATTACACAATGTGTTATCCCCAATATAATAACTCAAGGAGTTCGTATTCCATGGGGTAATTT
This sequence comes from Puccinia hordei, assembly GCA_007896445.1. Lineage (NCBI taxonomy): Eukaryota > Fungi > Basidiomycota > Pucciniomycetes > Pucciniales > Pucciniaceae > Puccinia > Puccinia hordei. The sequence goes on along the minus strand of RDRW01000216.1, from coordinate 386,776 downwards.
ATGATAATAGTCTCCTTGAAGGAGATATAACTAAATTGTAATAATATATGGTAAATTCATGGAGAGATATTAATCTCTCCTTAAATTAGAATTTCTTAATATTAGTTAGTTTATTAAAATGATAAATATTATATAAAATAAATACAAAAATTATGAGTCTTATGGGAATTGAACTTGTCAATTTAAGATAATTTACTTAGTTCAATTTATTCCCTTTTTTATAAACACAAATCCTTAACCATTGGGTTATGTGACTTGTATTATTTTGGAGACATGTGGGCGAATTGTCTCAATGTCTGACAAAGCCCTCCCGTTCCATTACATCAGAAATCTCAGCTTGCGGAGTGGCATTAGGCCAGGCAACATATTGACGTCCAATTGATGTTAGAGCCTGGATAACTTGTCGAGTTGCTTTGACAACAGTTCCACGGCCCACATTCAAGTTCCTTGAGAATCGGCCTATCAAGGCTGCATTTCCATTCGATCCAAATCGCTCGAGTGAAAGGGCAAGTTGGCGAGCAATTGGAAGCTGAGGACGGATACCCCCTCGATGAAACACTGGATTCATACATATTACATCAAGGAACCTTGATGAAACCAGCCTTTGTTGTCCTTGCTGCCTGTTGGAAGTCAGTGTCGGGCATGTTGAAAAGTCTCTCAAGGTCAAATTCTTCCCAAGTTTTGGGAATTGGATGCTGGTGGAGATATTGATTCGTCAGGACAAGTTGAAGTTGCGATTCAAATAACACCCAATCACTGAGGAGAATATTGTACATAATATGGAGGCATTTGTTCCTAGGGAACATCATATCACTGTTGTTTGGCAAAATTTGAGGATAGAAGAGTGCCGTGTCAACCATGTTGTCCAATTCCTGATGTTCAATCCATACAATAATCAAGAACAGGTTGCGTATCACACTCTTCCTTTTGGTGTAGCCTCTCATGGCACTATAAAATCAAACGGAAGTGGAGAGAGTTTAAAATTAAAAAAATGAAATTATGGGGAAGTTTAAGAAGGGAGGACAGGAAAAAATCAAAAATTGGAACTTACATTTACCGGGTGTAATTTGGAGGATGGGAGAGGGAGAGGAACTGGTGGAGTGTGCAGGAGGAGGTCGAGGCTGGGGAGTGATTGTTGGGTAGGGGGTAGGGGTTACGGGGGACAGTTGTGGTGGAGTTTGATGTGGATTTGTTTCCATATGCTTATTGCGGGATGATGGGTTGCTTGTTATGATAAAACCCCGGATGGGTTTTATGCTAAAAACTTGGAGGGGGTCCAATGAGCATTGCTCGTTGGAATTATTTTATCTGCCGACGAGCAGCTACGTGAACTGGGCTAATATAATTGTATCCAATTTTGAACACCATAAACACCTCTTCATTCTACTGTCTTCTGCCTAAAAGAGTCACAATCTTAAACCAACCACACTGCCAATAAGGCATTTCTACCTCTACCCTTTTAGCTACGAGTGATACTTTCATTTCTCTTTCTCATGACATTAAATTGTCACAACATGTATCATACAAGTAGTCATGAATAAAAGTCTAACAAACAAAATGCATTTTAGTTCTTCCTATTCTTTCAGTTTCGCCAAACGCCAAACCTGGATTGGGTAGCGAGGAACTTGGGGCACCCGAACCATGCCCACCGGCGCCGGGCACAGTGGTGACCGGCGCCAACCAGCTGTTTAATGATTATTCAATGATATATAATAAACCAAACTACATCACACATGTTCACCTTCTCTATTCCACAAGCGTATCCACAAAGAAAAGTAGCAAGTATAGAAATAAAATAGATAACAGCCTCCGGTGGGTGATGGTTACCGCCAGACCATCCAGGCCCCACTGATATCATCTGTACTTTGATCACACAGAGAAATCACCAAGTGGCTGATTCCTCGTTACTGTTGTTTGAAAATATGGAAAATTGGCCAGGACAATATGTATTTTACAACGAGTTGTATATGGTTTTGCCAAACGCCAAACATGGATTGGGTAGCGAGGAACTTGGAGCACCCGAACCATGCCCACCGGCGCCGGTCACCACTGTGACCGGCGCCAACCAGCTGTTTAATGGCTATTCAATGATATAAAATCAAACTACATCACACACGTTCAAGTTTTTTATTCCACAAGCGTATCCACAAAAAAAATTACCCAGTATAGAATAAATTTAAAACAGCCCATTATCCGGTCCGCATTTGTGTCAACAGCTCACAGAACTCAAATTTTCCATCATCACAACGCATACTCTACACTGACATCAAACCTAAAAGCGTCAAAAAATGGGAGATATGATTTCATACCAATGTGTCTTCATGGCATTACTCAGTCTTCTACTAGCTCCAGGCTCCTTTGCAGGAGACGCAGCTGTATGGTGCAATACCAACTCAAAATATCCCAACATTATAGGCAGCGATTGTACTCAGTAAGCTGATCTTTAACTGAAAAGGGGCATTCCAGAGGCTAGTTCAGAAGCTCTTCAAATTATTATTTCTACTATCTCTTTCTGATTTCCTCAGGGCAATGCAAAAACTTAAATACAAGGCCGGTAGTCCGGCTGGCCAGCTTGCAACAATTGATGCGATCAAAAAGAGAATCCAAATGACTGTTGGAAGCTGCACGGTAAGGGTCAAAATCAAAGCGCAGATCTCACAGATTTTTGATTTGTGTCGAGCTGGACAATACATCTGTACTGACTTTCATCTGCAGGTCATGTATAATGATTATTCAAGGGCCTCAGATGGAACCTCTCTCATGTGAGTTTGGGTAGACCTTACAGTTAGTAGGTGACAAGCCATCAAACTACTTCTTTAACCCAAATTTCTGGATATCATCAGCACCAAGAAAAAAATTGAAGACACAATTAAACAGATTGTAGACAAATGTTCAGGCAAGGCATGTAGTAAAAATCCTGACCATCACACTTTTTCTGATTCTGATTCCACAATGGAGTTTCTTGTTCCCCCTTTTTTCAGCCTGGAAGCATGCCATTAACAGATTCTCTAAAAATTGCATTAAATATTTTTGCCCCTATAAATGAATTACCATATCAGATTCAAGATGCTAATTTTCCAGCCCTCAAGGCAGTATGCCTAGATACTACATCCACTATAGCACAAAACGATTTCCAAGAGTATGTATTCTCCTTTTTAATCCAATGAATCAGTTGCAGAAAACTATCACTAAAGATTTCTCACCATTTCATTTTGTTGAAATTAACAACAGTGCCTTCAATGCACTTCCTGTGGATAATAGTGATAATCTGGTAAACAAAGCTAAACAACCTGGTAAGCAAGCACATTAGTATTAGTCTTCTAAGAATAGATATAAATTAGCCACACCTTTTATTTTATTCTTAGTGTTACCCTCATCCCCATAGAATTATTCAGGAAGGCAGCTCTTATATCAGCACCTTTTTCATAACCTACATTAGTACTACTGTAGTTATTCATATCCCTTCCAAGCCCTATTTCTGCTCAAGAGTAGTTCCACAACGGTAGGGCTTGGTTACATTTTTCAAAAGGCCTGAAGTAGTTTATACTTCCCAGTAAGGTTGATAACTTTTTTCATTCTTCCTTTTGGACCATTAGTCCCTTGACAACCAACCAATTAGGCTATATTGGCCTTAGTAGGAACAGTATGGCCACGGCGTTGGTTGTGGCTTTTATTACAGGTGCCATGTACATGTAACTATAGAAATGATGATGAAAAACTTATTTATGCATCATAGCCAAACTCTATTAACCTTAATTACATAGTCTACTAGCATATATTTAAGGTTATGTAGGTCTGTAAGTGATATGAAAATGTGAAGGCCTTGTGAAGGGATGTGAAGGCGTAATAATTACAGGGTGCTTTTGCTGAGCTACCCTAGATTAATTTACATTTAGATTCAGACTCTGAAATAATATTCTAAGTTTTCTTTGTACTTTAGAAGTTATATGTAGATTCTTTGTTATATGTTTTTGTTTTAATAATTTCTTTTGAAACAACAGACATAAGGTGTGAACTCTTTGGAAACCAATAGTATAAGTTGTACTGGTAAAATAATATTAATATAATTTTCTATATTCAGGATGTCTCTGAATTAGTAGCAGGCTGACACAGGCAAATGCTGGGGAGAAGATGTTGGGAAATTTTCTGAGAAATCTTGATGCACATCTTCAACCAGGGTGGAGCTGGATTGGATTTTGGACCTCATCCTGGGTCGGCACTACCCTGGAACTACCCTAGACCTTTGTCTTAAGGGCTTCCAAGAGGCAACTGGGTGTGGCTTGGGTCAAACTCTTTACCAATTTTTCTGTCGGCACGACCATGACACTGTGCCTGGGGTGGATGCCTGTTTGTCTTGAGGGTTTCACAGGCAAACGTGGGTGGCTTTGGCCGTACTCTTCGACATTTTTTTGCATCGCTATGTTTGCGGAGCCTCGAGGGTAGAGGCGTCAGTCATTAGCTACTTTGATGACCGCCATCAGGATTTGCAAGTTGGTATCCCAGGAGCGCCGGGTGAAAGTGGCAACCACATAGCTGGGAGAAAAAGAAGCGTGGAGGTTGTGCCTGCGGTTTCCTGAGGTGATCTCTTCTTGATGTCTAGACTCTTTAACGTAGCCAGGCAAATCTGGTTCATAGTTGTAGGCTCCAGAAAACATCCATAAAGTGAGCTTTCAATCCCTCCTCATTGTTCATCCATACCATCCTTTACTCAAGTCAACTCATCACCCAACCCCATCCAACAGTCCTTCATTTCGTACAGACAAACAAAAAACTACGATGCTTTCCACTGTCTACGCTGTTTGCTTTTTGGCTGCCAGTGCGTTTCCGAACCTTTTGCGCTGAAGCCTTTTACCACTGGAACTAACTACTGCGTTGCTTGTTTTCTCCTCCTTGCAGCTGCCATGGCTTCACCCGTCCTGTGAGTAACTTCCGCCAGTTTGGTCCACATCAGCTTGTGCTGACTTGAGTATCCTTCCCACCAGACACAGCCCCCGAGCTTTTGCAAGCAGTTACGACCAGCAAGCCGACCAAGCAAACAACAACAGATTCTACCAAGCCACATCCAGCCCCTGGGGCAGCAGCGTCAACAGCGGTGACAGCTCCAGCTCCAGTTCCAGCCGCAACTCGGGATCTACTTTCAACAATGGCCTCGGATTCAACAATGGGGGATTCGCCCAGCCCGGACTTACCAACGGATTCATCTCTGACGGCGCCAACGGCCTTAAGAAATAGAGTGATCCTGTTGTTTTGTCTGCGTTTTGATCCTTCCTGCATGTGTTCCATTGCTATGTATTTCGACCGCTGTACTTTTCCTCTCTGTATTTTTCTCCCCTTGTTTGTTTGCCTGCTCCACTCGCAACTACACACCACTTTTGTTCAACAGATCTACACTTCGTCATTGTTCCTTGGAGGAGATGAAGCTGGTGGTCCCCAACATGCCAATTAAGCAACAAAGTCGAATGAAGTCATTTCTCAAACTCCACATTGATTCAAGGTCACGATTGGCCATCTGTTTTCACCGAGTAGCAGTTGTAGCCCGCCGTAGAACCAACCGTGATTAGCTACGCCTCGGGCGTCAGTGGTTGACGATCAGAAACGTGGTAGACAATATGCAGACAAACGGTGGCGAAAAGATATTTGGAGACTCCTGTTAACAACCTGGCCCCTCATCTTGGGCCATGGGTGCATTTGCATTGGATTTCGAATCTCCACCGGCATGGGACTATCTTGGAAACTCTTAGGGGTGGCCAGCTTTTTGTCTTGGGGGTTTCCGAAAGGCAAATGGGGGTGGCTTGAATGAGATCGAACTGTTCGGCAATTTTTTTGCATCGCCATATTTGAGGAGCCCCAGCGGACTCTGGCAGGGTAGAGGCGTCAATCATTCAAATATCGAAGAAAGCTACATTGGTGACCGCAAATTGAAAAAATCCACAATATGTACGTTTTTGGACATATTGCTATAGTGACCAAACCTTACATTATTTCCTATGATGTAAACAATCCTGATAATCCTGCCGTAAGCAATGCTGACAATCGATGGATAATCATGTTGTTACCAAAACAATACACAAGGCTGAGTCATCACGGATTTGCATGCCCCATCCGCAATGACCACCTGGGGTGAGGCCACGCACACACGCACACCATGCGCAATGTCTCCACAAATGACAAGTCGGCGATTCACAAGACAGTTCTAAGAACTATAAAGGAATCACTTCTTGCAACACAATAAACATTCCCCTACCGATTTCATCTCCTCCACTTCAATAAACATTTCAACACAACCGGTGCTCTCCACTCCCTTCTGATAGTTTTTAAACTCTACATTGCACACAGAAACAGATATCAATGAACTTCTAACTTATTTACATAACTTTCTGAACATACACATTTTAACCTTTACGCTACCAACTCTTATACCTGATTAAATTATCCACCACCACAACCCTACATCATCATATATTTAGTTATATTTGGCCCCCAACCTAATCAATTACTTCTTTGGCCCCCAAACCTAATCAATTACCCACCCTACCTTTCACCTCCTTGTCCCCCTCAACAACACCTCACTCGATGCACCCCCTCCCCAACTCCCCCCAGCTTCTAGTATCTAATTACCCACCAATCGATTTCACATCATTGCCACCCTCAAGAACATCAAAACACCCCATAAGTATATACATCCACTACCATATCCCTACATCAGCATATCCTTATCTTTGCCCCCCAACCCAATCGATTACTTCTTTGGCCCCCAAACCCAATCAACTACCCACCTTACCTTTCCCCTCCTTGTCCCCCTCACCAACACCCCACTTGATTCATCCCCTCCCCAACTCCCCCCAGCTTTTAGTATTTAATTCCCCGTCTATATCAGGCCATTGCCACACTCCAGAACATCAAAACACCCCATCCTGATTCATCCCTTCCCCCACTCCCCCCATTTCTCCCCCCTCATCATTCTCATCTCATGGAAATCCCCCCCAACAACCCCCAAAAAACCGCCACCACAACATTAATCCCAACATCAGTATATCTACTTGTCTCCAATATCTATGCAATGGTGCCCCTCTCATTCACCAAATGTTCAAGTTCAACCCATCCTGGCAGCTCAACAACCCAATTGTCTCAATCTTTACAACTTGTACAACGCCTCGGTGGAACACCACCTTCGTTTCCGACTAATCCACATTGGTTCACAATTCCCGGTGCCTCCCACAACAGCGCAATGGAATTTGTGACTGCCATGAAAGCTACCATACAATGGAACTCCCAGCAATCACGGATCAACTCTATCACCGGATCAGACGTTCTCAACAAATTGCCAAAGTGACTAGAATACACTTGCCCCCGCCAACGACAACACAAGCCGGTACTCAACTCTTGCAAGCGCAACCGGCCAACAATCAAGTGCAGCTGCCTGGCTTGGTTTAGCATCCACCACCACAAAGCAACCAACTCCCTGCGCGTGGAATGGTTTTGGGTCCACAATCACGACCCATAATTGTATGCCGACATGCTTATGTGCCGGTCTCCAAAAATGGTCAATCAATGGCTTACAGAGAAAGTTATCTCTGGCCTTGGATGGAAGGCGATCCAGCGCCTGTTGGGTTCTCCACAATTATTTCCAGTAAGTCCCTCAAAAGACAGTCCCAGATGAACATTGATTAATTGACCTCCCTTTTCTTGATCATCACCAGGCAGACACCAATGTTCTCATACCCAAAGCCCATAAGATTACCTACGACCAAGTTTTTTACCTCATCCAAACGCGCATGCAGACACTGGCAAAGCAGGACCCAGACGTGTTACAGTCCCTTCGCCTCTGGGGGATTACACTAGCAACCAGCACTGCCAGCATAATTGCCTAGGTTGAGTTCATCCCAGTTAAAATAGGATGCAAACAACCAATTTAAAGTAGGTTGACCTCAACCAATGAAATATAAAACCAAGGGGGGTCCCTTGGATTTACATTTCATCAGTTGATTTCAACCAATTTTAAATTGGTTGAGTGCATCCCAGTTTAACTGGGATGACTTCATCTTAGGCAATTATGCTGGCAGTGCAGTGGATGGCACGTTTACGCTCTGGCCTTGGAGGATTCTCAGGATTTCCTATATGCATTCCAATCTCCCTGGTAAAGGGAGCTGATGCATACCTATGGACAGTCCGTCCTGATGATCGATGCAACCCACAATACAGTCTTGAATGTTTTCCTCTCAAACGGTCTGAAGGTGAGTTTCTACACCATCATGTTTGGAATCACCTAGTCGCAAAAGGCACCCCAGTCTGTTGGGCGTTTGCGGTTTCTGTGGCCACGTGAGTATTTATTCTTACTTGCCTACTTACTATTCTCATATGCTCACAACCCCATCCCCTCACACATCTAGCAAGCCAATTCAGCTCCTTCTGATGTGGAATTGAGGGGTGGAAAATTTCACACCCCATGTTATCATGTCCGACTGTGCCATTGCTATTCAAAACGCTGTTTCCAACTCCTACGTTGACTTAGGAAACCGAGCTCCAAAGCACCTGTAGTGCTGGTTTCACGTACTCAAAGCATTCAAGACGTGTCAGCCTCCCTGATGCCAAGGACAAGTCCTTCTAGCTACAGGTGGTGCAAGGATAGATGGAAAGAGTTATATAAACTCTGGGTAAGGTACAAGTTACAATTCCCAAAAGATATGGGGGAATTGTGACGTAAAAATTGAGAGAAAAATAGATTAATAATTATATTAAATAAATTTAATATAATTAAAAACCAGAGGGGCCTGATAAATCAGGGGTGGTTTAGATCCCTCTAAGGTATCTTACAAATAAATGCAGAGGATTTAGGTACCTGGAACACTGGGGCCTGTTGGAACAGGGGTGGTTTAATCCCAGGAATGGAAATGGGGGAATATCTTCAAGAAAAGGGTTATTACTTACTAGTAATAAACCTTGAGGGATCTTGGGGATATTCTGGGTGAAACTGGACAGTTTGAAGCGCTTGGATGGATGGTTGGTGGAGCTTGATGGGCACTGTGAAGTTGTTGGGGAAGACAGGGCTAAAGAATAACTACTAAGAAGCTTACCAGACTGTGTTATAAAGATGTATATATCTAATAAAAAGTGGGTAAGGTTGTTAGTGGGTATTGGGAAGCATGAGGAGCCTTCTTTGGGCGGTTGAAGAGCTCCTTAAATAGTCTTGAGTTCCCCCTGGGGACCCTGTAGTTATTATTGGCCAACTTGTGGGATCTTAGGACCACATTTTGGCCATTTTTGCCTTCTTGGTGACGCTTCAGCAGCCCCTGCTTTGAATACACGTCACCAATTGATTTTATTAATGTATTTTATTGTTATTTACATATTTATATTGTCTTACAGTCTGTAGTACATCAGTACTGTTTGTTATAGATTTAATACTAGTGGCTTATTTGTATTTTATAATAAGCCACAGTATTGTTTGTACTGTTTGTTCAGTCAGTATATTTTAATTATATGTATAAATAATAATACAATTTAGTATATTTAATTATTTAATCCCCAGTAACCTTTATTACATATATAACATATGTAATGAGGTCACTGGGGCGTGTTTTTACTGTTTTGGGTGTACCTGAGTGACTGTGGAGTCCGCGTGCCAAGCTGAGAGTCTGTAAGGGGCTTAATGCTTGCGCGGGGGCTTGTATCCCAACTTTGGCGCGGGCTTTCAGACACGCGGGTTGAACTTCAAGTTCTGCGGACTGCGGTACGCGGGGTTTGAGTAAAACACGGTGTATTTACACTATCTCTCCTAATTTACACAACACCTCATTTCCGTGACTGGAAATGGGGTTTTAAGCATATGTATATATATATATATAAGCATTTAATTACGGCAAGTACTTTTTATTTAAAAGGTACTTGCTAATTCTTCTTTGCTAATTTACATAGTGAAGGAGTGAGGTACCCTAGGTTAAATTTAGTGTAGATTCAGAATATCAAATAATATTCTAAATATTATTTGATATTCTATATTTTTTATAATAATTTTGTGGTAAACTTGTGACAGGTTGCTCTGTCATAGTAGCAAGCTGACATTCCCTACCACCAAGATAAGTCTCCCGGAAAAAGGTAAGTTTCTAACTAAAGATAAGGTTATTTAAGGAAAAAAATTTCAAGAGGACCTCTTGGATGCCCTGTAATTTCTCAGATGAATTGCTCCATCTGGGATATTATTTTCAGGTAACCACTCATCTTTGTCTGCTGATTGGTTCTTATATCTGACAAGATAAAGTCTTGTATCTTTTCCCTGTATCCTCTCTTTTTTATCTTTCAGGATTTTATGTACTTTCAATTGTCCAGAAGGTGGGACCTCCATCAGGGGAACTGGTTGTTGAGTGACTGGTTCATCTTCAGTTCTGGATTGGTACTGTTTTACCAGACTGACTGGGAATACTGGGTGTTTTCTGGATAGTTCCTCTGTCAGTATGACTTCCACAGCATTTTTTCCATGAAGTTGTTTAATGGTAAAGGGACCTATAAAAGGGGGCTTTAGCTTCCTGCTACCTCCCAAGTTATTGAAGTTAATAGTGGATAAAAGGACCTTATCTCCTATTTTAAACTCAGGTTCTTTGTGGCTTTTATCCCATCTCCCTTTGTTGTATTCTACTGCTTCTTCCACGCATTTCTTAGCATGTTGTTGGGTCAGATCTAACATTTTCTTGAAATCTAGTGCTGTTGGATGCAGGTGGGGTAATTTATCATTCAAAGTATCTTTGGGCATGCGTGGTATCCATCCTCTTTCCAAGACATATGGAGCTTCTTTGGTGGAGGAATGTTTACTACTATTATAGGCAATTTCCAATGCTGGTAGTAGACTAACCCAATCATGAGTGTATCCATCATGATTCTTAAATTCAAATCCAAAGGAGCAGAATCTACGTAACATGTCTTCTAGAGTTTGTATCATTCTTTCTGCTAACCCATCAGTCTGAGGGTGATAAGCTGTGGAGAAAGCTAGTTTAGTACCAAGCATGTCATGTAGGTTCCTCCAAAATTCTGATGTAAATTTGGGGTCTCTATCACTAATTATAATTTTGGGTATACCTACATCAGCCATGATCCTATTCCAAAACAACAGGGCAACCTCCATGGCAGTATCATCTTTATGGTTAGGTATGAACCTGGCTCTCTTGGAGAATCTGTCTACAACTACTAGTACTGAGTTATATGAGAAGGATCCTCCTGGGGGTAGGCCTGTCACAAAGTCCATGTTTATGATTTCCCACTTGTCAGTTGGTTCAGATATTTTCTGCAGTAAGCCAAATCTTTTTCCAGTTTGCTTATTGCCTTTCTGACACGCATCACAAGATTTGATATAGTTGTGTACTTGTTCTTTCCAATTGATCCACCATGCTGTATATTTAATTCTCTCCACTGTTCTTTCTTCAGAAAAGTGTCCAGAATTAACATTATCATGGCATTCTTTCAGAATGTTATCAATTTGGGAAGGGTCACTTAGCACTAGTACACTTGAATGCCTATTCCTGAAATATAGAAGGCCATCTAGGAGACTGAACTTTCCAAGTTTATAATGTTTGGCTAATTCTTCTGGTAGACTGGCTATTAGTTCTGTTGAGCTGTTGTCATTTCTAAGTATGTCTACTAGTTTTAACAACTCAGGGTTCTTGTCATAGCTATTCTGGACTAATTCATAAAATGCATCATCTAAGTCACACACATGAATTCCTAGGATGGGAAATATGTCTTCATCTTCTGGGTCATAAGCAGGATTATCTGGGTTATTAGGCAAGGCCCATCTACTTAGTCCATCTGCATTTTTGTGCTTGGCTCCTGATTTATGAATAATAGTCATATGTCCTCTATACTGTTGAATTGCAATTTGCCATCTAAGCATATGTCTATTAGGGGTCTTCATATTCATCAAGGTTCTTACAGCTGTGCAGTCAGTTACCACTAGGAAGTTAGATCCTTCAAGATAGTAATGTAACTTTTCCAGAGCCCAAACAAGTGCTAAACATTCCATTTGGCTTGCTCCATATTTCTTCTCAGTACTTTTGATTTGTCTTGAGATAAATAGAATGGGTTTCTCTGCAGGTTTATCCTCTATTATGAACTCCTGATGAAGGGCTGCTCCTAGACCATCTAAACAAGCATCAATATACAGTATAAATGGTTTAGTATAGTCAGGTTGTGCTAAAACTGGTGCAGTGGTAAGGAGTCTCTTTAACTCTTCGTAGTTTTGTACTCTATCATAGGTCATTTCAAATATTGTATCATGATTACAGAGTGCGTAGAGGCTTTTACTTACATTTGCAAAGTTGGGGACATGTTGGCGGTAATAACTACAGAAACCTAGAAAGGACATAATTTCTGTTCTGTTCTGAGGCATGGATTTCATTAAGACTGCTGCCACTTTGTTCTGGTCTATAGCCAGGGAAAGACCTGAGACTACTCTTCCTAGTGCTTTAAGTTCTCCATATCCAAAGTTACACTTTTTGATGGACATTTTTAACCCTGCTTGTGTGGCAGTTTGGAGTACTATATTGATCTTTTCTAGGTGAGTTTCCCAGTCATCAGAGTAAATGATAATGTCATCTATGTATACCATCATCCAGTTTTGTCTAATGAATGAGCCAAAAATGGAGTCCATCATTCTTTGGAAGTGTGATGGCGCATTCTTTATGCCAAAAGGCATTCTGAGGTATTCAAAAATCCCTAGGTGACATATAATCCTCAGGAATTTCCTACTCTCAGGAGCTATGGGGATCTGATGGAACCCTTTCAGTACATCCATAGTGGTGATATACTTGGCCTTAGATAAGTTGTGTAATGAATGGTCTATCCTGGGAATAGGATAGTAGTCAGGTCTGGTGTAGTTATTCAGAGCACGGAAATCTCCCACCATTCTTGACTTTTCATTATGCCAGGCAATTATTACAGGTGTGGTGACTTCTACCTGTTCATTATGTCCAACTTTTCTCAGGACTTTGAGTTCTTGTAGCTCTTTGATGTGTGTTTCCAGAGCTTCTCTTGATTTGGGGCTGGAGGGGTAGGGTGGTCTCCTCAACTGTGGGGGATAAGGTTTGTCAATATTAAGTTCCAATTTCATGTCATGGCCCTTGATGTTACCAATTGGTTCTTCTGTAGTGCAGAAAGCTTCTTTATGTTCAAAACAAGTTTTCAACACATCCATCTTCTGTTTCTCATTTAATATGTCACTGACAGCAGCTTGTGATAAGTATTCTTTCTGGAAAGATAGTAGATCTTCTTGGATTTCAACATTGTTAATGGCCTCTGGTATCTTGATGTTAATGTTGCAGATTTGGAATTTTCTTTTCCAATCACCACCAATAGTGTAGAATCTATCTTTACTCTGGAAAATATCTATACCATACATACAGAAAGCATCATTACCTAGGATCAGGTAATCACAGACTGCATCTTGTAACACTACAAATTCAACAGATAACCTAAGAGATCCTTTAGAGTGAGGAAATATTAGAGGTATGGATACTACTCCAATAGGTTTCATGGCTGAGTTGCAACTACTGAACTTGGCTTTTGGCATGGGCATTAAGTTATCTCTCCATCTGGGGTAACATTCATCTAGAAAGGTACTACTGGCACAAGAACAGAAAGCTCCTACGTCAAGGAGGACTCTTATTTCTTTGTTGTCAAACAAGACAGTAGTATAACTAGTTTTCCCCATGGTGTAACTCATACCAGCTTCAGGTTTATTGGTGAGTAACTTTGCGTCAGATATATGGCCAACCTTCATGGAGGGATCCCATCTTTGTGGTAAATTAGAGTCACCATGTATAGCATTAATGGATAATTCATCCCCAATGTCAGCTTGGATAACTGAGATTCTCATCAAGTCTTCTTCAGCTGGTTCATTCATGACTATTTCAAACTGGGAATGGGTATCTTCTTCAGTTTCTGATGGGGTGTTCATTACTACCATATTTACTCTTTTACGTATATTGGTACATTCATTTTTCCAATGACCCTTTTCTCCACACTTGAAACATTCAGGAGTAGCAGTTTTCTTGGGTATTTCAGTTGTGGGGTTAACCTTTGTGGATTCTTTTTGGAACTCTTTTCTCTCAGGGATGTTATTCCTGGTGTACTTCTTGTTCCATCCATTAAGGACTACCATTTCATTTAATACACTGCTGAATTCTGTCAGGTCTACATCTAGTGAGGGGAATCTACATCTCATTATACTCTCAAGATTTCCTTTACATTGACTCAGTAATCTGTTGTTGGCTTCTTCATCTGAGACTCTGTCATACACACATTCAATCCTTCTTCTTTGTTTCAAACACCATTCAGAAGCTGTTTCTGTGGTTGGATCAAAGTAATCCTTTTCAAAGGCTTGGCGCTTTTCATTTTTCCAAATTCTGGTGCCAAACTGGGCTTTGATTAATTCTTTCCACACTGACCAAGATTGGTGTCCTACAGCTTTACTTTTGGTAATAAACCAAGTAGAAGCCATTCCTTCAAAGAGTACAGTAAGTCTTGAAGTGATGACTTCATCATCAGCTTGGTAAGTCCTTACTATGTGATCAATGTATTCTATGAAACTCATGTGGTCATATTCTCCTTTACCATCAAACTTGGGCCAATCTTTTAAGGGGGGCATAAGTTTGTGTATAGCAGTCATATCAGAGTTTCTGTAAGGTGTGGACATTCTGGTATCTTTGGTCATAGGTCTATTCTGCATAAAAGGATTGTTATACCTAGGTTGGGCACTATTGGTATTGAGGGCGCTATGTTTTTCTTGAGGGACAATGTTGGGACTCAAGTATTGGAGATTCTTATAAGGATTATTTTGTTTCTCCTCTTTGTTGTTATAATAATTAGAATTAATATTGATGTGAGGAGCTTCATCTCTGTCAAGATACGTGGTGGGTTTAATGTCAGGTACCTTGTCACCATACTTATTCCAATTGTTTGTTGCTTGGTTAACCATCTCTTCTTCACTGTATGAGCTGCTGGGTCCTTGAGGCTCATGGTATTGTGGATTCATTTTCTCCTCTTTCAAGGATTCTATACCTGAGATGATAGTTGTTAATTTAGAAATTACATTGTCTTTCAATTTCAATGATTCAATTTCAGAGGTAAGGACTGATAATTTGTTGTTACTTGTTCCTCTAGTTTCTCAAATTTTGTATTGAAATTGTTATTAAGATTTATAATTAAATCCTCTAGTTTGTTGTTATTTGTTTCATCCTTTTTGAGGGAATTAATAACATATTTTGCCATTGTTACTTGGGAAGTTTGCATTTCTTCAAGAACATCTAGAGTATCATTTGTATTTTTGTTAATTTCTTTTGTTATATTTTTAAGATGCTCACTATTTTTATTAAGTTCCATCAACATTTCACTATGATGTACTGGTAACTCAAGGGGCAATGGTTTGTCCAGTGTTTGCAAAACTCTCATGGTGCGCGCAGTAATTTTGTCTTTAATTTCTTCTAAGCTTGTATCTATTTTATTAACAATTATTTTTAGATTTGCTTCATTATTAATATCTAAAGTGTTTAAATTATTATTAAGGGCTTCAATAGAATCAAACAAAGAATGTATTACAGAGGGTGCTAATCTATGTTCTTGTAGAGATTGGCCGCAATCAGAAGGAGATCTGTGGCCTTCTTCCACTTGACTGGGTCGTCGAAGTTGATGGAAGAGGAGCTTTTGTTCTTCCCTTTGTCTATTTTCTTGAACTTCAGGGTGTTCTTCTTGGGCGGCGCGGGGAAGTGGATCTTCTTTTCCTCCCAAGGGTTCCAACCCTTTACATAGGCCTCTATCTTGTCGTTGGGGATCAACTTCTGGAGAGCCTTCTGACTGTCTTGCGCCGTAGTCAGCAAGGCTCTCAGCTCTTCTGTAGGCCCCTGCCTTAAGGAGGCTTGGCACTGTTTCCAAATGGAAACGTGCTCTTTCACCCGGTGTCTGATCTGTTCTTCTTTCGAGAGGACCTGGATTTCCGGGGTGGAAGGGGGTTTCTGGGTAGCTGCCAACGAATCTGGGGGTCTCTCGTCGACGTCCATGGGGGTTTCTGCTTCCGTTTGAGGAGGCGGGAGCTCTTGGGGCGTCACTGAGAGCTCTTGGGGAGTTGGGGTGGCCTCCGGCGTGGCTGGGACAGGGCCTTTGCGCGCTATGTTCGTCATCTGTAGGTTCTTGACGCGCTGGTGCAGTTCCTTGGCCGCCGCGAGTTCTTGTTGGACAGGGTAGGAGACCTCAAAGCTCTGGCTTGGTCGACCTGGTGGATTTAGCCATTCTAAGTTAGTATTTATTATGTATTTTAATATGTAGTAAGTACTTACTAGGCTGGTTATTGTTTTCCGCGTCGACGGTGGGAGCTGCTTCTGTTTGAGCTGTGTTTTCAAAGGATGCCACTAAAAAAAGGTATGTAGATGAGTGATTGTGGAATAGAAAATAAAGGATAATACTTACTTCTCGATTGATATCTCTCTTTAGCTATTTTTTCTTTTTTCAGTTTTAATCCTCGTAGATAATTGTGGAGAGTTATTTCCGCTTCGAGGTTTCTTTCCTCTCTCAGGTGAGAGTGATAAGCGGCGAGAATTATTCTTTCTTCTTCAGTAAGAAGATCCCAGTCAGTGGGGACGTAATTTCGAATTTCTTCTTCTTTTTTAAGTCGAAGGATTCAAAGATAGTGTTGAATTAATGTGGCGTTTTCTTGAAGATTCACTGTACGCGCCGCAGATGAAAAAAAATGAGGAATTGTAAGTTTTTTAATACTGTAATATTTTTTAGAATTTTTATTAGTATGTACATTAATTGTATTACTGATTTTTTAAAAAAATAAAAAAACTTACGATTTTTTTGTTATTTTTGTTGGGTTGGTTTTTTTGAAAAAATGATAAAGTAAAAACAGTTTTTTTTGTTAGTTTTTTTTGAATTTTTTATAGGATGAGGATTTATAAAAAGTGATAATTTTTATTGGTTTTTTTATATGTATATTTTTTTAAAAAAAATAAAAAATTACGGGGTTTTTTTATTTCAAAAATAAATTTGAAAATTCCCGGCCAGACCCCCAATTGTCAGCCTCCCTGATGCCAAGGACAAGTCCTTCTAGCTACAGGTGGTGCAAGGATAGATGGAAAGAGTTATATAAACTCTGGGTAAGGTACAAGTTACAATTCCCAAAAGATATGGGGGAATTGTGACGTAAAAATTGAGAGAAAAATAGATTAATAATTATATTAAATAAATTTAATATAATTAAAAACCAGAGGGGCCTGATAAATCAGGGGTGGTTTAGATCCCTCTAAGGTATCTTACAAATAAATGCAGAGGATTTAGGTACCTGGAACACTGGGGCCTGTTGGAACAGGGGTGGTTTAATCCCAGGAATGGAAATGGGGGAATATCTTCAAGAAAAGGGTTATTACTTACTAGTAATAAACCTTGAGGGATCTTGGGGATATTCTGGGTGAAACTGGACAGTTTGAAGCGCTTGGATGGATGGTTGGTGGAGCTTGATGGGCACTGTGAAGTTGTTGGGGAAGACAGGGCTAAAGAATAACTACTAAGAAGCTTACCAGACTGTGTTATAAAGATGTATATATCTAATAAAAAGTGGGTAAGGTTGTTAGTGGGTATTGGGAAGCATGAGGAGCCTTCTTTGGGCGGTTGAAGAGCTCCTTAAATAGTCTTGAGTTCCCCTGGGGACCCTGTAGTTATTATTGGCCAACTTGTGGGATCTTAGGACCACATTTTGGCCATTTTTGCTTTCTTGGTGACGCTTCAGCAGCCCCTGCTTTGAATACACGTCACCAATTGATTTTATTAATGTATTTTATTGTTATTTACATATTTATATTGTCTTACAGTCTGTAGTACATCAGTACTGGTTGTTATAGATTTAATACTAGTGGCTTATTTGTATTTTATAATAAGCCACAGTATTGTTTGTACTGTTTGTTCAGTCAGTATATTTTAATTATATGTATAAATAATAATACAATTTAGTATATTTAATTATTTAATCCCCAGTAACCTTTATTACATATATAACATATGTAATGAGGTCACTGGGGCGTGTTTTTACTGTTTTGGGTGTACCTGAGTGACTGTGGAGTCCGCGTGCCAAGCTGAGAGTCTGTAAGGGGCTTAATGCTTGCGCGGGGGCTTGTATCCCAACTTTGGCGCGGGCTTTCAGACACGCGGGTTGAACTTCAAGTTCTGCGGACTGCGGTACGCGGGGTTTGAGTAAAACACGGTGTATTTACACTATCTCTCCTAATTTACACAACACCTCATTTCCGTGACTGGAAATGGGGTTTTAAGCATATGTATATATATATATATAAGCATTTAATTACGGCAAGTACTTTTTATTTAAAAGGTACTTGCTAATTCTTCTTTGCTAATTTACATAGTGAAGGAGTGGGAATTAGGGGTACCTGTGAGTGAGGTACCCTAGGTTAAATTTAGTGTAGATTCAGAATATCAAATAATATTCTAAATATTATTTGATATTCTATATTTTTTTATAATAATTTTGTGGTAAACTTGTGACAGGTTGCTCTGTCATAGTAGCAAGCTGACAAGATGCAAGCGGTGTGGAACTCCTAAAGGATCAGGAAAGAGCTTGAAGGGGAAATAGACAACAAATCTAGTAAGTAGAAGATGTTGAAGCTACAGGTGCTGATGAGGCTGCCCTTCTTGACTAAAGCTGAGGGGAAAGGGTTTCACTAAGAAAAAGAAAGAAAGAGGTGTGGCTATATTTCTACTAATCCTTAGACTGCTGTTACTAATGGGAACTTAGGTTGTTTTAATCAATCTGAGGCAGGGACCTTTGAGGAGTGAGAAAAGCACTGAGAAAGAGTAAAAGGGTATATGTTATAATTGTTATTGGTGTAAAGGTTGATGCAAAAGTAAATGTAAAAGGGTTAAAGGTAAAGGTTTAAAGGTAAAGGTAAATGTAAACTGTACTTTGGTCAAAGGGGGGGGGTGCATGATTTATCCATAGTACTAAGGGGAGTTCTACTTATACAAAAGGGCACAAGATGGCTAATCCTGGCAGTAAAGAGAAAGGAAGAAATGTGTTCAGAGGTATACAACCAAAAGAGAGTAGTGATAGTGTAAGAAAGATGAGCCAATGTAGCTAGTAACTATGTATATAAGGAATGTAATGTGACTAGTAACCAAAGAGGATGTTAAAGGCAGAAGATGTAACTATGTAATATAAATGACTGTGCTGTACAACTTAATACCAAAGAAGATATAAACTAACGAAAAGTATGTAATGTCTGTGTTTTATTTATGTACTGTATATTTATAATTCAATACCTTGTATAATATCCTATGGGGTTGTAGTATTGGTAAAGTTATGTAATTATAAATGGTAATATTCTAAAAATGCCAATAACTTCTGAACCAAAGGGAAATCAGGGGTACTTTGAGTGAGTGACTAGGGGTAGTTTTGTATGTAGAATCTGAATATGTAATAATAATGAAGTATATGTAAGAGGAAATGTAAGTTGTTGATGCTTGTATGTGAAAAGGTATGGATTACCACATCCTCCCCCAACTAAGCTGTCTGTCCCCAGGCAGGGAAAAAAGAGGAACCTGATCCAGAGTAATAATGATGATGCAAAGGGAATTTTTAGGGAGAAAACTGAGAGTGGGGGTATGTAGGGGAAGGAAAAGTCCATAGCCAAAGAAGGAAGTCTGTATCCAAGCCAAGGAGGTCCACTCCAAATAACAGAGGTGCTGCCACAAAAGGATGTCTGTATCCAAAATAAGAGTCCACTAGTTTTTCCCAGAGAGAAGTCCAGAGAGTAAGGGGGAAAAAGTGAAAAGTCCAAAGCCAAAGAGGGAAGTCCAGATCCATCCAAGGTGGCCAATTCCTAGGTCCACATACTGAAGAAGGAAGTCTTGATCCAAATCCAGAGGCCTAGTGTACATATATTACTGAATCCTGAGTATAGTTGTCCAAAATATCCAGAAAAGCCAATATTCAACATAATCCAAGAGCTCCTAAAGAATAAATCCATCCAAAAAAAACATGCTAGAATGATCCAGGGTTCAATAAAGTCCAAGGTCCAGTGGCCTCCTAGAATTATATTACATTCCAACTCAGAATGAATCCAGGGTCCAATAAAGTCCAAAGTCCAAGGCTCCTAAAAATAAATTCCATTCTAAACAACATGCAGGAGAGATCCAGGGTTTAGTCCAAGTTTCTGCTGTCCAAAGGTCCAAGTCAAGGTCCAGGTAATCCTCATAGAGCCACCATCCAAGTGAGTCTGTTATTCCTTTATCCAAGTCCAGTGCTTTCTAATCCAGAGTTTGTATCCTATAACTGTAAGATGTAATATATGTAATAATATAAAAGATGTAAAGGGTAATTTAATAAGGATTGGAGGTAATATGGTAATAGAGTAAAAGGTAATGGTGATATGGTAATGGTTTAAATGTAATGGGGTAGTTGTTGATGTGGGAAAAGAGGTAGTGGTAATATGGAAATGGATTAAAAAGTTAATGGTAATGGTTTAAATGTTATGGGGTAGTTGTTGAAGAGAGGTAGTGGTGATATGGGAATGGAGTGAGGACTAAAAGAGTAATGAAAGATAAGGGGTAAGGGTAAGGTAGAAGAAGAGGTAGTGGTAATATGGAAATAGAGTGAAGAGCAATAGTAATGGTAAGAAGGTAATGTAGGAAAAGGGGTGGTGGTAATATGGGAAGAGAGGAAAGGGTAAGGGTAATGGCAAGAAGATAATGTAGAAAAAGGGGGTAGTGGTAATATGGGAAGAGAGGAAAGGGTAAGGATAATGGCAAGAAGAAAGAGAGGTGTTGATGATGTGGTAAGAGGGTAATGATAATATGTAGTATTTAAATGTATGATGAAAGAAAGGGTAGAATGGTCATGGGTGGTAATTCAAGAGAAGAAGGGTGAATGTATATGAGTATCCTATAATATGTAATGATTTTAAAAGATTTATATATGTATCAAAGGGTAAAGGATTCTGAAGGAAAGTGATGGAAAGGGGTAATGTTATATGCAAAGGGAACTTTAAGATATACATGTTTCAATAAAAAACTCTAATGGTTAAGGAGAGTAAAGAGTTATAATAATTAAGGAGGTGCTCCAGAAATCAGGAAGTGGAGTGAAGAGGAAAAATAAAAGAGGATGAGGATGATGGATGATGGATGGATGGATGGATGGATGGATGGATGGATGGATGGATGGATGGATGGATGGATGGATGGATTCCTCTTTAAGTCTTCCTGGTGGTTTGATTTCCCAGCCTCCTGTATTTTCTGGTATCCAAAAAAAGGAAATTAATTTGACTGTGTGTTTTCTTTTTTTTTTATATGGTCATTTTCTCTTTTGGTTTTATCCTGCCCCCTTTTTTTTATAAAGTTATTTTAATTTTTAATTTTTAATTTTTTTTTTTTAATTCCTTATTTTATTTATTTTTTTTTTTTTTTTTTTTTTTTTTTTTTTTTTTTTTTTTTTTATAATGAAAAAATTATTATTGGTTGTCATTTTCCAGCGGAGTGAGGGATGCAGCCGGAGAGGAGTTAGTGAATCCGCGCGGAGAGTGGCCGCGGGGTCCCGGCGATACTGTATCCGCGGAATCGCCGGCGTCCCCAAAGCACAGGTCAACGTTCCTCCGGGTCGAAGAACGACCTCGGAGATGAAGAAGCAAACCGTTCTTCTTACTGGTAAGAAGAACGGTTTTATGGAAAAACCAGGAAAAAAAAAAGAGGAATAAAAATAAAAATGAAAGCTAAAAAAGAGTGAAGCCCGGGTCGTGCACCGGTGTCGAAAGGATTGATTTTTTTTATAAAAGGCTTCGACGATGCTTTTATCGTTGTCGTTCCCCACCTTGCATCCTCCACGAAATACCGTACCAAGGCTGTTGTATAATTTTAATCGAAAGTCGTTGTAGTTTTTACTTATAGAATTAGATCCCAATGTCGTCCCCTACTCGCCCGCTATCTATAACATCTTCCCTGTCCTCGTCGACAAACAGCGCTTCCTCCCAATCACCAACCTCCAGCAACCCAGTCCCTCAGCTGGTTGCCAACGTGGAGTCGTTCGGACCGTTCGTCCGCGACTCGTTTTCCTTAGAGGAGCTGGCCGCGCTCCACGATACCGTGAACGCGCACCTAACCGAGTTTGCCCGGTCCAATCACTGCGATCCCCGGGCCGCGGCAGCATCTCGGCACCGGTTGTATGGTCGCCTCCAAGACGTGTTCGATTCCGTATGTAATAATTTTTTTTTTTTACAGATAAAAAAAAGTGATAAGAAGAAACTGATATATTTTTTTTTTTTATATTTTTTTTTTTTTTTTTTTTTTCTTTTTTTTAGATAATGATGCATACCATCATCCAGGAAAGACAGGAGGAAAATGAAAAAAATGAGATTTTTTTTTTTTTTTTATTATTATTCATTTATTTTACTTTATTTTTATTTTTATTTTATTTTTGTGAGTTTTTTTTTTTTTTTTTTTTTTTTTTATTTATATTGTATTTATTTTTATTTTATTTGATTTGTTTTGTACTAATTTTTTATTATTATTTTTTTTTTTTTTTGTGTTTTAGGTAAGCCAGGGGAATTTATTCTATCTCACTTGGCCTTGAATGATATTTTTTAACATGACTTGCTGCATATCTTCTGTTTAATGCAGTGCCATCCAGTTCCTCCAATGAATAAGAGCCTCCAGGATTTTGAGTGGTAATTCTGTAAGGTCCATTCCATTTGTTCTTAAAGAGCTTTCCATATTGGGAGTCCAAGGATTTATTATATACTAATACCAAATCCCCTGTTTGAAGTGGTTCTCTAGGTGTCTTCTTCCTGTTCCAGTAGTCCACAGATGTTTTCCTAGTATCCAGCAATTTTTGATGGGCCTTTTGAAGAATGTGATCCCTATTTTCCAATTGGAGAGTCCTGGCCAACAGAAGATCTTGAGTGCTGTTAACTTTTGTCCAATCAATGCCAAAGAAGGTTTCCAATTCCAGATCAATTGGTAAGATGGGGGGCTGTCCAAGTACCAATTCATAAGGGGAGTATCCAGTTGATCTTTTGGTGGAAATCCTGTCTGAAAATAAAACCAGAGGTAAATAATTTCTCCATTTCTTGCCTTCTTGTCCACATAGTTTAACCAAAGTGTCCTTGATGGCCTGATGTCCTCTTTCCACCATTCCATTAGCTTCAGGGTAATAAGGTGTGGTAACTTTGACTTTTATTCCTGCTTCCACTAGTGATTTCTGGAATTGTTGACCAAATTCTGAGCCTCCATCCACTGTAACTGACCAAGGTGCTACATATCTGTAGATCCAGTTGTCCAAGAACCATTGTGAAATCTTCTTTGCTTGAATCTTCTCCAAACCAACTGCTTCAACCCATCCAGACAAATCATCTCTAGCAATTACCAGTTATTTCCATTTCCCAGCCTTGATATGAACTGTATCCAAGCTGACTCTTCCAAAGATTGTTGCTGCTCCAGTAGGCTTCTTGGGTTCCATTGGCAATACTGAATTCCTTTTCTGGCAAGCTTCACAAGACTGGACCCACTTGGTTACACCTTTCTTGAGTCCTGGCCACCAAAACCTGAGTTTAGTTCTTCTGTAAGTTTCTGAAATACCTCTGTGGCCTAGTGTTTCATGAAGAGCTTGGAGGATATTGTTTTGGGCTGAGGGAGTGGTAACAACTATCTGGGAAAAAGGTTTGTTAATTCTGTGCAAGACATTATTGGAGAGGAAGAAATTGGCTGATTTATGCAGAATTTGTTTGAAATCCAGGGGGTTGCATCCAGGTGGTTTGTTCATGGTTGAAAGATATTCCTGAAGGTGTTTCCAGATTCCTTGTTGTAGGTTGCATAACTCCTCCCCCAACTTAGCTGATGTCCCCAGAAGCAGGCCAACAGAAGAAATCTTCAGTCCAAAACCAGGGTGAGGCTTTATCCATTTTTCATCTTCATCAAAACTCTGGCAGTTCTCTTCCTCTGGGTCCAATGGTCTCCTAGAAAGTGAATCAGGTAATGTGAAAGTCTTCCCAGGTGTATGAACTAAATCAAAAGAAAATAACTGAATAAAGGCAATCCATCTGTTCATAGGGGCATTGGGCAGTGAAGGGTTGTTGATCATTCCTATAAGGCATTGTGCATCCACTCTGAGCTGAAAATGCTGGCCCCACAGCTTGGTCTGAAGCTTCTTGAGGATTTTGGTGACACCACAGAGTTCCAGTTTGGATTGGGAATACTCTGACTCTCTTTTGGAAAAGACCACTGATTCATAGATAACAGGCCTGTCTAGTCCATTGGAATCCTCCTGGGTGAGTATAGCCCCTGCAGCAATATAACTGGAGTCCACTGATAGTTTGATAAGTCCTGCTTTAGGTCCATAGTCCAACTTACTGAGAGTGATATCCTTGCCAATAATTCTCTTCAGTTCTTTAAAGGATTGGCAATCTTCAGTCCAGTCCCAAGTTGAGTCCTTCCTAGTAAGTTTTCTGAGAGGAGCAGTGATGGTGGAGTAATTCTTGATAAACATTCTGACATAGACACATATCCCTAGGAATCCTCTGACTTCTGTTGGTGTGGTAGGGACTGGCCAGGTTTCAATTTTGTTAAGCTTCTTTGTTGATATCTTCCTTCCTTCTTTACAAACAACATGACCAACCAAATCCAAGGCAGGGACACAACAAGCAAATTTCTGTCCAGATATAGTGAGTCCAGCTTCTTCAATCCTATACAAAATCCTTTCCAAAGTGATAGCATATTCATAGATGAATTTTCTGATCTGTGGGTTTTCTTCTAGAGTTGCTCCATTGTAGTCTGAAATTGGTCCTTTGATTCCCCCATCATCAATAAAGATCCCCATATTCTGTGGTAGCTCATCCTGAAGAATCCACATCATCTGGGCCTGGTACACTGCAACTGAATTGGTGGCTCCTTGGGGTAATCTGGTGAGTTGAAATCTTCCTAGGGGGGTTTCAAATGTGGTCAAGGGCCTGGATTCTGGTGCTAACTCCCTTTCATCATATCCTCCCATTATGTCTCCTAGTCCATAGCAAGCCCTGCCTGTGAATGATTCAATTAGTTCCTCTGGAGATGGTGGTAGTCCTGCATCCTTAATGGTGACTTTGTTGAGTTTCTGAAGATCATGAACTATCCTCAATTTTCCATTTTGTTTCTTCACACAGAAAACTGGGCTGGAATAACTGGAGCAAGATTGTTCATAGAGGCCAGTCCTGAGTCTGGCCCTTACTAGCTCAATAAATTGGGATTTGATGGGGGCAGGTAAGGGAATAGGTTTCTGTTGCCAAGGTTCATGGGGAATGACTGGGATGATATAAGGTTGTCCATAGGTATGTTTCAGTAGTCCTCTTTCTTCTTCTGAAAAGGCCAAAGCTGCCTGCCTGAGGGTAATGACCCATACTAATAATTTGTGTTCTTCCTTTGACAGCCATCCAGTGGGGCCAAAGTTAATGAGATCCAGTCTTTCTTGTGTGATCTTTGTTGTAGGTATGAATTCTGGAGGATTTGGGTTTAAAGGGGTGGCATATGGATCTCTAGACAGTTCTGGCCTGGAAAGAGGTGGATTGAGTGATAGGGGCATAGGTTGATTGACTGGTTTGATTTTTTTTGTGTTGATTTATATTTTGCTGCACAGGTGATATGAGATTCTGAAAAGGAAGGGGCATAATTTTCTAATGGTTGTTTTGGCAGGTCCCTTTCCCCTATTTGGAGAAATGGAAGTTCTGCCCTTGGTCCAAAAAATCCCTGGTAACAAGGTTGACTGGAAGAGATGTTTCCCATTTGTGATGGATGGGGAGAAGGATTGGTACCAGGTAAGATTGTCCTTTTTCCATTATTGAGAGTGATTCTTCCCTAGGTCCATTGTATTTGATGGTTGCTGACATGTCCATTAAAAAAGGTTTTCCAACTATGAACTGAACTCCTCCTCTGGCCACCCAGAAATGAACAAGCTTGGTCACTCTTCCCACAAGTACTTCCACCTTCTCAGCAATCCCAATTATTCCAGTGTGGTGGCCTCCAATTCCTTTGAGCTTCATTGGTTTTTCTGTTATAACTAATCCAAGGTGATGAGCCATTTCTTCAGGGATGATGTTGACCATGGATCCAGTGTCCAAAAGGGCTTCAAAGGTTTTTCCAGATATGGTGAGTTTGACATATCCTAAAGGGCAAGAGTAATGGGTTACTGAATCCTTTTCCTCCTCATCTCCTTCCTCCAATGCTGCAGAGTTTCCTGTTATATCTGGGTCCACTGGCAATCTTCTGTTACTGATCCTTTTCTTGATGTGGTCCACCACTCCTGGGGCTATGGCGCATATTTCTCCTGCTGTGAGTGGTACAATGGCTTTCAGAATCCTGCCAGCTGTTTCTTCTTCCATTCCTGGGTATTCTTTGGCCAGAGTCTTTTCCAAGTAAGTCTTCCTTGGGGCCTTGTCCTTGGGTGGTTTTTCTGATTCTTCACTGGATTGGAACCTGACTTTAGTATTCTGAGGATTGGAAGGGAACCTGGAACTGGGGCCTGGGGAAGAGGTAGCCATTCTGAGTAAGTCCTGTTGATCCATGTCCATTAAAGTTTCCTGGTCTTTCTTGGTCCTCTTTCCTTTATCTGATTCTTCCTCTTGGTCCTTGTTTCCTCTAGTCCTTTTCCCTAGGTCTGCTTCATAGAATCCTTGGATTTCTGGGTCCATTTCCTCTAGTTGGCCAAAGGAAGATATATGTCCAAATGATGTAGTGGCCTCTGAGGAATCCTTGATAAATTTATCCACAACTGATTTGATTGGCCTACTGGAATCCCAGGGAATTGGTGAGCTGTCTGGAAGTTTGAATCCTCTTCCATCCTTGAGAACTGATCCAACTGATTCATCATAGGTTAAGAGACTGCATCTGGTGATTGTGTGGGTTGGTTGGAAGCAGTAGAAGCACTTGAAGTCTGGGTTCCTTGGTCCATATGCTTGTCCAGAAGGATTTCCAGAAAAATGAGGTGGGGCAGATTTTCCAGCAGTGAGAGCTGCAAATTGCTTAATGAGGGAGTCCAGTTTCTGATCTGTGGAATTAGAGGTGGTAGGAGCTGGGGATTTGTATACAGGTGGGAGTTTGACTGGTGGGGCTATAGAAGGTGTGTTGACTGGTTCCTGACTGATATCTTTCCTGGATGTCTTCCTTCTTTCCATTACTGAAGCTGACTGAACCTCCCTGTGTATGTAGGTGACCAGGACCTGGGTATTTGGAAGAATATCACCTCCATCCTTTGAGGCTAGCATCTTGTTGTCCCTGATGAGTTCCTTGGTGACTGAAGATTCCAATTCTGGGCTGAGTGAGTCCAATAAGATTTCCCTAGATTCCTCCACATGTGATGTCTGTCCCATTCTGAAAAGATAAGTTAGTTATTACCTCATACTTAGTCCTGAATGTTTTGAATTCCTCCAGGGTCTTGATTCCTCCAGCTTGGATGGTAGAGTAGTTGAGCTTCTTTAGGTCTTGCTTGGTATACTTCACCAGGGGAAGAGGTGATCCATATCTGTCCAAGAGTTGTTTCTTCAAGGCCTCCCAGTCCAAGTCCTCATGGCCAGTCATCTCCTCTACTTCATCCTTTAAGTCCATTCCTTTGAGAAAAGAAATTATTTGCATGGCCAGGTCCCTAGAGGAAGCTCCATCAGCTGATCCAGCATTCTCATACCTTTTAATGAATTTCTCCACAGGCATGTTGGTTCCATCAAAGTACAGTTCCTTGTCCAATGGTTTAATCTTGACAGCCTTGGTTGGTCCTTGGTACTTGGGCATTACAGCTTCTCTTTCCAAAAAGTGGGTGTTCATTCTGTCTGAGGCTTGCTGGGTTGGGGACTGATGCCTGGATCCTTCCAAATGGGAGCTTTCTGAGCTTGCAGGGTTATTTCTGTAGTGAGTGAATGAGCCAGGGTTGGCCAGTTGGAATGGAGCAGCAGGCCTAGAGGTATTGGGGTTGTTGGGGATACTAGGTTCCAGGTTGTTGGTGGCTGATCCTTGGGTGAGGCCAGAGGTTTCTCCTAGGTTGTTGCTGATGTTCAGGGCAGGGGATTGTTGAGGGCTGGACATGTTGGAAAGTAAGTGGAGAGATGAGGAAGTGATATGTAGAGGAACTAACAGGAAGATATGTTTTAGGGGTTTTATTTATAGATGATGCACTTAGAAATGGAATGAAGGGATTAGGTATGATAGAATTGATTTGAAATTGTAAGTTGGTGTAGTAGCAGGAAACTAAGACTGAAAGATTAAAACTGAAGGAAATAAGGCCACTGTTGGGACACCACTTGTGGAACTCCTAAAGGATCAGGAAAGAGCTTGAAGGGGAAATAGACAACAAATCTAGTAAGTAGAAGATGTTGAAGCTACAGGTGCTGATGAGGCTGCCCTTCTTGACTAAAGCTGAGGGGAAAGGGTTTCACTAAGAAAAAGAAAGAAAGAGGTGTGGCTATATTTCTACTAATCCTTAGACTGCTGTTACTAATGGGAACTTAGGTTGTTTTAATCAATCTGAGGCAGGGACCTTTGAGGAGTGAGAAAAGCACTGAGAAAGAGTAAAAGGGTATATGTTATAATTGTTATTGGTGTAAAGGTTGATGCAAAAGTAAATGTAAAAGGGTTAAAGGTAAAGGTTTAAAGGTAAAGGTAAATGTAAACTGTACTTTGGTCAAAGGGGGGGGTGCATGATTTATCCATAGAACTAAGGGGAGTTCTACTTATACAAAAGGGCACAAGATGGCTAATCCTGGCAGTAAAGAGAAAGAAGAAATGTGTTCAGAGGTATACAACCAAAAGAGAGTAGTGATAGTGTAAGAAAGATGAGCCAATGTAGCTAGTAACTATGTATATAAGGAATGTAATGTGACTAGTAACCAAAGAGGATGTTAAAGGCAGAAGATGTAACTATGTAATATAAATGACTGTGCTGTACAACTTAATACCAAAGAAGATATAAACTAAAGAAAAGTATGTAATGTCTGTGTTTTATTTATGTACTGTATATTTATAATTCAATACCTTGTATAATATCCTATGGGGTTGTAGTATTGGTAAAGTCATGTAATTATAAGTGTTAATATTCTAAAAATGCCAATAACTTCTGAACCAAAGGGAAATCAGGGGTACTTTGAGTGAGTGACTAGGGGTAGTTTTGTATGTAGAATCTGAATATGTAATAATAATGAAGTATATGTAAGAGGAAATGTAAGTTGTTGATGCTTGTATGTGAAAAGGTATGGATTACCACAGCGGTTCTATACTTAAACAAAAAATTGTTGGAAGCAATCACGTCTTTCCAACATATTTTGCATGCAAACCAAGACCCACGCATTCTCCTCAAAGACCAAATACAACGTTGGGGGGCCACAAATCCCGATTTTGCCCAGTATGTGAATGCGCAATGGGCCAGAAATATAATTCATTGGGCCCAGTACTACCAAACGGTGAGTTTCTCTCTTCATGGGTTGGATCTCAAATTATATTCACTCATTGACAAATTCGGCAATTAGACCGCTTACCAGGGCATCAACACGAACAATTACACGGAGGCTTGGCACTGAGTGTTAAAGTCTCAGTTCATCCCACCGCCTCAAAGACAACGCATAGACGAGTTGGTGAAAATCCTCCCCTATGAGGTGGAACCGTACTACCGATCCGTTTCCAACCAAGTGGACGGGGGATTTCTCCACCAGACATACAACAAGCAGCAAGCAGCTTCCCAATGTCTGGGGGCCCGCTATACACGCGCCGCTCTCACCGCGCTGGGCGTACACATTTTCACATTCTGTACCCACGTAAGTCTCACAAAGTCTCACAATCAAATTGGTCCCTGCGGGTGTGCATGCTAATGTGATTTGCTCCGCTACACCCAAAGTATGTAATAGGGTCTTTCACCCGGCCTTCTGAAAGGGCTTACAGGGTTACCTTCTCCAACCCTGGGGGTAATGTCAAGGGGCGCATAACAAGCTGTACTTGTGCTTTGTACCTGCGCCATGGCAGTGGGTGCAAGCACATGTACTACCTGGGGAATCAAACCTCGTGGAACGTGTAGAGGACGTCGTCTGGCCTAAAGTCTGGGTTGATGCTAACTACAAATTCACCTTTGCGGACGAGGTACATACATCACTACCCGGCATGCATCCAGTTAAGATCAGCTCCCCAAAGACCCCAAACCATATAATTGTGACTTCCCCCAGGGGTTTGTTGTCTCCCTGCTCTATCTTTGCGCGGCTTGATCCGGTTTTGCCATTCCGGGTGGCAGCAACTACCAACATACCCACCAGTGCCCCTGGACCAGACGCATCCGCTCATTACAGCCCGCAGGTCCACCCAGTTGTGATCACCCACATTTTGGCTTGTTCCGGGGAGGATCCTAGGGTTTGGACCCTCTACAGGTCAGCCAGAACCACGTTAGAGAGGTGTTACCTGGCACTCAAAAGAGCTGGTGATTGACAAAGGATGGTGACGGTGATCTTGGCTAAGTCAATGGAGGACTTCAAGAACATAGCCTTTTCCATTGGTCAGTCGGTTGAGCTTCAATGCCCAGGAATTAAATCAACTCTGGTGGATTTTGTCTGTACCGGTGACCCGTGCAACATGACACAATTGGAGATTGTGGAAATGCTCAAAGACCTACAGGAAGTCGGGTTTTCCAGCTTGAAGAGGGTGTCAATGTTACTGGCAAATAAACGACTGGAAGCGGCTTTCCTGGAGGAGGCGACGGCTCTTACCATGAGGAAATTTTGTGAATTGTGCTTTGAGCTTGCTGGTATGCTTGAGGAGGGAGGGGTTTTGGAGTCTAGGACACAGATTTGCTGACAAACTAAGATGTGTTGGTGACCATGCAGGCAGTGTTGATGGCAATGAGATGGGTACAGTATTATAACGCACAATATGTGTCAGCCTTAGAGCTAATACCATTAGCCTACAAGTCTTCCTTACACACATTTTCAGACCAAAACTTAATCATATCTTTTACAGTTTTGAACTTACACTTTTTTGACTTCAGATTCTGTTTCCTCATCATATTTTAGCCCCAGTTACAACTGAGCACTTTCTCTATATCTTACTCCTTCACATAGTAATGAATTACTGGTGAATTTATTCTATATATTGTTACGCCGTGTTTCAGATGCAAGCTGACCACAAGCCTGCACTGCTTATGTCATCAAACTATGAAAATTTTCAAGTCTGAGTATCCTCTACACCCCAGAAGATACACAGACTCCAGAATACTACACAACAACCACACACTTCAGTAAAAGGACTTCAACCAGTTGAACCCAGCAGCTTCCTCAACAAGATTTTGGAATACTAAGTAAGGCTCCTCACTTCTATGATTACTTCTGTCATGCGACCAACCCAACGTACAGATGGGGATTTGGTTGATCGAAGCGCAAAGGGAACTGGAGGATGAGTCGAAGATATTCTTCGAAGTAGCTCGAAGATATATTCAAGTCGAAGTAATTCTCGAAGATAACTTCGAGACTAGCTTCGAAGATGCGATGTGAGTAATAAGTACTGGGCTCAAATCAGACTCGGATTTAATCAGGGTGATGACTGATTAAGGAAGGTAACGTAAAACAATATTATATTAATTAAGTGAGGAAAAGGGAATGTAGAGAAAAGTACAGTTGCTTTTATAGACAAATATCGACATGAGGTTTTTGTGTGAAGATGATTAAGGAAAGTATTTACTCGAAGTTGGATTTACACGAGTGATTGAAAAAGTCAGATGAAAGCATAACTGATAATATGACATTGATTCGAGGATACAAATGGAAATTCCCAGGTGATATGGAGGGTAAGTGCAAGGCTTGATTGATAAGGTTAAGCGCCATGCTGAGGGTCGAGGCATTTGAGCTAATCCAAAGGAAGGTTATTGGATAAGCGTCGAATAGTCGTCGAATCACCGGAAAGGGAAATCTTCGAGTCAGGGACCGGATCGGGTAATGAGGTTTGAATGTCCCTTTGATTAAGTGTCACGCATTTGGTCCTTGAAAGTTCGAAGTTGAGTCTTGCATTCGAAGTTTGATGCATAAGGAAATGCTGAGCCGGGTGTGACTGAGACTGAGAGTTGCAGCGTGACAGATGCCCGGGTATAAAAGCCAAGCTCCTGCGAAGGTCGAAGGTAAAGAATTCCCACCATCTTACTACTACTTTACTTAATTAAATCGAAGAAGAACAGAAAAAATACAGAAGAAAAAAGAAAAGAAAAATCGAAAATGTCAGAAGTCGAAGTCATCGATCGAAGATGCCGAAGATGCATTTGACAGAACTTGACGTGCTCGCCAAGTACCGCGACAAGAGGGGATAGGTCAAAATGTGAGATGTGTCGAAGAGTTCGGGTGCCCTGTGTCTTTGAACATGGGTTTCCTTTTGGTTCGGAGGATGCTTTGCCCATTTCGGCTATAAGTAGTCGTGCCGTTTCGACCGCAGTTCCCCCAATACCACCACCGTCCAGATCGCCTTCCATCGTCCAAGTTCGAGGTGTTCGTCCAAGAAGAGCCATCACTCGAGTGAATTATCGGATACCGAATTTACTTGAGACGCCAGAGTTGGAACAACCGGGAGATTTAAGTAAGTGGCAAAGAGAAGAGAGAAAAGGGATGTATTTTGAGATTGCTGATAATGATGAATTTTGGTTTATTAGCGTTGTTAGGGCCGTATCGAAGATACACCACCATGACACCTCCTCCACCACCGCTGTATGACGAACCGGACCCAATTGTTTTGCTTGAACAACATAACAATCCGGAGGCGACTCGAGTCATCGAAGGGGCCGTAGGGAGAGTCGAAGCTATTGTTGGAACCATCATCGAAGAAGAGAGATCGAAGAAAGAGAAGTCGAAGAAGAAAGAAGAGTGGAGGGAGAGGAGAGGAGAGAGGTGGAGAATGGAGTCGATGAGGAGAGAAGAGTGGGAGAGGAGGAGAGAGGAGTGGAAAATGAAGATAGGGAAACCGATGCTCGAGTTTTAACCGAAGGTTTCGTCGAAGGAAGTAGTTCGAGGAAGCGAATTTACGAGGAAGAGTTGGAGAGGGACGAAGGTTGGTCCTGCAAGAAGTCGAGGACCGAAGAAGCGTCGAAGAAAATTAGTTCGATCTTCGACGAGCATCAAATGATTCAGGTTCGAATTGCGAAGCGAATGTCGAACTTGGTTGTAGAAAAAGATATGCGGGAATTTATGTTATTGGTGAAGGAATTGAAGGAAAGTTGGGAAGAAGCTGAGAAGAAATTGAAGGAAGAAGATGAAGAAGAATAGAGTGTTTTAGTATTTATTTTATTTATTATTTATTAGTTATTAGTGATAGTTTATTATTTTGTATTTTATTTTTATTTTTAATTTTATTAGTTTATTTGAAAAATTTATTGAGAGATAAGAAACATTTGACAATTTAAGAGAGTGTTTAGAAAAGTTATGAGAGAAAGAACAAAGGGAGAAAGAAAGGGAAAAAGGGAAAAAAGTGAAATAGAATGAGATAGAGTATTAAGAGGATTGCCGAGGTTTTCGAGGATACGTGGTATGGAAGTCTTGAACCAAGGCGGGAGAGTTTCGAAGATGTTGAGCTGGTTCCCAAGAGGTTCGATCTTCGTCAGACTGGAATCCAGTCCATTCGACAAGATATTGTAGTTTGCCTTTGCGTAGTCTCGAATCGAGGATACGACTTACTTCCCACTCGAGGTGATCTTGAACATTAACAGGTTCTGGAGGGGGATGAGTCTTGCCCGGGAAAAGATCCTTAGCTGGCTCTAGGAGTGATACATGAAAAACTGGGTGGATAGTGCTCCACTTCGAGGGAAGGGTGAGTTGGTAAGCGTTCTTTGAGATGATTGATTCGATGGTGAAAGGACCTAATTTTCGTTCGGAAAGTTTTTTGGCGGGTCGAGTTGATCGAATGTTGCTGGAGTCGAGCCATACTTTGTCGCCGATGTTGTAAGCTGGAGATTCGAGTCGAAGTTTATCGGCTTGAAGCTTGTATCGTTGACTGGCTGCTTCGAGGTTGATTCGAAGTTGATTTTGAAGAAGCTTGAGGTTCGAGAGATAATCGGAGGCTGGAGTTGAAGGTGAGAGGTGAATTGAGTCGAAGGTTGGATTCCGACCATAGAGTGTTTGAAAAGGTGATTGTCGAGTTGAGGAGTGAGTGGCGTTGTTGTAGGCGAATTC
Organism: Puccinia hordei; assembly: GCA_007896445.1. NCBI lineage: Eukaryota > Fungi > Basidiomycota > Pucciniomycetes > Pucciniales > Pucciniaceae > Puccinia > Puccinia hordei. Next base: position 352,607 of record RDRW01000216.1, on the reverse strand, counting down.
GGCTAAGGCAAGCCATTGGCTCCAGTCGTCCTGCTGATAACTGACGAACATTCGAAGATATTGTTCGAGAATTTGATTGACTCGCTCGGTTTGACCATCTGATTCGGGGTGATAGGCAGTTGATAAGTTGCGAGTTATTTTGAGTTGTTGACAGAGCGAAGTCCAGAAACCTGAAACAAACAATGAGCCACGATCGCTGACTATATTATCCGGGAGACCATGCTTGGAGAAAACATGTTCGATGAACAAGTTTGCAAGGTCTAATGAGGTACAAGTAGTCTTGGTTCGAAGAAATAGAGACATCTTCGAAAAACGATCCACTATCACTAGGATAGCGTCATGACCATCACTAAGGGGAAGTTGAGAGATAAAGTCCATAGAGAGAGAATGCCAAGGAAATGGTGGAATTGGAAGTGGTTGAAGCAACCCATACTTCCGATGCTTCGAGGATTTGTTCCTATTGCAAGTATGACAACGGTTTACATAATCTTTTACATCCTTGACCATTCCTGGCCAATAGAAGTCTCGAGCTATAAGTTGGTAAGTCTTATCCTGGCCGAAGTGACCAGCTAGGGGAGAATCATGTCTTGATTCGAAGATATCAAGTTTGATTTTAGGATCATTCGGAACAACAAACCTGCCCTTATAAAGGAGCACGTCATCTTTGTCGACTGTATAGTCCTTCGAGTCTTTTCCTCGAAGTTGTCGACAAACAGGGTCATCCTTCTGAGTTCGAACTAACTCGAGGAATTCTTTGCTGAGTTGTCCCAAATGTATTGAGTTAAGAGATATACCAGGGGAAGAAGAAGAAAATACAGTTTGAAGATTAGCAGGGTTATTATCAGTGAAGGCTCTCCCCTCAAAGGGATAAACGTCATCTAGAAGTGACAAAGCATCTGGAACTACTGCTAATTTGCCAGGTCAATAGTTTATAGTAAAATTAAACTCGGAAAGAAGTTCAGACCAACGAGCCTGCCTGCGAGTAAGAACTTTAGTGCTCGTAAAATATTTAAGAGCATTATGGTCAGTCAAAATCTCGAAAGGTTCGAGTAGGCTGAGCAAATAAGAGCGCCATTTTTTCAAGCAATGGACAATTGCAAGAAGTTCCTTATCATGAATCTCATAATTGAGTTCAGCGGATTGTAGCTTTCTTGACTCGAAAGCTACAGGGTGAATTTGCTTCGAAGAAGCGGAGAATTGAGATATAACACCTGCAATGGCGTAGTCACTTGCGTCAGTTTCAACAATGGTTTTACACATTTCACTGAAGTGAGCCAAAATTGGTGCCGTAGTAAAAGCTTTCTTGAGAGTATTAAACTCCCGTTCAGCTTCGACTGTGAAAATGAAAGGAGTATCCTTTCAAAGGAGATTAGTAAGGTTCACTATGGTTTTGGAATAATTCTTTATAAATTTGCGATAAAAATTAGCAAAGCCAAGGAAACCTTGGAGTGTTTTAACACTCGAGGGCTTGGGCCAGTCAAGGACTTTTTGACATTTGTCCGAGTCCATACTGATACCATCAGTAGAGATGACTACCCCGAGGAAATGAAGCGACGAGTTGTGAAATTCACATTTTGACAATTTGGCGAAAAGGTTATTTTCTCGAAGTCTTCGAAGCACTTCTTTGATATGAGAAGTGTGTTCTTCGAGGTTTTTTGAGTAAACCAGAATATCGTCGAGGTAGACTACTACGTATACTTCGACAATGTCAGCGAATATATCGTTGACAAGGTTCTGAAAAGTGGAAGGAGCATTGCAAAGCCCGAAAGGCATTACAGTATACTCATAACTGCCAAATCTGGTCCTCATAGCCGTCAGCCATTCATGACCTTCGGCAATTCGAACCAAATTATAGGCACCTCGAAGATCGAACTTCGAGAAGTGAGTAGCTCCATGGAAGAGAGTAAGAAGGTGAGACATGGGAGGAACTGGATAAGCATTCTTTCGAGTGAAATTATTCAGCCGTCTGTAGTCCACACAGAGTCTGAGGGACCCATCCTTCTTAGGGACGAAAAGAACAGGAGAACCTGTATTCGACTTGCTTGGTCGAAGGAAACCTTTTCCTACATTTTCCGCAATGTAGTCTCGAAGTTCAGCAGATTCTTGCTTCGAGAGAGAATAGACTGGGCCAGGCGAAGGTGCCGGACCTGTGAGTTCAATCTGGTGATCATATGGTCTTCGAGGAGGGAGTTTATCCGCTCTCGAAGAGGAAAAAACATCAGCAAATTCATGGTAGATGGGAAGAAGAGTCTTTCGGATGGTTTCGAGGTCTTCGATCTCATCATCTTCTTCGAGGCTTGGAATAGTCGTCGAAGGGGGATGTGAGAGGATCAGGGAGTACAGAAAACCTTTAAATGAAGGCAATTCCTTCTCTTCGAAGAAGGAAGTGAGAGATAAGTTAGAGCAATAAGCAATTACCCCGTGATCTTTCGAAGAAATGGAAGAGGGAGAGGCAGGATATTCGAAGTCTCCTGGCGGAAAAGTGTCATCTAACTGAATGACATAGTCGGGTAAGCTGTTTAATTCTTTTTTGACTGGGAGAGAAGAGTTAGTGTCTGGAGATATTTTGGGTCGAAGGTTAATTACTCCTTCTTGCCAGTTAACATCTGGGTTCCAATACACCAGAAAGTCATGGCCAAGGATGGTATCATCCATCCCTTGGGCATCCAAGACCAAAAGATCCCATTCGAAGCTGGGGAAAGATTTGAATTGAAAGGTCCACTTCGCCTTCTTTGAAACCCAGAAACTGGGCTCCTTCGAAGAACTTACCAAGAAAATCGGGAATCTTGATGTCTCAGTGAGCTGAAGGGACTGTTGTTTGGCAAATGTCGAACTAATAAAAGACACATTAGCACCAGAGTCGAGAAGGACCCTGTATGGTTGATTCGAAGAATCAAATAAAATAAATCTCGAACTTGGAACACTCTCAGTGGTCTCACAAGCTCGAAGGTTGACTCGCGGAAAGGTAGAAGATAAGTAGTTTTCTTTGCGAATCATAAGAGAACTACTCATTAATTTTTTGACAACTTAGCTGCCTCACGGGCTGCTCTTTTAGCACAAGCATCCAATTGATGTTTCCCACCGCAATACATACAAAGTCCCTCCTTTTCCCTTCTCGCCTTTTCATCCGCCTTGAGGACCCCGTCGGTGTTGAGCACCTTTGAGATCTCTTGAGGAATCCTGGTTTGAGTTTGTTGGGGGGTTGTGGTCGAAGGTTTTGACGTTGCAGGATGGATCTTTTTTGAGGTCAAATTCGAAGATTTCTTCGAGGATTGATCTTGCGTCGCAGGAGTGGAGTCGATCTTCTTGGTTCGAGATCGGTCGTGATAGCAGTTGTCCAACTCGATAGTGCGATCGATGAGATGTTGGAGTGTCGAGAGTCGATGACCACTGACCGCAAGCTGGTCGGTGATTCGAGAAGGTAGGCCTTTGCGGAAGTGAAACAGAAGAGCCGCGTCGTTCCAGTCGATATGAGATTGTAAGACTCGGAACTGGGCAATGTAGGTCGAGGCTTTACCGTTCTCCTTCATCGAAAGAGAATTGAGTTCGAACTCGGCATTGCAAACTTCATTAGGATCTCCGAACAATGTGAACAGCTGTTGTTCGAACTTTTCCCAGTTATTGAGGATGCAGTCCGGCTTGGTGTTGTTCAGTAGTTCGAGGTAAGGTTCGAACCATTGTGAGGCTCGGCCACTGAGATAAGAAGAAGCGTAAAGTACCTTCTGTCGATCGAGGGAGAAGGTTGCTGGGTCGTTCGAGAAGAGAATTTTGCAGGATTGAAGAAAACCTCTTAGTTTCGAGGCTTGCTCGCCGTCGAACTTGTCGGGAGCTTTCATTCCGGGTGTCCGAAACTTGGGAGGTCCATTCCCTCCTTCAGTCTTCAGGGCCTTGATAAGGGCTACCAACATCGCAGTCGGTGATTCATTGGCCGCCCTTTCGGGTTCGTCTGAAGGGTTTTGAGGTGGTGAAGGAGGTGGGTCCCGTCGCCGAGGTCGCCCTCGGTTGATCGGTTCCTGAAAAGTGAAGGAATCCTCCGAATCAGAGAGTTGCCGCAGTGGGTCAAGAGGCGCATTCTGATTCCGAGTCGAAGGAGGAATTTGTTCGATGGAAGGTCGATTGCCGATGGGAGTTGCGGGTGCTCGGCGTCGGTCAATGTCATGGTCCAGAGGGTGTTCGGCCGGACCTTGTGACCTAGTTCGAACTGGTGTACGTTGCATCACCAAAGAGATCAACAGTCGAAGAAGTTGACTGTCGAGCAACAAGATATAATAGAGAGAAAGATCTATAAACTTGTTGTAAGACTTAATTAATATACTGTCATGCGACCAAATCCCCATCTGTACGTTGGGTTGGTCGCATGACAACTTCCCAGTCCAGCTGTCATTTAATCAACCAGTGAGTCCCTTCTTCTGCAACTTCATCAACTCCTCCCAAGTCCTTTATCTCTAGTCTGTCTGTTCTGTTCTATCCTCCCCTTTTCTCTTCTTTCTACTACACCATCAATCCCAGCAGTGGCACAGAACCATTAAGATAGAATCCTGCTAGATAGAGCATAGCCCAGCAATAAGTTGCTTGATCATTCCAAGATCCTTTCCCCTTGTATTTTTGTTGATTTTATCAGGGAAAATCAACCAGGTTTCCATCTAAGAATCCTAGAGTCAGTTTCCTTTGACCTAAAAAAGATTGGCTGGCTTCAGTTTCCTTTGACCAGGTACCTTCACCCAGTTTCAGTTGTGGAAGAAGAGGCTGACCACTCATTTGGCAGCTCCCAGATCATTTAAGATCTTTTTGTTATCATTGTAATACCTTTACCCTTTTTCTACTAAGTAATTCTATTACTTATTCCCCCCTTCCCTTGTGTCCTGTTGTCACTCAAGAGACCCAGGCTCACAATATGAGGTATTATAAATCACAATCCTGACAAACCGTAGAATAATTGTCTACTCACATGAATTAAAGACTTATATATATACATTGTATCCTCCTGCAGAGGATTGTTGGGTATTCAGAAATGTGTCAATCATTTCACAACTTTGTTTCCTTTCTAATGTTTTCTGCAAGTTCTACTTTACATACATGTATCTATGGTCACTCGCCTGGTAACACTCAATGGTAATTAACGTAACGCATGATCACCCTTCTCAATGGTAAGATGAGCATCACTTATTGTTGACAGTTTCAGCCACGCGCCTGAGGCAAGGCTAATCACGTTTGGTTCTATGGCGGGCTACAACTGCTACTCCGTGAAAATAGATGGCCAATTGTGACCTTGAAATGAATGTGAAGTTTGAGGAATAAGTTCACTCGATTGTGTTGCATAATTGGCAAGTTAGGGACCACCAGCTTCATCTCCTCCAAGTAACAATGGTCAACTGTAGATCTGTTGAACAGAAGTGGTGTGTAGTTGTGAGTGGGATGTCTGTCAAATGCATAAAACTAGATGTGCTCAAGGTAGAAAGGGTGGGACTGGGAGTGAGCCTATTGGAAAAGTTGTGAGGATTTTAAGTTACAACAGATGGTGCAAGAGAAAGGAAAATGTGAACAGAGTCTGGTGTCACTTGTGGGACAGGGTGGCATGACCAAGTGAGGAGCAGAACTGAAGATTGTTATTATTTGGACAATGCTATATAAAATATCTTACAAGCTTCAAACTCCAGCTAATAATGTTTATCTTTATTCATTAAACTGAAAAGGTCTTTTGGAATGAGGAGACAGAATTCTAATAAAAGGTATTATTGCTTACAAGTGAAATATTTGGCCAGGGCATTAAGAAGCCAATGGATATCCATAAATCTGGTTCCAGAAAGTACCTTGCCTGGAAGCCATTTTTCAACAAGAGGAGAGAAACAAATCTGAATGTCTTCATCCAAATACAGATTCTGATTGTGCTGCCAGAACCACACAATGCAACAGGTGTCTGTAGCTGCATGGGGCATACTACAGAATCAAGCTAGTAAGCTGCATTTGATTGAGCTGTTGTTGTGCTTTGAAGAATTGATGAAAGTTTCATGAATGCCTTGGTGGGGGGAAGTGTATTCCAGCCAGAAATAATATTTGGCTGCATTTTCATTCCTTGTGGGCATGCTGGATCCAGTTGGAAGTGATGCTTGTTGGCAAACCTGTGTGTAATATCATCTTACTGTATCTTGTTGTCATGCAAGCAACCCAAAGTACAAAGGGGGATTTAGTTGATTGAAGCATGTAAGGAAAAGGAGACAAGTTTTGAGGATAACTCAAAGGTGTTTTGAAGGTGGACTCTATCATGACTTACTACTCAACCAGGATGATGGCTAGGTGAATGCTCAGTAGTGAAATTAAAACAATGTTATATTAATTAACTGAGGAAAAGAGAAATGAAGGAAAAAGTACAAGAGTATTTATAGTCAATACACACTACTGTTATTGATGAGTAAATAAGAAGATGTGTCAATGACTAATGACAGAGTACATGCTTGAGATTACAGTTACAAAGGTGATCAAAGATGATAAGTAAGATGGGAGAAATATAACAATCAAAGATGAGCTGTAGAATGAAATGCACATGATGATCAAAGATGACATGTGATATAAAATGTTGTTCAGTTCAAAGATGATATTTCCAGATGGAAAGGTTAAGTGCAAGGCTATTGGAAAATAGTTAAGTACCAAGCTGAAATTCAAGGTACATTCAAGCTGATCTAGAAAATGGTTATTGGAAAGCTTTGAAGCAGAGGAAATTCACCAGAAATTGACACAAATGGTAATTGAAATGTTTGAAGCTGAGGTACATTCCAAGTTTGAAGGGAAAATAAAACTGGACAATGGTTTGCTGAGACCATTAGAGTTGCAGCATGAAACTTGTGTGGCATAGAGAAAGTTAGTAGCCTGGAGAGATTTTCCAGGAATGGTGAAAAAGGAGGGTTGGAGAGGTGAGCTGAATACAATCTGTCCAGACGCTGGATTGGTGAAAACCCACACCAGGGGCATGCCAGCATTTTTGGGTGTCCTTTTGTGGTAAAATCATAAATCAAAGATAACCTCTGACCTGTTTTGTGTATTTTAAAACCCTCTCCTCCACTGGGTTTCACAAGGCACTGTCACAAGTGACGAAGTGACATCCATATGACATTACTTACTCAGAGAATATTCCTCTCTCATCAGCCTCTTTCTTCTTTTTCCTTTCCCTGCAACTTTCTTCCATCTTCCTGGTTGATTCAGAGTCTTGTACTTATGAGAGAATAACATCTGGAATTCCTTCTGAAATAAAATCCCTCCCTTGGTTCTAGAATCCATTGTAGTAATCCCTACATTTTCACATACATCTATCAACAACTTAAATTTCTTTTTACATATATTTCATTCCTATTACAAAATCAGATTCTGTATATACAATCTCCCCTAGTCTGTCAGCCTACGTGATTCCAAGGATAAATCCTTCTAGCTACATGTGGTGCAAAAATATATGGAAAGAGTATAATAACTCTGGGTAAGGAGTAAAGGCTGCAATTCCCAAAGGATATGGGGAATTGTGACGTAAACAAATTAGGACAAAAGGTAATAATTATATTAAATTTATATAATTAAAACCAGAGGGGCCTGATAAATCAGGGGTGGTTTAGATACCTCTGAGGTATCTTGCACTTAAATGCAGAGGATCCAGGTACCTGGAAGCTGGGGCCTGTTGACACAGGGGTGGTTTAAATCCCAGGAAAGGAAAGAGGGAATATCTTCAAGAAAAGGGTTATTACTTACTAGTAATAATCCTAGGGGAAGCTTGAGGATATTCAGGGTTAAACAAGACAGTTTTGAGCGCTTTGATGGATGGATTGTAGATCTGGGTGGTCACCATGGTGTTGTTGAGGAAGACAAGGCTAAAGAATAACTACTAAGGAACTTACCAGACTGTTTATACAGATGTATATCTAAAGTAAATGGTGGTAAGTAATCTAGAAGGTATTGGGAAGCATGTGGAGCCTTCTTTGGGGGGTTGAAGAGCTCCTTAACTAGTCTTGATGTCCCTCTGGGAACCCTGTAGGTGTTATTGGCCAACTTGTGGGCGCTTTGACCACATTTTGGCCTTCTTGGTGATGCTACAGCAGCTAGTGCTTTGAGTATAAGTCACAAAGTTTATACATATTATTTTATTATTTATTTGGAATAATTAAAGTACTTATTACATCAGTACTGGCTGGTATTTATTTAGTATCTGTGGCTTATTTGTTATCTTATAATAAGCCACAGTACTTTGTTTTGTACTGTGTGCAGTATTACTGTAGTTATTTCTTGTATATATAATAATATAAAATAACACAATTATTTATTCTAGTCCCCAGTAATCTTTATTACATATGTAACATATGTAATGAAGTTACTGGGGCGCTTCTTGTTGCCTTGAGTGTATATTTATTGGCTCTGGTGTCCATGTGCCACGCTGAGAGCCTAAAAATGGGTCTAATGGTTGCGCGGGGGCTTGTAATCCAACTTTGGAGTGGGCTCCCAGTCACATGGGTTGATTTCAAGTCATGCAGATTGTGGTGCGCGGGTTTTGAGTAAAACATGGTGGATTTACACCATCTCCCCTAATTTACACAACACCTCATTTCTGTTACTGGAAATGGGGTTTAAGCATATATGTAAATAGATATAAGCATACATTAATGTAAGTGGCTTTTATTTTGAAAGGTGCTTGCTAAATATTTAATGCTAGTTTACATAGTCAAGGAGTAGGAATTAAGGGTACCTGTGAGTCAGGTACCCTAGGTTAAATTTAGCGCAGATTTAGAATGTCAAATAATATTCCAGCTATTATTTGATTTAGTATATTTTTATGTGTATTTTTATTTTATTAATGTTTTCAAATGCTTGTGACAGGTTGCTCTGTCATAGTAGCAAGCTGACATAGTCACTCACTTACAGTACCCCTGATTCCCCTTTGTTTCAGTAATTACTAACATTCTTATAAAATTACCACTTACAATAACATAACTTTACCACTACTTCAGCACCATAGGATATCATATAAGGTATTGATTTATGAAAAAAATAGTATATACATGAAGAATAAGTATTACATACATTACATTAGGTCATACCCTCTTTGGGTGAAGGTTGTACACCACACTCATTTATATTACATAGTTAAATCCTCTGTCATGATGCTCTTCTTGATTACTAGTTACATTACATCCTTATGCACATAATTTACTAGTTACAATGTCAGCCTTAGAGATAATAAACATGTTCTAAACCTACAGTTAGGCCAATAGTTATTGCCCTAAAGACTTCAAATAAACCAAAGTCCCTTAGAAAAAGGGAAATAGAGCCATGTAGCTTATTTCATAATGGATAACCCATAAGAAACAAGACACATGCCTTACAATATGTGAAAATTATAGGATAATTACCTTATCCATTAAAAGGTAAGGATTATCATGTAAAGGGAAGACATAACCCATATAAGATACTGTAACACATATGATAACAGTACAAATTAATAGCTTCTGTTTTGAGACTAGTGGCTATTCCAGAATGAGAATACCAAGCCACTTGTTTCAATACTAAGCCCCAATGTGAGCCTGGGTCTCTAAAGTGAAAACAGGACACAAGGATGGGGGGCAACAGTTGTATTGCAAGGGATAAAGAGAAACCTGTGTCAACAATCTGTACTCTATTTCACTAAATGTGGTGTGTACAGAAAGGAATATAAGAAATGTACACTTTTAAAAGTGTAATAAAATAATACAAGTCTTTAAAAAGATTTACTAGAGTGTTATAAACACTTAAGTAACAAAGAAAACAGGTTCTAAGCTTGCTACCAAACTTCTGATGGGGAGAAAGCTCGACAGAAGGGCTAACCAGAATAATACACGGTTCTTCCAAATAAAATTAAGTGATATTAATTTTAATTGGGGGAGTTTTCAGGAATTTTAACTAATTAAGATAGTTATCAGAAAAAGGCCAGTCCTCCTTTCTTACAGGAGAAGTTGAGTGCCTTGGTAGCCTGTAATAAGTTATCTATTTATGGGTTAAAATTGATGGGGGAGGTTATCTTCAATTTAGTGAAGAAAACCCCTCCTTAAACAATAAAATGATTAACCTGTCACATTTTCTTTGGCAGTAGTGATCAGAGTAAGATCACCAGGGGGAAGTGATCACCCTGTCATTGATCAGGTGTGAAATATGGTGGCATTTTCAATCAAAATGATACCATAATTATTTCACATTATTAAAAATAGTGTGATATGTATTTCAGCTTTTGATTTATTGATTTCACTCAGATGTACATGTGAATAAATTCTCTAGAGTTTTGTGCTTGAAAAAGTGCTTGCCCTGAAAGACCATTGACTTGAAATCACATGTAATAATCATATAATACATACTACATAAACTATTTACTTAAAAATATATCTAGTCTTATAGTATGGATTACTATGGGTTAAGCTGGGATTTTCCAGGATTTTCATGGAAAAAGCTATACCCAAAAACGGTTCTTTATCCATTTATTGCTTGTTTGAAAATTTATTCTCCAAAAATTTTCTTTAATTAAATTTCCCTTATATTTTGATAAAACATGGATTGATTTTGACAATGTTTTTTGTAGATAGTTGTGAGTGAGGCTTGAACTCAGAGCCTTCTGTTCAAGTCAGATTTTTCTAAGCCTGTTCTTAACAGTTATGGTGAATTTTACATGTAATATCTTGGTGGCTGACAAACTGTTAAGGAATGAAAATGGAAGGGGAGGGAAAGGAAGTGATGACTTTGATGGATATTTGATGTGAATGATCTGAGTGCTCTTATTACTGATAATCAACAACCTGGAAAAGCTGGAAAGCTCTTCCAGAGTCTTTGAGAAATGCAACAGCCTCTTCACACAATGGAAACATGGAACGTATCTGAGAAGACAAAGTCTAATCAGCCCAGGTTTTTAGAATATGATCAAGCTTGATAGTCAAGGTTCTTTAGAGGGAAACCTATGTGGCTGGATTCAAGGAAAAACCACAGAAAAGGATTTGAAGTAAAGCTTGTGGCTCTCTTGGGATGATTAAGATTGATATGATCTGATTATTGAAGCTTGATTTGGTCCAAGGACTGAAGGAAGGGGAAAGAGGGAAAGGAGGGGAATACAGAGAAGGACTACTTTCAGAGAATAAAGGTGCAAAAAGGGGACTGACTGACAATAATTGAAGTACTGGGTGAAAGGAGCCTTTTGTTGGTTAGAGTGGTGAGCTGTAACCTGGTTGAATCCTTGGGTTCTTGAGGTAGTTTTTCTGAGTGTCTTGAGGTTGTGTATCCTGCCTGGAACGGGGGATACACTAAATTCAAAAATTTTCAAGGTTTACTCATGTAATCTTACATGTAAATGTGGTTGACTGGGATTGTTTCACTTGCCCAGTCAGCTGTAGCATAGATTTATTTATTTAATTACTCCATGAAGGAGTTGGGAAATTACAAATTGTTCAGTGAGAACTAGCATCAATATTTAATGAGGAAACAGAATATGAAGTCGAAAAAAGTTTTAAACCTCAGGGTACAAAGATATAAGGCATTTGGGACTAGGATTAAGATAATGATTAATAAAGGCAGACTTTAGGCCAGCTGCACTGACTCTAAGGCTGACACACTATAGGGTTGAAAATTCCTTTTCAACAGAGTAATCATTTAATCAGTATATCTTAAACCAAGAGTCTTGGTTTATAGAAGGTGGATCCAAATCAATACAGAGGTATTAATGGGCATCTAAGGAGTAGCTCAATATTTTTGTCATGGTATATTCTGCTAGAGTCTGTAGGTTAATGATGTTCCCACTCATCCTTTTCTTTGAAGTCAGGGGATAAAGTCCATCAGCCTGAATAGGAAATACATTTACATCATATAGACCACTGTTCTCGTCTTGTTTACATACATCCAGTCCATGCAATATGCACTTCATCCCCTGTAATAAATCCCCCCAGTTACATTGGCTTAGTAGCATTCCATAATGGAGGGAAGAAAATTGTTTGGTTTATGTTGTTGCAATAGTTTTGATGATCAATCTGCCATTGAACCCTTGAACTGCACCAGGAAGGGAAATGATTCCTGGCTGTTAGTGTAATTAGATTTCAGCTAAATATAAATGAAATTCTCAAGTTGTAAGAGGCTTTTGAAAAATTCATCACCTTTCTGTTGCATGTTTTAAGCACATTTTGCAAATTTGCAACAAGAGAAGCCTTTTTTCTGTTGAATGTATTAAATTTGTGTTAATATCTTGTTTCATAGTTTGATTTTTAAACCACTAACTTACGCAGTGATAGGTGATTCATCTGTTGACTGTAGTGTTACCTGATGTTCAGATTTTGTAAAAATGGAAAATAAAATAAAATTAATAAGATCACATGAATATGAACCACCATACCAACAAGTATCTTAATTTACCTTACAGCGTTTACTGACTTGGGAAACAATGGAACCAGGTTGTTTAGCTTTGTTTACCAGATTATCACTATTATCCACAGGAAGTGCATTGAAGGCACTGTTGTTAATTTCAACAAAATGAAATGGTGAGAAATCTTTAGTGATAGTTTTCTGCAACTGATTCATTGGATTAAAAAGGAGAATACATACTCTTGGCAATCGTTTTGTGCTATAGTGGATGTAGTATCTAGGCATACTGCCTTGAGGGCTGGAAAATTAGCATCTTGAATCTGATATGGTAATTCATTTATAGGGGCAAAAATATTTAATGCAATTTTTAGAGAATCTGTTAATGGCATGCTTCCAGGCTGAAAAAAGGGGGAACAAGAAACTCCATTGTGGAATCAGAATCAGAAAAAGTGTGATGGTCAGGATTTTTACTACATGCCTTGCCTTGACATTTGTCTACAATCTGTTTAATTGTGTCTTCAATTTTTTTCTTGGTGCTGATGATATCCAGAAATTTGGGTTAAAGAAGTAGTTTGATGGCTTGTCACCTACTAACTGTAAGGTCTACCCAAACTCACATGAGAGAGGTTCCATCTGAGGCCCTTGAATAATCATTATACATGACCTGCAGATGAAAGTCAGTACAGATGTATTGTCCAGCTCGACACAAATCAAAAATCTGTGAGATCTGCGCTTTGATTTTGACCCTTACCGTGCAGCTTCCAACAGTCATTTGGATTCTCTTTTTGATCGCATCAATTGTTGCAAGCTGGCCAGCCGGACTACCGGCCTTGTATTTAAGTTTTTGCATTGCCCTGAGGAAATCAGAAAGAGATAGTAGAAATAATAATTTGAAGAGCTTCTGAACTAGCCTCTGGAATGCCCCTTTTCAGTTAAAGATCAGCTTACTGAGTACAATCGCTGCCTATAATATTGGGATATTGTGAGTTGGTATTGCACCATACAGCTGCGTCTCCTGCAAAGGAGCCTGGAGCTAGTAGAAGACTGAGTAATGCCATGAAGACACATTGGTACAAAATCATATCTCCCATTTTTTGACGCTTTTAGGTTTGATGTCAGTGTAGAGTATGCGTTGTGATGATGGAAAATTTGAGTTCTGTGAGCTGTTGACACAAATGCGGACCGGATAATGGGCTGTTTTAAATTTATTCTATACTGGGTAATTTTTTTTGTGGATACGCTTGTGGAATAAAAAACTTGAACGTGTGTGATGTAGTTTGATTTTATATCATTGAATAGCCATTAAACAGCTGGTTGGCGCCGGTCACAGTGGTGACCGGCGCCGGTGGGCATGGTTTGGGTGCTCCAAGTTCCTCGCTACCCAATCCATGTTTGGCGTTTGGCAAAACCATATACAACTCGTTGTAAAATACATATTGTCCTGGCCAATTTTCCATATTTTCAAACAACAGTAACGAGGAATCAGCCGCTTGGTGATTTCTCTGTGTGATCAAAGTACAGATGATATCAGTGGGGCCTGGATGGTCTGGCGGTAACCATCACCCACCGAAGGCTGTTTTCTATTTTATTTCTATACTTGCTACTTTTCTTTGTGGATACGCTTGTGGAATAGAGAAGGTGAACATGTGTGATGTAGTTTGGTTTATTATATATCATTGAATAATCATTAAACAGCTGGTTGGCGCCGGTCACCACTGTGCCCGGCGCCGGTGGGCATGGTTCGGGTGCCCCAAGTTCCTCGCTACCCAATCCAGGTTTGGCGTTCGGCGAAACTGAAAGAATAGGAAGAACTAAAATGAATTTTGTTTGTTAGACTTTTATTCATGACTACTTGTATGATACATGTTGTGACAATTTAATGTCATGAGAAAGAGAAATGAAAGTATCACTCGTAGCTAAAAGGGTAGAGGTAGAACTGCCTTATTGGCAGTGTGGTTGGTTTAAGATTCTGACTCGTTTAGGCAGAAGACAGTAGAATGAAGAGGTGTTTATGGTGTTCAAAATTGGATACGATTATATTGACATAAAATCATAAACTACAATTTTGGCTGGGAGAAGTCATTTTAAGTTTTATGTACGCTGACATCTCCCAGCCAGAATGGCAGTTTATGATTTTATGTAAACACATCTTATGCAATTTTGAACACCATAGTGGTAGTAAAGTGGATACAAGAGACGAGTTCACAATCAAGGTCATCGATTCTGTCCGCAACCACCACCTCACCACCCTTTCTCATCAAAAACACCCCATCGACTCCATAACTCCCTCAAACCAAACAGAATCTCACCTAACTCTCCCCCCTTGGGCCAATGCCCCCTCCTTCCCCCCCCCCCCCAACCCCCCCAATCAGACAATCGTCGCGAGTGACGCAAACGTAGATGTGGAGCACTGGGAGCCATCCAGATGATGATGGACGCGGAATCCACGCGCCTCAACCAGCTAGAGCAACGTATGGATCAACTCTTGAAAATGACAGAATCGTACAAAACGCGGTTCCAAGCCCTAGAGAAGAATCAGGCCCTCCCCCCCACAACCAACCTCCCCCCAATGGGGAAGAAGTCTTACTCTGACGCCGCTGGATTGATGCCGGCACCCAGAGCTCCGGCGGTAACCCCACCCAAACGCTACCTGCTCAAGACACTTAAGCCAGGAAAAGCAATCATCCTCTCTGACCCAAACGAGTCCGAAATCCAAACGGTGCCACGTGGTTTCCTCGTTCAACGAGCAAATGAGGCTCTCCAGAAAATAGACGCGCAAGTCGAAGGCGAGAAGATCTCGATCCAAGCGGCACAGGTACTCAAATCTGGTGATGTTTGCTTCTTCTCGAAGAACAAGACTCACCAGAAATGGTTAATAGAAAATAAACATTGATGGTCAAAGGAGGTTCACCCCCACCTCGCTGCGACCCCTAGCACATACTCCATCATCGCACACGGAATCCCAAAAGGCTTGGACCCGCTTTCGCCGTCCACAATCACAAAGCTATCAGTTGAAAACAATTTATCGGATGGAGACCTTGTCTGAGTGAAATGGCTTTCAGATAACTCCGATAACGCTAAGCGAGCCGGGTCGCTCGTTCTCTCATTTAGCAACAAAGACACCGCTGCCAGAATCAAAAAGTCCGGTGTTTTTCTGGATTATGATTACCATTGAACCGCCAAATTCAAGCCACGACCACCTCAGTGCTTTAAATGCCTGAAGATGGGGCATTTTGGCCAGTGGTGCCGAGAAAAGGCAAAATGCGGAAAATGCGGCAACGAGCATGTGACCAAGGACTGCCCTGAAGGCTTAGGAGGAATCAAGACATGCGTTTTATGCAAAGAAGGCCTGAAAATGAAGATAGAAGGAATCACCACCGTCAAACACACCCCATTTAACACCAGCTGCTTCTTCAAGAGGACCTGGCTAGAGAAAAGAAATATTCCCCTTCAATGATAGATACAACCATATTGACACCTGTTTCACATTCTTCTTTTTCTCCCCCCTCCTCCACTCTTCCCTTTCTCCCCCCCCCCCCCCAAATTTAGATACTCCTCCTGTTGATACTTCAGTTGTTACCTCAAATGCAATGAATCCAATTTTTGAATCGCGTCAAGCCCATCTTAATCAAGATGTGAAGATCGTGCAACTTAATTGCCACGCCTCTCAAGAGATCATGCTAAGTGCCCTGGAGCAATCCTCGAATTTTACCTTTTTATTATTTCAGGAACCATGGGTTAACCCCTTTTCCTTCTCCCCCCCCGAGCATTGGGAGTGGAGAGTCTTTACAGCCTTTGAATATACACCAGCAACGTGGATCAACCGACACCGAGTTTGCACCTATGTGAAGCAAAACATTCCCTCGGAGAGCATAAACCAGCTGAGTGGCTGCGGCCAATTTCTTTTAGCCCTTGACGTCTCCCTATCACAAAATAACATCATCAGACTGATAAATCTATATAATACCCCCAGGACGTTCCCAGCTGGCCTTCTGCTCCAAAATTGGCTGGCGGAACACAACAGCCGAAAGATCCCAAGCATCATCTTCATGGATGCCAATCTCCACCATCCGCACTGGAATCCCTCGGGAATTTGTTCAAATCACAGACAAGCCCGTGATTTGCTGGAGATCTGCGGCAAAAACGGTTTCCGCATTGCTTCCCCTAAGCACATTCCGACTTTTTACTCTTCTCGCGGTGTGGGATACACCATTGATCTAACTTGGGCGAATTATCTGGCCGCTAAGCTGATTTGTAGCTCGGAGGTACCAATAGAAAACCACGGCTCAGATCATCAGCCAATTATCATCCGACTCAACAGATGCGGGCCCCAAAGGGAATCACGATGGACCAGACCCAACTGGGAAGTTATAGATCCAATAGTTGTCCAAGGAAAGTTTGAACAGCTGGCTGAAAAACATCGTTTACTCCGTTTTGATTCCATAAATGGAAATGTGAAAATACTTATGGACGAGTTGCGAGGAGTGCAGGACAGCTTAGGACGACGAACCACTGTCAACAGCTCTAAGGCTAAGTTGTGGTGGTGTAAAACCACCCTAAATCCCATTATTGATGCTAGAAATAGAGCGCGAAAGTGGTTTATACTAACCGGCAGCCCAGAGGCCTCGGATTGTTACAGACAATGGAACACATACTTTCGGGATATGGTCAAGACCCTCAAGAGAAACGCTTGGTGGAGGTTCCTGGAAGACTCGTCGGAAGACACGGTTTTCAAAGCATTATGGTTCACAAAGAAAGCAAAGGCCAACTCAATCCTCCCTCTCCAACGTGAAGGTGGGACAATCACCACTGATAAAAAGGAACAAGCTACATTACTTTTTAAGGGCACGTCTTGTATCTATGCACCGGTAGATATGTCTGACGTCCCACCCCAGACAGCCTCCCGAATCGTCTGTTTCCCCATGATCAAATGCAAGGAAGTTTTGGCCGGGATCAAGAAGATTGCCCCGAAAAAGTCGCCGGGAATTGATGGAATTGCAAACGAGTTGATTAAGGCAGGAGCTAAGTTCTTGGCTCCTCTTTTCACCGACATATTTAACTCTTCCCTAGCTAGCTGCTCCTTTCCCGCCCCATGGAAATGTGCTGTTACTGCCATTATCCCGAAGGCGGGAAAGGACGATTACACTAACGCTAACTCCTATAGGCCCATCGCCCTATTGAGTGGGGCAGGCAAGTTATTTGAGCTTATCATTGCTAGAGGATTAACGGCATGGGCTGAAGAGCAAGGTGTGCTGGCAGACGGGCACTTAGGAGGACAAAAGGGAGCAGGCACGGAAGATGCCCATGTCCTGCTAGATATGTGGGTCCGCCACAAGTGGAACGAGAAAAAACTTGTGGCGGGGTTGTTCCTGGATGTTAAATCCGCTTACCCCTCAGTTCACCCCAGAAGATTGACACATTACCTCTCTCATTTAAGGTGCCCGGCTTACTTGGTCAAGATAATCGAGTCCTTTTTGGTTGACAGACAAACAACGATAAAGATGGATGATTACACATCGACCCCTTTCGATATCGCCATTGGACTCCCACAGGGGTCACCCCTTTCTGTCATCCTATACATTCTCTATAATAATTCCTTGCTGATCAGATCTTTTGACATGCAAGCAGATGAGGTCTCAATTGGCTATGTGGATGATGTCGTTCATCTGGTAGCCGCCAAGACGCCAGAAGTAGTTTTGACCCAATTGAACAACCACGGAGTTCGATCCCTGCAATGGGGGAGGAGGTTTGGGGCCTTATTTGACAGGAAAAAGGCGCAATTTATCTGGCTAACCAGGAGGGCGCATCCTCCCTCCCGCTTTCACTTTGGCGACCAGTTGCTGGACCCTTGCAAGGAAGTGAAATGGCTCGGTATCCTTCTCGATAACAAATTGACATATTCCGCCATGTTTAATCTCCTAGAACAACGAGCGACTGCGACAATCAAACAACTGCAGATGCTGGGAAACTCAAGATGGGGACTTAGGGAAAATGACCGTGTCCGCTTAATGACATTGGTTCTATTACCCAGGGTATCATACGGCGCCCCAGTCTGGGGAACCGTTGCAAATGCATCTAAACTAATCAGGTTGTATGAAAAAACTGATAACTTGGCAGCTTTATACACCTTAGGCACCTTTAGATCGACACCAAAAAAGTGGCACGTTGGACAATCAGCAGTCCCAGGCACGGAGGCCTTTTGCAAGGCTACATCAGTTGGCTTCTATGCCCGAAAGTTCATTCGTCGCCGGCGTGATAACAAGATCCAGGATATGCTGGCTCAGAGGGGCATGGTCAGACCAAATTGGATGGGTCGGCATATCCCAATTGTTGCGCCCCAGTTAGACCGCCTTGCGGGCCTGAAGCCAGAAAGAATTCGAATCAAATACAGCCTTCACAACACCAAGCTTTGATGTGACCCTGTGTTCCTGAACATGAACTTCAAGAAGGAGGATGCGATCACGGTAACAAACAACCTAGTTCTTTCCCTCAGGAACTCTGACGCCAACATGGTTATCTATACTGACGGCTCTTATGATAAGATAAAAGGGGGTGCGGGAGCGGCGGTTTGCCCCGGACAGGACTTAGCCCTCTCAGCAGCGCTGGGGGTAAATGACCTAATCTCAAATCATGAATGCGAAGCAGTGGGAGTTCTCCTGGAGCTCAAACTGCTGCTTATAATCTTGCGGGAGAAGACTGTCTCCGACGCCTTCATCTTAACAGACAATAAAGGGGTTTTACAACGCATGGGAGACTTCAACGCCGCCAAACCGGGACAGTATCTCTTTGATGAAATATTAGATACTTGGTTGCAACTCCCGGCTGACATTAAAATTCATCTGGTTTGGTGCCCAGGTCATGGAGGAATCCGTGGAAATGAGGCAGCAGACCTCTTGGCCAAAGAAGCGACGGAACGAAATTTGGAACCAGACCGGTTTTTGCCAGCTAGTGCGGCGAAGGTTGCCCTGCTCTTAAAATCTCAATTCCTTTATCCCCTCATCAAGGATCTCAAGAAACGCATTTCCCCCCTGCCCATCGCGCAGTCGTCGATTATTAATCAACTCTGCTCCGGACACGCGCCCCTCAACAACTATCTTTTCAAGGTGAAACGAAACCTCGACCCATCCTGCCCACACTGTGCGGGAAAGGAAACCACGGCTCACTTCTTTGATCTATGCCCGAAGTACAAGCGGCAACGCAGAATCCTCCTCAAGCAGGCTAGAAAGAGTAAATCAGTGGTGAACTCCAATCGACCACACCTCCTCCTACATCAACCCAAGGCGCACCCAGCAATCTACACATTCATCAAATCGTCCAGGCAATTTGATCATATTTCTTAGGGCAGGATTGTGTGACCAGGACTGGTTCAACACCCTCTAGATGACTCTGAAACTCCCCACCTTGAGCTGCTACTCTCTTTTCTCCTTTTTTTTTTTTTTTTCTCCTTTTCCTTCTCTCTCTCCTTTTTTGTTTCTTTTTTTGCTCTTGCTGTACTAGACTCCCGCGTACTGTGTGTCCTAACTAAATTAACCGGTTAGAATTAAGCTCTTTTGTTAACTACTGTTTGTATGTAGTCTGATTTTGAATATTCATAGTGTGCAATGCCAACGGCAAAATTACACTTTAAAAAAAAAAAAAAAAAAAAAAAAAAAAAAAAAAAAAGAGACGAGTTCAAACAGGATTCCATTGCAATTCTGTCCGCAACCACAAACTCACCACCCTCTTACACCAAAAAACTCCCAAAACACCCTTCTCAACAGAATCCCACCAACTACCTCCTTGGGCCATGCCCCCCCCTTCCCCCTTCCCCCCCCCCCCCCCCCCCCCCCCAATCCCCCCAACCAAGCCAACATCGCGCCAGACGCGATCATGAACAAAGATGACGCGGTACAGAATGCGACCGAGACGCGCCTGCCCTCCAGGCCACCTAGTTCACCATCCTCGGCCTTTTTAGCCTATCTCTCCAGTTATATCGGCAACCCGCAGAATCGAGCACCCAATGGAGCAATAATAATTGATCCAACCTCGCTTGGGGCCATCCAGATGATGATGGACGCAGAGTCCACGTGTCTAAGTCAAATGGAGCACCGCCTAAATCAATTTCTCAAACTGACTGAACTGTATGAATCCCGCTTTCTAGCCCTGGAGAACAATTGGGCCCCTCCCCAACAAGCATTTCAACCTCAAACTGGAAAACCAACATACGCCAGAGCTACAGGAAACACATCAATGCCCAAAGCCCCAACGGTAGCCCCCCCCCCCCAAAGAATCCTCCTCTGTTCGCTCAAACCTGGCAAAGCAATTATCCACTCCGACCCAAATGAGTTGGCCATTCAATTGGTCCCTTGGGGATGTTTAGTTCAACGAGCAAACAAAGCTCTGCAGAAAATTGATCCACAAATTGAGGGCAAGAGAATCTTGATACAGGCAGCGCAGGTCCTCAAATCAGGAGACGTCTGTTTCTTCTCAAAAAACAAGTCTCATCAGAAATGGCTGATGGAGAACAAGCATCAATGTTCTAAAGAGGTACACCCCCACCCATTAGCAACCCCCAGCACGTACTCCATAATTGCTCATGGCATCCTGAAAACTGTGGATCCGACGGCCCCTGCAACCATCACAAAGATTTTGGGTGAAAACAATTTCTCGGAGGGCGATCTGGTCCGAGTGAAATGGCTCGCTGACAACTCTGAGACAACAAAACGGGCTGGGTTGCTGATCCTCTCATTCAGCAACAAGGACACCGCAGCACGAGTTGAAAAGTCAGGAATCTTCTTAGATTACAATTATCATTGAACTACAAAATTCAAACCGCAACCCCCTCAATGTTTCAAATGCTTGAAGATGGGCCATTTTGGCCAGTGGTGTAGGGAGAAAGCTAGATGTGGTAAATGCGGTGATGAGCATGTTACCAAAGACTGCCCTGAAGGCCTCGGAGGCATCAAGACCTGTGTCCTATGCAAATAAGGCATGAAGATGAAGATTGCAGGCATCACCAAAGTAGACCACACACCATTCAATGTCACATGTTTCTTCAAGAATACCTGGCTAGAGAAAAGACACATTTCACTTAAATGATAAATACAACAAACTTAACTCATGTTTTACATTCTTCTTCTTCCCCCCTTTCCCCCCCCCCCCCCCCCCCCCCCCCCCCCCCCCCCTTCATCCTCCTCCTGATTTAGATTCAAATGTTTTTCTTCCAGTATTGTCTTCAAATGCAATGTATCAAAATTTTGAACCGCGCACGGCCCATCTTTATCAATGTTTGAAAATTCTACAATTGAATTGCCATGCTTCTAAAGAAATCACGCTAAGTGCTCTGCACCAATCATCTGACTTGACGTTTTTACTTCTCCAGGAGCCTTGGGTTAACCCGGTCTCTCTTTCCCCCCCTGAGCATTGGGAGTGGAAAGCCTTCACAGCATTTGAATACAAGCCAAGCACATGGAACAATTGCCATCAAACCTGCTGTCAGCCTTAGAGCTAATACAATTAGCCTACAAGTCTTCCTTACACACATTTTAAGACCAAAACTTAATCATATCTTTTACAGTTTTGAACTTAAACTTGTTTTGACTTCAGATTCTGTTTCCTCATCATGTTTTAGCCCTAGTTACAGCTGAGCACTTTCTCTATATCTTACTCCTTCATATAGTAATGAATTGCTGGTGAATTTATTCTATATACTGTTACGCAGTGTTTCAGATGCAAGCTGACCACAAGCCAGCACTGCTTATGTCATCAAACTATGAAAATTTTCAAGTCTGAGTATCCTCTACACCCCAGAAGATACACAGACTCCAGAATACTACACAACAACCACACACTTCAGAAAAAGCACTTCAACCAGTTGACCTCCAGCAGTGTCACGCTCTGTGATGCCAAGGACTAAGATCCTTCTAGCTACACAGAATGCAAAGATAGAAAAGGGTGGTAATATGGTGGTGATATGAGATATAAAAAATATAAGGATATATTTTTTAAGGAGGGGCCTTCAAGCAGGGGTGGTTTAGTTCCCTCCACAGGTTTTCTTGCAAAAGCAGAGGAAATTGGTGACCTGTTACAACTGGGGCCTGCAAGCAGGGGTTGTTTTGATCCCAGTAAAGATGGCTAGAAGGGCCACAACTCCTGAAAGAAAGGACTTACTGTTATGGTCTTTTCTGGAAGGAAGGGGCACTTCTATGGGTTACTGGACAGGCTGAGGCGGTTGGATTGATGGGCTAAAGACTGGCAGTTGGTGAAGAAAGAGGGCTGAGTTATCAGGTCTATAATAGACAAACTTACAGGGCAGGACACTGGTTACTATGACTGGTGGAATGCTATGTATGTATGTTGTATGTATAAAAGATGATGGGGAATAAAGCAAGGGGAAAGAAAAGCCTCTTAAATATCTTCTTTGGAGCCTTGGTGGCGAAACAGGAGGGCTAGAGAGGGCTGTCCTGTGTCATGATTCTTAGTAGTAACTACTAAGGATGCGCCATGACAGATTGGCAATGATGTCAATGGTTGACATGTGAGTGTTACCACAGTTACTGTCATGTAATAAGGTTCAAGTGTGCGCTTCAGAGTGCCCAACTGAAGTGGTAACTATGTAAAACATCTGTCATGATTACCATTGGTAATCTGTCATCCCAATTGGGCCACAAATGTCAAATATGTATTTTAAAGATATTTACATATGTCTCTTTCAAGTTTTTATATAATATTATTTATGTATGATGTTTATTCTGTTCGTCATACATGTTGTATATTCTACTATTCATGTGTATCCTCATGATTATAGTAGTTAAAGTAGATTTACTATGAGAAGGAGTAAAGTTAAAGGGGTACTTTGGCTGGGGTACCCTAGGTTATTATACGCGTAGAATCAGAATATTAAATAATATTCTGTATTTTATATGTATTTTACATGTGTTTTTATGTTTTATTTATTATTTTATTGCTTTGTGAGTATCAATGCAATACTACATCTCCATATGTAACAGTGGTAATTTATCTGTTATATTATTAGTGCTAGTCAGGTTGTCTCTGACATAGTAGCAAGCTGACAAGCAGCTTCCTCACCAAGGTTTTGGAATATTAAGTAAGGCCCTCACTTCTCTGATTACTTCCCAGTTCAACTGTCATTTAATCAACCAGTGAGTCCCTTCTTCTGCTACATCATCAACTTTTCTCCAATCCTTTATCTCTAGTCTGTCTGTTCTGTCTTATCCTCCCCCTTTCCTTTTCCTACTAAATCACTGGCAAACCATTATTGGTATAACTCCATAGGATTAAATCCTGCTTAATAAAGCCTCAACTAGCACCAGATTGATTGATCACTCCTTGATCTTATCCCCTTGCATTTTTGTTGATTTTATCAGGGAAAATCAACCAGGTTTCCATCTAAGGATCCTTGTGTCAGTTTCTTTTGACCAGAAAAAGATTGGCTGGCTTCAGTTTCCTTTGACCAGGCTCCTTCTCCCAGTTTCATTTGAGGAAGAAGAGGCTGACCCTCAGTTGGCAGCTCCCCAGATCATTTAAGATCTTTTATTTATTATTTTATAACTAGTGTTTCTTTTCCTACTAAGTAATTTATCACTTATCCCTCCCCAATTCCTTGTGTTCTGTTGTCACTCAAGAGACACAGGCTCACACCTGCACATATGTCAAACAAGACATTCCATCTGGGGAAATAATCCAGCTAAGCAGCTGCAGCCAATTTCTCCTTGGACTTGATGTCATCATCTCTTCAAAAATTACATTAAGGCTGATCAATCTGTACAACACGCCTAGAACCTTCCCGGCGATACCCCTCCTCCAGCATTGGCTTACCGACCACAACTGCCGCTCCGTACCAACCTTCATCTGTATGGACGCAAACCTCCATCATCCACATTGGAATCCGCCAGGTATTCACTCCAACCATCAACAAGCCAGAGAACTCCTTGAAATCTGTGGAAAACACGGCTTCTGTGTTTCCTCCCCTAAGCATATTCCCACTTTTTACTCGACTCGGGGAATTGGCTATACTATTGACCTTACTTGGGCCAACTTTCTAGCATCTAAGATCATCAGCAAAACAGAAACACCGCTTGAAAACTGTCAACAAACTGTACTCTATTCCACAAATTGTGGCGTGTACAGTAAGGAATAAAAAGTCTTACACTTAAAAAAGTGTAATAAAAATAACAATAAGCAAAATTACTTTGGTGTTTTGTTAAAAACACTAAGTATTAAAAAAAACAGGTTACTACCCTGCTGCCAGACTTCTGTTATGGGAATAAATATCCTCAGAAGGGCTAACCAGACTTTAACACGGTTCTTCCAATTAAATTAATGAGTATTAATTTGATTGGGGGGATTTGAAGAAATATAACTATTAAAGATAGTTATAAGTATAAAAAGGCCAGTCCTCCTTACTTACAGGAGAAGGTGAGCGCCTTGGTAGCTTATAATAAGCTATCTAGTAATGGTTAAAGTTGTTGGGGGGAGGATGTCTTCAGTTTGGTGAAGAAACCTCCTCCTTAAATATTAAATATTTTGTATTAATCCCTCTGAAATTTGTTTGACAGTGGGGATTGGGGTAATGTTAGCAGGTGAATCTGATCAGCCTTTTCGTGGTAAGAAGTGAAACATGGTTTCATTTTTAATTAAAATGATGCCATATTTATTTCACATTTAATTAAAATAATTTAATGTTTATTTTTCTTAATTAAACTAAATAAGTATTAATTACATGTAATTATAACTTCCTTTGGGGTTAGTGCTTGGAAAAGAGCTTGCTCTGGAGAGTTAAACAAGTGGGAATTAATTCATAATTTATTGTTGCATAATTAATGTATTTTACATAAAGATTTACCTTGATTTATGTGTAATTTTATACTATAAATTACCATGTGTTAATCTTGGATCTTCCAGGATTTTCAAGAAGAAAACTATGCCAATAAATGGTTCTTCATCCATTTATTGCATGTTTGAAAATTAATTTTCCAAAGATTTTCATTAATTCAATTATAACTTAATTTTGGTAAAAAATAGAATAATTTAAATAAATGATTTTATTGAATTTGGTCATGAGTGTGACTTGAACTCAGGCCCTTATATTTATAACAGTTATTACCAAGCCAGTCCTTAAATGTTAGGCTATTATACAATTTAATAAATGTTAAAGTCTAATTTCCTTTTTGTTAAGACTGTCAATGTAAATAAAAGGTAATAATAAAAATAAAGAATAATTATAATTATTCAAGCTTGCAGTATCAAGTATTACATGTTACATACTACATGTAATATCTTGGTGGCTGACAAGAACCATGGGTTGGATCATCAACCAATTGTAATCAGGCTGAAACTACAGGGCCCTCAAAAACGCCTACAACACTCTGGACCCCATTGGGCAGTATTAGACCCATTAATTGTCAAACAGAAATTCACGCAGCTGGCTGATTCACATACTCATGTTCTTGATACCATTGATAGGCAAGTGCAGATGCTCACGGAAGATCTAGGTGCCTTGCAGAAAAGCCTAGGAAAAATGGTATCAAATAATGGATCCAAGGTTAAGTCCTGGTGGTGCAAGGCCACCTTGGACCCAATTGTTGATATTAGAAAAAGAGCTTGCAAATGGTTTATACTGACAGGTAGCCCGGAAGCCTCTGATTGCTACAGACAGTGGAACGTGTTGTTTCGTGACACTGTTAGAGTACTCAAGAGGAATGCCTGGTGGAGGTTCCTGAACGACTCATCCAACAACACTGTCTTCAAAGCCCTTTGATTCACCAAGAAATCAAAAACCAATTTGATTCTCCCTCTTTGACAGGCAGACGGCATTATCACCACTGACAGGGCGGAACAAGCTGAGCTCCTTTTTAACGGAACTTTGTGCATTCAGGCTCCGGTTGACCTATCTGACATCCCACCGCACACCAATTTCTTTTGGCGTGCGGGGCCTACATGCCAAAACAAATTGGTGTGTGGGACCTGCACACCAAAAATTGGTGTGCGCTCCCACATGCCCTTTTTTTTGGCGTGTAGGCTGCGCACGCCAAAAAAAAATGGCATGCGGGTTGACGTTGGCGTGCGTCTATCAATGCCCCACTTTTTTCCTAGTGTTTCTTTTTCTCACTTGATTTGTGGTTCAGCGCTCCAGATCAGTTTTTTCTTTCACTATCATCCTGTTCTTTCATTTTTTCATTTCTCACTCTTGGTGTTCTTTAGGTTTCAATTCTGCTCATCTAGTCGATAGTTGTCAAAGGTTATTCTAAATCCTGTGGTTGTAAACATGTTCGAAATATATTTTGCTCCTGGGTTCCTTTTTTCCAAAGTCTCACATCATTGTTTGACCATCTCCCTTTGCAGCGCTCTAGGTTTGCATTCTACCCATTCAGTCGTTCGCCACAAAAGGGTAATCTAATTCCTGTGGTTGGAAACAGCATACCCTTACTTTCTTGAGTAAGAATAGTGTGGTATAGGTCTGTCAAATGAATGTAGCTTGGAATTGTGAGTACAACGCGCACGAAAAAGAAGAACAAAAACACTGTCAAAAGGATGCGGAGCGATTAGATACAACGCCGGGGTGAGCCACAAGGCGACTCAAATGGTAAAAAGAAGTATCGGAAAGATAACAGATCAGAAAATTGGCTCTATTTTTTGAAGTAAGGGCCGTTGCCGCCGTTGGGGATGAAACCGTTGTCCAAACCGTTAAACCCAGGCTGAGCAAGTCCACCGTTGTTAAAACCGAGGCCACTGTTGTAAGTGGAGCCGGAGTTGCGGGCAGAGGCGGAGTCGGAGCTTTCACCACTGTTGACACTATTACCCCAGGGGCTGGATGTGGCCTGGTAGAAACGGTTGTTGTTTGCTTGGGCGGCTTGCTGGTCGTAGCTACTCACGAAAGCTCGGGGGTTGTGTCTGTTGTCGCGGAGCTGTAATCAGCACACAACAAAAAGTAGACCAAAAAAGGCCACACAAGTACTCACTGCACTGGTGAAGCAATGGCAACTTGAAAGAATAGAGGAGTAAGCGACACGAAGGGTTGGTTTCTCAAGAAAGAGAAAGCTCAGAAAGAAAGCTTGAAGGCTCACCGGTAGCCAAAAAGCAAACAGCATAGGCAGTGGACAACATTAGGGCAGGTTTGAAGTTTTTCTGGTTGAAATGAAAGACGATTAGAGGGTGATGTGATGTAATGAGATTTGAAGGTCTATGTACAAGTTGGGGAATGGTGAAGAATACTGGGCGGAATGAAAGCTCTCTTTGTGGATTTTTCCTGGTTCCTCCCACTGTGAATTAGGTCCGCTCAACCATACTTGTCTTCATCTTCAAGGCACCTCTCACTCAAGGTCGTTGGGAGGCAATCCCTTTTTCCGCTTCTGGATCTATAAACCTGAGGGGTCTCCACAGCGGTATCAATTCTCACTTGGCCGAGTTGATCTTTTGATGTCTGAAGCAGCTTCTGGCTGTCCAACAAGCTGACCGGAAACGAAGTTTGGTCTAACAAAACGTTCAGCGAAGACCACGCAAATTTTCACGAGGTTCAAAGACAAATAAATTCGTAATTCATGAGTCTCACCAACCATCACAGAGGGGTAAAGAGTTGAGCTACTGCCACCTGAGATTTAGTCCCGAATGCATTTACGGGAACAGCTCGGGCTAACTTCGTAGTCGATCGCGAATCACCCATCGGCTAGCGGTAGCCACGGTATTACTGCAGCGTTTCCGCTTGGTAGTGAGAATGGTCTGTCTGGTTTGCAAATCAATCGCTCCGAAGGGTGTATTCGCTTGCTTCCCCTTGAGCAAGCCTAGGCCAAAATCGCAGAGCATTGTGGTAGGCATTCAATCAGAATCCATGTCGGTATAAGAAAAGACTGTTGTCGGCCCTCACTTCCCTCTCCAGGCGACTTACACCAATTCACCTCATACTTTATTATTTCATCCTATTATTAATATCTGTCCGGTTACAGATTTTCTTGCCAACCAGGTGTCCATTTCTTGAAACTCTCAACATCACCCCCACCCTTATCGCTCCCCCTCTATCATCCATCCAACATGCAGTTCATCACTCTGGCCGTTGCGTTTGCTTTTTTCACCGGCAAGTCTCTGTCATCACTTATTGCGCCTT
Source organism: Puccinia hordei (assembly GCA_007896445.1). Taxonomy (NCBI): domain Eukaryota; kingdom Fungi; phylum Basidiomycota; class Pucciniomycetes; order Pucciniales; family Pucciniaceae; genus Puccinia; species Puccinia hordei. Next base: position 324,169 of record RDRW01000216.1, on the reverse strand, counting down.
GCGGCCAGTAATTAAGTACAGCCAGCTAATCTGACTCCATCCGATAATTACAGGTGTTACTTCATCGCCGGTGCCTATTGACCGTAGAACTAGAACTGAGTGAGCAAATTCCATTTACGACCTTCATCGCAACAAGCAAAAGCTAATTCTCTTTCCGCATTTTAGCGAGCCCTTGCAGGCAAGTAATGAAGCTTCAGCCAGTGGCGCTGCGGCTGCAAATACCTTTGGCCAATCAGCCTCGGCAAACGCAGCAGCTGCTGCCCATGCCCACGCGGGTCAGCCACCTTTTGTCGGATCGCCAGAGTCTGCTGCGGCCCACGCCAGCGCGACGGCCCACGCTCAATCACAGACCACTGGAATCCGCCCGGATTCGAACGCCAACGCCGCCGCATCTGCTCATGCTCAATCGTCCGGCCTTCCGGCTCCTGCATCAACTCCTGGTAGCCCGCTTAGCCTCGGACGCCCTCCCATCGCATCCCCAAGTGGCTCCATAACTACCAGCAGTGCTTCAAGCAAGGCCCCCTTCTCACTTGGTGACCTTGGTATCCCAGGATTAGGTGGTCTCGGAAGCTCTCCAAGCGCCTCATCCTCTTCAAGCTACTCTTCCAGCAAGGGCTCAACAGGAGGCATGGGTATCCCCGGCCTAGGCGGCATGGGTATTCCCGGTCTAGGTGGCATGGGCATCCCCGGCCTAGGTGGCATGGGCATCCCCGGCCTAGGTGGCATGGGCATCCCCGGACTAAGGGGAGCTGGTGGCGCCACGACTCCAACCTCAGGTGGCTTTGGTAAGTCAGAGGTAACCGGCCTCGGCGGTAGCACTCCCTCTGCATCCAGTGATTCTCCCAATAAAGGAGGCTCTCTCCTCGAAGGCATGGGGACCCCCGGACTCGGCGCTCTTGGTGGCTCTTCGACTGGTTCAGCCTCTGCACCAGGTGACTCATCTAGCAAGAATGGCTCTTTCCTCGGTGGCATGGGCATTCCTGGCCTCGGAGGTAATGGCATACCTGGCTTAAGCGCTTTCGGAAGCTCTTCAAGCAGCCCCTCCGGATCAAGCGACTGGACAAGTAAAGTTGCCTCAGGCATACCCGGCCTCAGTGGTCTCAGCGGCTTGGCCTCTTCGTCCGGCTCTTCATCACATGGCGGAAGCGGATCCCCTTCAATCGCTCCCCAATCTCATGGCTCAAGCGGGCCACCTCAAGATGGCGGGCCGGGCGGTGATGCGCTGCGATCCATGATAGGAGAGCAAGCAGGTGACGGATATGCATCTCCAAGCGGCCGCCTCAATGGACCCCCACCGTCATTCCCTGCACGACCAACTCCTTCAGGCCCACCAGCCTCCATCAATGGCCCACCAGCCTCCATCAATCGCCCACCAGCCTCCATCAATGGCCCACCATCCTCATCTCTCCCACACCCTCACTCATCGTCCGGCGTTTCGGCCAGCTCCGGTGCATCCGCGGCTGGCGACTCATTTGACTGGAATGGCATCCTATCCGGTTCCCATACAGAACCCCACTCCGGGAAACCCATGAGCGACGAATCTTATGAGTCAAGCCGACAAGACAGTCAAACCGGTGACTCCACCACCATGTATGCCACTGAACCGCATTCTCCCGGTCACAAATCGCATGACCAAAACCAATTGTATGCTGCGCAATCTGACCAAGGTGGCCTTGGTCAATTTTCCCATGGTGCTCTGGGTGGTGGCTTCCCGGGCTTTGGTCTTTTCGGCGGAGGTGGCTTTAGTCAAGCGCCCGGTGGTGGCCTGGGTGTTGGAGCTATTCCCGGTGGTGTAGGAATAGGAGGCCTGGCTTCTGGTATCTTGGGTACTGCCCTTGGGGCTGTAGGGACAGCCGCTGGAATACTGGGAGGCGGCTTAGGCGCTGGGGGACCAGGCCCCGCGTTCTGATTTCAACCGGGTTATTCGGTTTTCAATAGGTTCGCTTCATTTGCCCTCTCTAAATCAGCACTGTGCTTTGCTCACATCTCAGTTTTTACGTCGCAGAACATCATGGACACCTTTCTTGGCTCTACTTTTGGTTTCTTCAAAATTTATATTTATTTCATGTTAATTTTTAACTTACTTCACAGCTGGCTGTAAACCTTGAAATTATGCTTGATGAGAAACACATGACAAACGTTCACCTATTCCACCTCCCAGTGCTATCACTCCACGGTGCGGCGTACACTCCATCACATGGAAACCCCAGGGGTCGCTTTTGCCTTTGCAACTCATTCTTGCCTGACGAGAAAGGGGAATTCGTAAAAGCCCCGGGCAGGAAGAAAAGTTACCACGCACCTACGTGAAATTTACTCCATTAACAATGAGCTCCACAGCTTGCCAAAATCAGGAAGAAAAAAACACCAAAAATCAATGAGGAGACACATGGCAGCGTCTATCTATCTCCCCCAAACCAAACTTTACTGATCTAGCTTGTCACTACTTCCGAAACCTTGTCTACAAATTTGTCTACACGTCCCCTGAGATATCCCTTGATAACCCAATGTATGGTGACATTCACTTTTCAACTGAATTTCACATTGGCTGTTGTTCATGAAGCACACATGATCCATGTGTGGTAGTTTGAAGCGGCAAGAAAAACTGGAAAACTCTGGTACGGCACCAGGATTTCTCAGACGTTGGCCATGTTATGGAAGCCTTGCAATTCAGTTATTTACCAAAGGTAACACCCCATTGCTCTTGACGTCTGTCACTTGCAAGCCAGCAGCAATTACTGCAATCAAGCAGAATTTTAAGCTACTTGTTAACCACATGGATATCCTCTACGGGGAACTCACTCGGCCTGAAATCAGGATTATTAGTTTACCAATGAAGGAATCCATCGAATGATGTAATGACATCTTGAAGATGTACGGTTCCAAGGAACAAAACCCCAATGACCAAATTTTCCCATCTCTGATCTACACCGGTACACGTCATCGCACCCTTCAAGTGCTGGAGGTGTTACACCAAGCTTGAGGCACACCGCAAAGTCATCTGAGTGCATACAACTCTCTTGCCCGCCAACATGTTGCTTGTACTGGTGAATCGGACAAACGGGATACTAGGAATGACTTTTCTCAAGAAACTTTTCCAATCCTCTCTGGAAGACCAAGGCATGTTAAATTTCAGTTGGATTGGTTGTGGATCAACAGCAATTTCCTCATGAATTTTCTCATACCCAAGAATGTACGAGTTTGCTAGACAGTTGATTTTGTTTTTAGCTTCTTTGACCTTCTTGAATCCATTTTTTTCCCCGCTGTCACTATTCTCATCCATAATATCCCCATTTTTATTGGAAAATATATCCTGTTTTTCAGACATTTGAAGAAAAAAATTCAATGACTTTGCAGTCATGATGGGTTTTGTGTTTGGGTGAAAATGGTTGCACCAGTGCCAAGGCAAATTGAATGCATCATTTCTTGGATCTTGACACAAAAATTATTTTTAATTTAATTGACAAGAAAAAGAATTCAATTGGCACTAACAAGGTGAATGTTCATTGAGCATAGTATTTTGAATTGCTCAACTTGAGTCCCAGTTCCTGTTTTATTTAAGAAAAAAATTAGCCAGTAATTTTGTAGTGCAAGAATAAAATCTTTTGGCATTCCCTATTATTCTCACCAAGCAGGTGTGAGAATCTTTTTTTGTCAAAGGTAGAAATCCTTTGACAATAAAAGATTCTCACACCTGCTTGGTGAGAATAATAGGGAATGCCAAAAGATTTTAGCAAGAGATGGTTGCAGACCAGGGGGGATCCCTCCAGCAGAGGAGGTTGTATGACCTCCTCAACCGGAGGGGAATCCCTCCGGCAGAGGAGGTCATACAACCTCCTTGACCGGGGGGGATCCCTCCGGCCAAGGGGGTTGTATACCTCCCCGGCAGGGCGTGCAAACCGCACGCCCTGGTTTGAACAGGGTGTGTGGCTGCACGCCCATCCTTGGGGGAGTCGCAGGCCTGTAGATGGGTGTGCAGTGCCCACACGCCCAAAACAGGGTGTGCAGCACGCATGCCCGTCAAAAAAAGGGTGTGTGGGCTGCACGCCCTTTTTTTGATGGGTGTGCCCCTGGTGTGGGCGTGCATTTATCAATACCCTCCCAAAGAGCCTGCATGACAGGGATTAAAAAAGAAGATCTTGAAGCGCCCACAGAACAAACAAATAGAATTTATTCACATTGTACACAATAAAAACACTTAAACTCTGACAAGTGTGATCAACAAGTACATATCACATTTAAATCAATACATTTTGACATGTAATTGAAACCTTTTGATCAATACATCTAAAAAACCTTTTCAGAAGTTCAGAAGCGCCTCAAGATGCCAAAAATGGAAAATAAACAGACTGTACCAATAGTAGACAGCCTGTACATATGGAAATTTGAGAATAACTACATGCATTTATATTAAATCTTAAACCCTTCCTTTTATTTTTTCCCATAGCCAAAAATCCATCCAGTGTTTCTCCATCAGGAGCCCAGAAAGGCATCTAAGGAGCCCTTCTTTCCCCTGTATTTTGATTCCTGATGCTTCACCATATATACTACCACACTTACCCACATATCACCATAGTTCCCCTATTGTTATTCTGTCAGGTAAGGTCTTAGTATCTATTCTTTAGCCCCTCTTTACTCCCTTGAAATTTCTCAGTGTCCATCCAGCCATCCCAACAACCTTTCCAAGCGCTTCCAACTGTCCAACTTTCCCCTTGAAGAACCTCAAGACTGTTATTCTAATATTAAGTTTTTATAACTGCAAACCAAAACCAGACTATGAAGAAGAAAAGAAAATATGAGAACAAAGAATTTGTAGGAAAGATTTTTAGAAAGAAAGAAAGAAATTTGTACCACTTGAACAATAGTATATTGGTTTTTTATGAATAGAATAGATGAAGAAGATGTGAATCAAGGATTTTTCTGAGAAGACAAGTGAAAAAGATTCAGCAAAGAGACATCAAGCAAAGAATAAAGAAAACAAAGTAGACAAATAACAAACAGAGATAGAAAGAACCAGAAGTGCCTTTTTCAATAAGAGGAAGACTACGGAAGTGTGTAAAATAGCTGAGAGACACAGGAGAAAGAGCAAGAAACAAGGAACAAGAAAAAAGAAGGTGAGTAAGGGTTTGATTGGTTAAGGCGGATGGGAGTAGTACATTACAACTGTGTGCTTGAAGTCTTGAGGACTTGATCTTGAAGAGTTGATGTATCTTGAAGAATTGATGTAGTAGTTGGAGACTTGACAATGGAGTAGTTGCTGTCTTCAGGTTTCAATTCCTCCTTTGCTTGAGAAGTCAAGAGATCAGAGTCATGAAACCTAACCAATTGCTCTTCTCTGTAAACCCTTTTGTAAGGCACAAAAAGGGGCTTGAGAGTATTTGACTTGACTACTGAGTTTTTAACAACTGTTAAGGTATTTTTACTAGTAAGTAGAAACCCCTTTCTCTTGAGATTCTCCACTATCTTTATCCTGGGATATAAGCCACTCCTGTTTTCAGGCCCCAGTGTTTCCAGGTACCTAAATCCTCTGCTTTGAAAGATACCTTTGAGGGATTAAACCACCCCTGATTTATCAGGCCCCTCAGGTTTTTAATTATATTAAATTTATTTAATATAATTAATTATATCTTTCTTATTAAAATCCCCACATTCCACATATCTTCTTTGGAATTACCCTTCATATATGCCATCCCAGAGCTTTCTGCTCTTTGGCTTTTATTTTTTCACCTTGTGTAGCTAGAATGAGTACTCCTTGGCATCACAGAGGCTGACATACAAACACATCAACAAAGTTTAAAAATTTAAACAAAGAAACACAAAACTTCATTAAAGTATCTCCCCACAGCAATATCAATACAATTCCTTATAAAATAAAATAAATTCTCTCTACTACTACAATCCATTTCTCTCTCACTGAACCAACTTTCACCTCAGATCTTCCCATCACATCCCATGACATCTCATCAGATCCTCTTCTCTTCCCCTCATCTTCCTCTCCTCTCTTAAACAACAACTCTCCACTTTGAATTCTTCTCAAGTCAGCTAGCCATTGAAACAACTACCTCTACCCTTTTAGGTATGAGATGAAAATGTTTTCCTCTATAACCAAAAACATGTATTACATATGCAATTCTATAACATGAAATAAAATCTTTTAGTCCTTGATACTCTTTCAAAACCCACTTTTGGGCTGTCTCAATTCATCACCATCACAAGAAATTGACACCAACAACTCAGAGAGACTTTCTAACAACAATTTTTCCAGCTAAAAGTTTGTCCCATGCTGGACCCAGCCAGACCCTAGAGCCCAAACAGTTTCTCAGAGGTAATCACACAGCCTGTATACTGGAGCTGTACAGGCTGTATTGATGCCTGTGGCTGAATACCCCCCCTTTTTTTTTGGATTTTCAGTCTTGCAAGCCTGAAAGCTTCTCTGTATTGACTGTACTTGTATGGGGGGGTTCACATCTGAGATTTTAGCAAGTTTGCTGATATACCATCAGCCTGATGATGTAAAAAAAAGACGTAAAATTCTTATATCTTAGGCCAAAATCCTGTGACCTTATCAACTCAACCAATCAGCAAAGTCACTAAAATCTCAGACGTGTCCAGCGGTGTTCTGATAGCCCAATTCACGTGCTATTTTCTGCAGATGTTGAAAAAACAATATTGCTCGTTGCTCAAAGTTCTTGCATCAAATACCATAAAATGACATTGAACTTGATTGAAGGATGCGTAAAGCTTGCTCGTCGTTTTTATTTCATTTGACGACGAGCACCTACGTCAACTGGGCTAACACAATCGTCTAATCGATCCTGCCTATTCCGTCCAATCCTCCTTCATCCGAGTGCTTTTTAATGTCTATCGCAAGAATTCCTACCACCAAGCATCTTGGCTTAAAAAGTTGATGGGGATAGAAGTAGTAAAATACAAACAACTGGTTATTATTAGTGACTCATCCTCAAGCTGTCGACCAGTTCCGTGCTGATTTTGGTCGCCTGAAGGACTGGTTTTCTTTTGGACAAAAAACAAACGGAAGTGCGATATGTAATCATCGCAGGGAATCTTCTTCGCGACTCCAATTCACGGCCTCCGTCTGACTGCTGGTTCGGGTATGTGATGATGATGTTGATGATGGGACCAGTAGGTTGCCGCTGCCTTTGATTCCGAACTAGCAGATAAGATGAGTTTGTTTTTGAATCGTTCGAATTACGATGATGATGACGACAGCATGAAACAAAGGAGAATATAATGAGTGAAAGATGTTTGTAATTTTTTTGTGAAAAAAGGATTGTTCATTTATATTTTTTAAAGATGCAGACGAACGGACTATCATCGATTTAAAGGTGGCAAGAGAGGAGTGCCAATCTTGAACTCATGCATTCAATAACCTGGTTCTGTATTTTTCTTCGATCTCATATGAGTCAATATTCTAAGCAGGTACTGCAGATACGCAGAGCGAGAAAGAGCAGCCGACTCCCATCTTCTTTTTCAAGACGTTATTCTGATTGAGGAAAAAGGATGAGCCCTTTATATTTACTACGAAGGTTCAAAGTCTACCTTGCAACAATATTTGGACACCGAGACATGATGTATTGGGAAAGAAGACAGGTTGTGGTGGCTACTCGATCTGTTTTGCTTGCTGCTTCGATTAAGGCGAAGACTGCAGAAGAAAGGACTTGGAGGAAGGGCACCTGTTCGGTGCCCCGAAATGGAGTGGTGCACATTGATAGGGTGCGAGGGAAAGGGTGAGGAACAAGGTAATGGGTGGATGGGTCTACAGCTCGACTCGGAGAGGTACCTTGTTTCCTTCCTCGTCCACTTCTTCTTCGAGTTCAAGCTCCCCAGCGTCAGCAATGACAATCTTCTCAACCGGTCTGTCCCTACTATCAGTCTCGGAGGATTCGATGTCGTAGACGACGTCCTAGAATGAGAGCAGGAAATCATGAGGATCACTCATGATTGAGGAGGAGGGAAAAGGTACACACCATGCCGTCAACGACCTTGCCGAACACGACGTGTTTCCCATCGAGCCAAGAAGTCACAACGGTGCAGAGGAAAAATCTGATGTGATCATTCATTCGGTCAATTTATCGACATCTCAAGCAAGGTCCGATTTTTTCCACTCAACTGAGAACCATTGGTGTCTCGGCCTGCGTTCGCCATCGAGAGTGTCCCAGGACCTTCGTGTTTGTATAAGAAGTTCTCGTCTTTAAATCTATCATGCGTTCAAAAATCCGTAAAAAAGTATCAAAACAACCATCAAGTCCAGCACAATTCAAATGTAGTGCAAGGTGCGAGTGATCGTTTGAGTGTTGTTGTTTTTATTGAAATTTCACTGACTTGCTGCCGTAGATTGATTCACCACCGGTTCCATCACCCTTAGTGAAATCTAGTAAAAGCCGTTCCAATCCAGAGTCAAGAAGAAATAGAGATCATGGTCAGGTGAAAATTACTCACCACCGCCTTGAATCATCTGAGAAGATAAAAAGCACCGATCGGGCAAATCGATGAAGGAAGGTAAAGAAGAATGCCAGTTCAATAATGATGCCTTCTTGACAGTCATTTCAAACCTGAACCAGAGCAGAAGGCTTACAAAACTTTTGATAACTCGATGAAAGCTAGATCCCTTGTATGCTAAAGGAGTGCCACTTGGAGATTTCGTATTACCAATAGCCAGGACTCTAAAATTTTCGGACGTTTTGGGTGTCCTTTTGAACAGTGCAATCACGATCCTTCCTAACGGCTTTTGACCACCCAAAAATATTCTAACATCAGAACAGTGGAATTCTCAGATTGACTGAGGATATAAGGAAACCAAATTATCAATTTACCTTCCCGCCACGTGTCATATCGAAGTAGACTCTAAATGTAATAAACAGCAATCAAATCAATTGTATTTGTTTAGTTTCAAGACGAAGGGTTATAGGTGGGGCAATTTTTACAAAAGTCGAGCCGTTCTTGACGCACTTCGAGACTATTACTGGGCCTTTTCGAGGCTGCTGAGATGCCATAGTGGTGTGGAGGATGATGGCAACGAAGGCGCTGAGGAGCCAGGAGAGTAAAGTGGTCGAACGCATTTTGTGGAATGACTTTTTCTGAAGCTTCTGGATTGATTGAATATGTTTTCTTGACTGACTCTGAGGAGATTTGGATGTGGTTGAGTGCTGGTGCCAACCTAACCTGCTGGTGCGAGTGCACACCGCTCTTGATAGGCTGGTAACCATGTCGACAACCTGTCACATTAAATGTTCACACCGCTGCGTAAGTCAAAGTGATGGCTGAATCAGGTGGCAATCGTTTCCCAGCAACATTGGGAACCTGAATTGGTGCAACCCCCACAGTTGTCACATGGGCTGTTGCGAAAAATCCTAAATTTCAACCAAGCTGAAAGATAACTGCACATTTCTCTTCGAGACCAGTCTCTCTCCAATTCTGGTACCCTTTTTTTGGAAAATCCACGGCGGATAAGTCAAAAGGCAAAGTGGGCTCTTACAGAAGTGGAGCAATAAAATTAGCATAGAAGTTAAAAACAATTTCTCTATAATTCTCCAAAGCTAGAATATTTTTTCTGCAAATCTTTTTCAGTATCTATCAATCCATCCTCCTCTACCCCATCAACATCACAAGTTTCAGTAACAGATTTAACATACTTCTCCAAAATCACTGTGCTGGTAGGTTGTACAAAACTATCTGAACTATCCTGATAACTTAGTGAAACTGTCCTCTTCCCCACTGTATCATTACTATCATGCAGAGTGAGATACTTTTCTCTCTTGTTTTTATTATGATTATATAATTTTTAGCCTCATAAAATGGGGAATTATAAACATACCACCCAGAAGCAAAGATGATGTATAGCAAGTAATGTTGTAGGGAGATTAGGATTCAAAATTCCCAGGAAATAACCCTATTTGTTGCCAAAAATTGAAATATAAGATTCATTATTTTAATTGGTATAAAAACATTTTGCCAGAATGGGAAATCATGATGGTTCACTAATCTGAAGAAGCATTGCTTGCGGAGTAATTGTGGCCGGAAGAAAATTAACACTTCACCTCTAGACTACTGAAAGAAAACCCCATCATCCAATCAGCAAGTTTTCGAAAACCGAATAAATATTTTCATGCAAGGTTAAGATGGAGTTTTATTGTGTAGAATTGTAATAGAGTGGCCAATAATACACCATACATACAGCAACATATTTTAGCAACCGGTTTAATCAACCTTCAAAACAGTTTTCCAAGTAAAGCCCCGGACCAAACGGCACAAAAATTGAGCTGGACAAATCAATTTCTAATAAATTTTAAACATACTTTCACAACCACTGAATGGGGATAATTTGGAAATATTATCAGAACCCTCTCAGAATATTATACCCAACCAATTTGGTTGGAAACTAGATTTTCAACCAGCCCTTTTCTCAATTGGTCCTGAAAACTAAAATGTGCAGCTAATATTATTCCTTCCCTCAAGGGTAGATTTTTTGGAACAGAATTCGTTCCCAAGCCAGATTCCAGCCAGTTCTGTCCCGGGCTAGACCCAAATCTATTTTTGAACCCACCTTTAATCAAACCTTGGTGTCATTTAGAACTAAATAAAAATTCAAAACGGTTGTCCCAACCCGGTCCAAGGGCCTGAGTGGCAAGTTTCAGTCCAATCAGGTCCAGAATCCAAGTTGGTTGGACACGGTGTGTCCGCTGGCTACTTGGATAACCAGATCATTGACTGTTCTCCTGGGAAGCCATGTTGTAAGGGTGGGATCCCTTGACTGAATGTCATGAAAATTAGCGCTGAGGAGAGATTTCATTCTGGCTCAGCAGATAGTGATGTAAATTTATTCAAGATCTTTTCCGAGATAGGGCTTGGCTGGATTAGGATGCTTATGTAATTTCTAGTGAAATCTATTATAGAGGTTTCACACTTCTCCGCGAAGTTACCAACAACTTTCCTCCCTCCGCAGACTACAAAAATAATTTTACATATTTACATAAATTCCAACATAGAAAATTGAAAATCCTCAGCAGGAAATGGCGTTCGCAATCGAATCTACCTCAAGCGAGTCCATCTCCTCGTTGATGGGCTGGATCAGTTTTGCTTGTTGGTCAGTCTCCTCTACTTCCACACATCTTTGTCTCTCCCATTCCTCCGCCAATCTGTATGCACAGAGGATTATTACTATTGTTACATGGTGCAAAATCGTGGCAGGAATTTTGGGCGGAATAATAATTGATGTTTTGTTTCTCGAAGGCTCCTTGTTTACACTCCCCAGGTACAGGGTAGAAGTCTTCATTTTGATGATGCAACTGACTACTCTTACGCGTCTTTGGCTTGTACTAACCAACCCCCATTCATGTTGATTGGCTTAGATTTACGAAAACTACATTTACAAGAGTGGAGAGGGTGTCTCAATCTCTTTCGTGGTCATATGGATGATTGGCGATCTGACCAACTTATTCGGGGCGGTGAAGCAACATTTATTACGAACGATGATCATCTTATCAGTGTATTACACCCTCTGTGACCTGGTCCTGCTCCTCCAAATCTTTTACTACCGTCGTTATCACCGACAAAAGGCAGCCAGACATGCCTCACTGAGCGCCTCCGCATCTGAAACCGGGAACGCTGGAATCGATGGCGTGGCTTCTGAACCTGTAGAGGCGGAAACATCACCTCTTCTAGCTAGACACGATGATTCGGACCCACTGGAGATTACCAAACCATCCTCAAAATACTCATTCAATCAAGTATACCGGGCACTGATTCACTACACCCAAGGCGTACCCAGTTACATTACTGTTTATGGTGTGATCCTGTTTATCGGCTTCCTCGGCTGGTCGATTTCTCAAAATCCCCGCTTAGACCCTCAAGATCCCAAAACTCCACCGCCTGCTAACGGCGATAACGGTAAAGAAGTGACTGAAATCTGGGATACGACTGCACAGATCATGGGCTGGATCAGTGCGTTCGCTTATCTCAGCAGTCGAATTCCCCAAATCTTTAAAAACCAAGTCACCAAATGTCATGGCTTGAGCTTGCTATTCTTCCTAGTAAGTAGATAGCAGTCCGTCCTATCTTGAAGCTTTCTGTTCCGATAACCTTCGCTTCAATTTTGCTCTTCAGGTAGGAATCACGGGGAACTTGACTTATGTAGCCTCGATTTTGACCGTGGATCGCTCTCCAGAACACATCTTAATCAATCTGTGAGATCCTATTTCCATATGACTCTGCCTGCTTGCATCATTCTTCAACAATGAATATGGCTGACCGATTTCGGGCTTGCTACTCTCCAAATTGACCGAAATTTCAGGAGTTGGTTAATAGGAAGTGGCGGAACGATATTCGTAAGTTGAATTTACTTGGGTTTTCACAATCAAAATAATGAAACTGATATTTTGCATCGTTTTCTTAGCTTGACCTTATAGTACTCTACCAATTCTGGAGCTATCGACATGAACGTACGAACACTTCCATCACCCCCTAGAAAGATACAAGTTGATTTCTTGGGGGCAACAAGATTTCTTGGAGCCAACAAATCTTTAGCTCTCGTGAAAATTACATTCTCACTGATTATCAATTCAAGCATAAAACATAGACTTGTATTTTTATTCATTTTCCTGTTCATAAGGAAATTGCATTTGTAGACTACAAACCTCAGTAATCGGAAACGACGCCAATGACAGTTTCTTCTTTTCGATTTAAACCTTATGAACCCAGCTTGCTAGGTTTTGCAGTTGCAGTCGAAGGCTCAGGTGGTCGCAAGCAACTTCAGTATTCAAAGATGTTGACAATTTTGATATCACTGGCATGCATGGGATAGGCTCTGAGCTGGTCAGCCTGAAGATTCAACGCGAGTTGATAGACGCACTGAGTACCAACACCTACCACTCTGCATCTGGCTGCCTCTTTTATTTGTTTTGTAGAACATTATGACATTTTATTGATAAGATTAGGGCCAGACTGAAGTACAGAAAGATTCAGAAACAATGAACACAAGAAAGGAAAGAGAGGAATAGAAACAAGTTGATAATGATGATTTACCATCTAGAAGAATAAATACAGAAGAGCAGACAGCTGATAGATGGAAGAAAGAAAGTATAGGGAAAGGTACACTGAGTGATAAGGACAAAAGTGAAGATAATAAATAGGATTAGCTGATATTGATGAAGATGAAGCTTGAAGGATATTCAATGTTCTGGCTTGAGTTTCTCACCAAATTGGAGAAGAGCCTAGATAGTTTTAGAGGAATGTAAAGATGAGTAGACCAAGTCAAAGAGGAGTTCATGAAATTGAGAGTATTGAAGATGAGACAGGGTAGAGAGAACAATAGATAGAAGGAATTTGAAGAAAGGGGAAATAGTGTGTTATGATTTAGTGTAGTGAACAAGGTGAGTGGTAGTGGGTGAGAGGGAAGTGAGTAGACTGATCAGGTGGAAGGAAGAGCAGAAGGAAGGATAGATTGAAGGATGGAAGGGAAAAGAGTAATGAGGTGGAAGGAGGAGTGATTTGATTAGGGGTTTTCTTGGGTTTCACAGAGGAAGTCACAACAAGTTTCAACAGGTGTTACAGAGGCTAATCCATCAGGATACCAGAGTCAAATAATAACCCAGACCACAAAATTACATGTAGTTAACATGTTTGTGTAAACATGAGTCCCACAGCCCCAATAAAAATCTCAATCTCAGTCACGCGGGATTGCAAAGACCAACTTTGACAAGCTACATAATTTTGAGTTTCCAGTTAGTCTGCTGCCATGATGTATCACCAGTTGAGGCATGAGGAGTACCAACCAACACCCTGGCATTTTCAAGTGTCTTTAGCCAGCTAGTTGGTAAAGGCTGCACTCTAGTATGTGTCTCAGCTCAGCTGAGGTTGTGAGTTGAATCTCACCAGACACATCTCCATTTTACCATCTCTCCACATACCAACTACTTGAAACCAACACTTCCCATTTTTGAATACTCCTTAGCTCTACTATTGCCTCTTAATCCACTGTCAGCCTACGTGATGCCAACAATAAATCTGTCTAGCTATAAGTGGGTCAAAGAATAAGGCTAAAGAGTATAAGGACTCTGAGTGATTGATAACAAGTCTAATTACCAAGTAACGTGGGGAATTGTGATGTGACGTAATAAATACAGAAAATTAGTATCAATTATATTAAATAAATTTAACATAATTAAAACCAGAGGGGCCTGATGCATAAGGGGTGGTTTAGATCCCTCTAAGGTATCTTTCAAATAATGCAGAGGATTTAGGCACCTGGAACACTGGGGGCTGTTGACACAGGGGTGGTTTAAATCTCAGGAAAGAAATGGGGGAACATCTTCAAGGAAAAGGGTTCTTCCTTACTAGTAATAATACTAGGGGAACTTGAGGATATTCAGGGTAAAACAGGACAGTTTTGGGCGCTTTGAAAGGTGGATTGTTGAGCTGGATGGTACCTGTAAAGTTGGTGGGGAAAACAGGGCTAAAAAATAACTACTAAGGACCTTACCAGAATATTTATTAAGATTGTATCTAATTTACATGGTGGGTAAGTATCTGGTGGGTATTGTAAGGCATGAGGAGCCTTCTTTGGGCGTTTGAAGAGCTCCTTAAATATTCTTGATAACCCTCTGGGGACCCTATAGGTGTTTAAAGGCCAACTTGCAGGCGCTTTGGCCAAGTGCTGGCCCTCCTTGTGATGCTACAGAGGTTTGTGCCTTGTGTACAAGTCACCTAGTTACATATATATTTTTATATGTGTTTGATTTATTTTGGTATATTTAATTGTTTAAGTACAGCCTTGTATTAAATTAGTACTGGCTTGTATGAGTAGTATATGTGGCTGATTTTTATTCTATAACAAGCCACAGTACTTGTTTTGTACTGTTGTGTAATACTTACTGTACTTATTTTAATCTATAAACCAATATTATTATGTTTTCTAGTCCCTAGTAATCTTTATTACATGTGTATCATATGTAATGAAGATACTAGGGCGCTTCTGTTGCCTCTTTTATTATTTTTCTGGCTCTGGAGTCCATGTGCCACAATGGGATTCCTTACTGGGTCTAATATCCTGCGCAGGAGCTTGTACTCCAACTTGGGGCGGGCCTTCAGTCACGCGGGTGATTCAAGCTGCACTGAATCCGGCACGGGGCTTGGAGTTATTCACACAGGATTTACACTATCTCCCCCAATTGACACAACACCTCATTTTTGTTACTGAAAATGAGGTTCTAAGCATATGTTTCCATATATACAAGCATACAAGTACCTTTTATCTTGAAAGGTACTTGCTAAATATTCAATCTTGAATTACATAGTCAAGCAGTGAGAATTAGGGGTACTTGTAATTGAGGTACCCTAGGTGAAATCCAGCGTAGATTTAGGATATCAAATAATATTTTAACTTTTATTTGATATTACATATATAATGTATATGTATTCTTATTTATTAATTTTTTCAAAGCTTGTGACAGGTTGCTCAGCTATAGTAGCAAGCTGACATCCACTGTCAAGCCCACCAAACACTGTTTCCTTTCCCAATCAATTCCCCCAAAGAAAAAAAGTTTCAAGAACCAGGAGGAGAACAATCCAATCCAAGTGGAGGTCCTTGGACAAGATTTTACCTCACCCTTTGTCTCTTTTTTCTCTCTTGTTTTATTCTGATTTTATTGATTTTGATCCTTTTCCCTTTTCCCTTTTAGTATTTTGATGATTTATTTCTCTACTTTATTCTTCTTCATACTGTCTCTTAAGTAATAGTTAGGATCTGAATGTAAGAAGGTAAGTAATACATTTTCTTCTCTTCTTATGTTGTTATATTCTCACTTGTTTATATTCAAATTCTTACATTCATTTAATTTCTATTTCTTTTTTTGAAGTTGTTTTACTACTATTAGTTTTTGTAATTGCAGCTGAAATAAATTGTTGATCCTCAAATTCCTACAGCTACCATGTCAGAATCAACCTGAATACCATAATTGATCATCTTATATATACAGAAATCATTGCAATAAAATATGAACAACTGCTTAAAAATATAGATACATTATTAGTTTTCACAAAAATGAATTATACACAAAAGAGTATCCAATAATCCATTTAATATTAACAAAATCAAGAATACTAGTACATCTTCTGAATCTAAGCATAAAATAACCTAGGGTCACCCAGCCAAATTACCCCATTAATATTACTCCTACCTAAAGTAAAACAACTTAGCAAGAATCACTTCTGTTTCAACTTAGTACTTACAAATTTAAAGTATGTATATACAGTTTATTACTAACACAATAGATTAGCATCATACATATGTATAAAAAAGTCATAATCAACTTTTTGGACATCTGTGGCCAAATTTGGACAAAAATTTACAACAGGTGATCTGAAATTTGTATCAAAAATTTACCCCCTCATCAGGAAAAATCTATTTTCACTTTTCAGGTGATGTCAAAAAAGTAAAAAGGTACCTTTCCAATTTGCTACATTTTCATCACTTGTAGAAAAGTGGCAATAGATTTTTCCTGGTGCCTTCAATCAAAGGCCTTAAATTTTGCATTAAATGGAAATGGCATGACATAAACATTTGCACATCCCACCTTTCAATCATTGAGGATAGTGCCAACATACCATGGCTCATCCTTAGTAGTAACTAGGCAGAACATCAATGACTGAGAATGGTGGAATGCTATGTGTTAAATATAATGATGATGATTCCATTTCAAGGGGGGAATAACTCCTAGGAGCCCTTTAGGCAGAAAAAAACTGCCCAGTCATTGCTATACTGTGTCATGTGTCTTAGTAGTAAGTTAGTCTTCCAAGACTCAATCTTCATTGCCTTTTTCTCCACCACTGCAAAGACTTCAGAAAGTTTTCCCAGCCAATTTGGATGGAATAATGGTCCACTTAACCCCTAGAAGCCCACCTCTCATCCAGAAAAGCCCACAAGTTATTTTCTTTCAGGAGTTCCAGCCCCTTTAGACATGCATAGTGGAAACCAAAACTGGCCTGTTTGCAGGACCTATTTTTGTACAGGTCACTAATTTACTCTACTTTTATTGCTGAGAGAACCCTTTTGAGGGAACTAAAACACCACTGCTTGCAGGCCCCTCTATGAAAATTCCTACATTTTTTATGGCAAACATTCCATCCTTTTTCCCCTATATCGTCTGTTGTAACTTTTGTAGCTAGATTAATACAAGATCTTTTAATCACAGTGTGCAATCAGAGTGCACCAGGTTATACTAGCTATAGAACCATAGCATTAAGGGTACTGAGTCCAAAAGCAGTTACATCAGCAGAGGCCAAGATGAGAGCTTAGCAACAGAAGGAGGTACCAGACAGTGGGAATTGAAATCTGAGAGGGGTGTAGGTTGGGAGAGGGTATCCATAGGGCACAGAAGCATTTATGATGGGCATGAGATTGTAGGAGAGGACCACCATGAAGATTACAAATTCACTTCTCTTAAAGTGAAATCAAAAGTGACAAAAGGTGTAGTAGCTCAGTTACGTACTCCTTACGTCTAGGATTACTCCTCACTACTCTACGTCACCAATGACATGCTTGACGTGCAACAACCGACGTTTCACACACTACTTTCTTTCTCATGTTTTGTACATAATCTATACTATAAATACACTTGTATTTACTACTAGATTATGCTCTTCTTCCTTATGCAATCTACGATTTAGTTCAGTCCTAAGTATTCACATAATTAGGACTCTTTAAAAGGCATTTGTACTTTTCTATGTCACTTGTAGACAAGGGATCATAGATTTGTTTCTGGTAGCATCAGTAAAAAACAAATTATTAAATGAATTAAAGTGACACACAAAATCACAAAGGGGCCTTTTTACTCTGATAAGATGTCACTTGAAGGTGCCATCAAGTGATTATTGATTTTTCCTGCTGTGACAGTCTTCATAATTCATGCTTTAAGAATTGTGTGTTTTTGAAAACCAGTAAATTACATAATGGTGGATTTGGACATATTTGATACCCCCCAATATAGATATTGAAACACCCACTGATTATTTCTTCTGGCTATATTGGTTATTCAGAAAATTATTCAGGAAGGAGCTTTTGATGAACTTGAATCTGGTTCTGATTAATTTACTTTTTGTCCAAAAGTGGATCCCCACTGCATGGTTTCCCATTTTCAATAAAGATGGAATCATCACCCAATCCATTCCATAGTTTCAACTGAAGAATGCACTTCTTGATAGGGGTGAGGGTTCACATCACAAGTGAACTCACCCTGGCTTGCTTTGGAAAGTCCATTATTTGGACTCTTGTGACAGTTAAGTGACAGCATCCCTGTATGGTATTAAATGGTGATTTGTGTCATCAATTCACAAGAGTATTCCCCATGGTCCCACAGTTGCAAGTATCAATTGCCTATATGTGGGCCTTACAGGTTTTTTTGCATCCAACAGTCTCTCAAAACAATTCATAACTTATTTATGGGTTTGCTTCCAACCCAATATACATATACTACCTCTTAAAATCCAAGACCTGTCTCTGAGCAACAATTGCTACCTTGGAAATTCTTCACCTCCCACGTAACTAACAACACCCCCAAAAAAACACTAACAACACCTCCAAAAAAACTCAAGTACCCTCAACTCCTCAAAACACCTAGCCCAATTCTAACACACTCAATCCAGCAAACTGCAAGCCATCCAACCCCTGCCCAAGCTCACCGTCCATAATTTGGAAGAATACAATGGGTGTGTGACAGGTGACCCTGGAGCCCCCAAAAGGGGCTGCAGGGAGCTGTACATCCCATAATCGGTTTCAGGACCGCGTAATCTGACTGCATGACATGAATCAGTTTTGCCCCACTGAAGCCCGTCCATCGCGGACGATCGAATGTTGAGTTGTATTGAAGTACAAGAGGACTGCGATGCTGGTTGTCGATGCCGATCTACATCACCAGAACATGCCAATCGCATTCTGTCTTCTCCGCTCCCGTCCCCCTTGCCTGAAGTGGAGCTGGTCTTACCGAGGCCAGGGAATCGATAATAGACCGGATGGAACGGTTCAGCCGAGGAAACCTTCACAAGGGGGCATTTTAAAGCAATACTATCTTGCTTGAATCTCGTGGCAACACATTCTAGTGTCGGGTCGACCAGGGGCAAAAAACCTGTGATGATCTCATCTGATTTTATGTACATATTTACTTGAACACGTTGGTCTTCTCCGTATCTTGACTCTATGTACCTGTGATAGAAATTCATAGTGCGCAGCCCTGACTGGGTTGATCAACTTGATGCCATCATCGCACGTTCGCAAAATATTTAGTCGAAGCTGAGCCAAGCTCGATTTGTACGTCACTGGGGAATTTCGTGTCTCTTGGGCTTTGAGGAAGAGAGCGATTTATGCACCTTCACGACAATTTTTTATCGTGCATCTACGCGATGCACGTAACTCCTGCTTGAGGCAGGCCCAAACCCGACCTGGACCCTCAAGCTCGTGTATCAGCAGCACCAAACAGCAATTCTTGAGAAGATAAACCTTCGTCTAGGCACATGTACCGCTATTTAGGTGCTCTCCGGGGGACTCGTGAGAAAGATATATATTTACAACCCGCTGGATGCTATGTAGATGGATCATGTTTCGAAGTTATGATATGGCCGGTGATCACTTGTTTAGTGAAGTGTATTGGAATACCAAACATGTGTGATGTGCCGTTCAGGTGGCGATAAAACCAGGGAGATGCAGACCGAAGGATCGAAATTAACCTAACATGTCGAAACCCGGAGCAGAGCTTCAGAAATACCCATCGTGGCAGCAGAGCAAACATGTAGTCCATAGAGCTTCCAGGGATCGATGGATTATACAACCGAGCCGTGAGATGCTCGAGGAGCTCTAAAAAAGCGGAGGATAATTTGCTGGATGATCATCACCCTCCCACCAGAGCAATTTCAACCCTGCTTCAACCTAGCTAACAACCACAAAAGATTCATCCAACCAGTGCTCACCAAATCGACTTTCCGACTGCTATTTCCTCATAGAGCAACGCGCCTCCCATTCGAAATGGAAGAAGAATTGTGTAAGCACGCCGATTCGTCCTGCATATTTTTGGGATTCAATTTCAGACCACTGAATTTATCCATACCTCATCGCAGACCAAGAAAAGCGGGTGAAGTCGACAGAATGCGGTGAGATACGACTTGAACAACAGCTAAGCATAGATCCACAGGCCGAAAGGGAGGCAGTTCGCAGAGCCGATTGGATGTGAGTTTCTGCCCTCAAGGAATGTCCTGGGTTAGAAAACCTGTCCTCACATTAACACTGACGCATTCTCATAGCATTCTCCCCATCACCTTTGTGTATTCTTTTCTGAGTCATCTAGACAGGTCAAATTTGGGTACGTCTATTGATTGTTCATCTATGACTCGTAATTCTTTCTTTGAACTAAGCAATTGCTTATTTTCTTCGTTTATTCAGGAAATGCGCGAGTTGCAGGTCAGTCACTTCATTCGCACCCAGAAAAGGCCCAAGGGAGATTCATTTTTTTCGGACCATTTAATCTACAGGCTTACAGAATAGTCTGAAAATGACGGACTACCAGTTTTCAGTTGCTCTCACAATGACTTTTGTGTGGGTTTCTGAAATCTTCTGATCAATTCCCTCATGTATCCAATCATGTTCTAATCTCTTGATATTTTTTTTTGATTCTCATTTTTTTTCTTTCATTTTTTTTCTATTCAATACAAATTAGTCCATACATTGTAAGTCAACAGCCCCTCAATTCCTAAATATCCGTGGATGAATCGCGTTCTAATGACCATCAAAAACCACAGGCTGCCGAATTGCCAACCAATTTGGTTTGTTTCATCTATCTTTGTCCCGTTTTGTTGACGCATCAATGTGTGTTGATTGGATGGTCATGCATTTCTTTTTTTAATACAAAACCAAATTTCATAAATTCAAAAGTTACTCAAAAAGGTCGGCGCAAACATCATGATACCATTGTTGGTGACCCTCTGGGGACTGGTTACTACATTTCAAGGTAGATCTTCATTGCTTGCCATTATGTCTACCCGCCATCAAGTTGCGTGATAATGACAATCGTATTCAATTGAATTATGAAGGCTTTGTTTCCACTTATCAAGGCTTACTCGTAACAAGGTATATATTAGCCAATTTTGTTCATCTGCGCCTTCTCATGCTAAGTACCTCGTTTCCATTTTTGTCCAGGTTCTTTCTGGGTGCTGTTGAGGGTAAGACTGTTTGATTTATTATCTCAATCCCGATATATGACAAACCGAACACTGTATCCACTCTGAACAAACACAGGCGGCCTGTATCCGGTAAGTTGCTGCCAAGCCCGATTTCCGAATGTTTCACAGGCGTTGATTTTTATCTGGTGTTATAGGCTACCGTGCTCTACGTCTCAAATTCCTACAAAAGGTTAGGCTTCTTTCATCTAATTCATTCGCTGTCTGGGAAGCACCTAACTGAACAACCCACCCAATCGCATTCATCAGGAATGAGATTCAATTCCGGATTTCTCTGTTCTCCTCCGCCTCAGCACTATCAGGGGCCCTGTCGGGGGTGTTTGCATATTGGTTGATACAGCTGTAGTGTAACTTTCTCTTGCTCAGAAGCTGCGTTCAGGAAGAGCAGCTGCGACTGAGGCTTGATGGGTTTTCTGTTCATTCCTAGCAATGGCGTTTGTAACATACCAGGATGGGGTTGGATATTTATCGTTTGTCGCATTTCCCATCGAGGCGCTGCTCTACGCATCAATTCTCCATAAGCATGATACTGACACATGTTACGATCTTACCAAAAAACCACAGATTGAGGGTATCTTCACGACTCTGTGTGGATTGATGGGTTTTTTTATCTTCCCCCGCACAATCACAACAAGTAGATTTCTAACCCCAAAACAAAGAAGGTGGGAGTCATTCATTGGGTACGTTGTGCAGATAATATAACTTACGGCAATTCCAACGCGAATCGGATCTTTTTGCTGTAGCATTATGGTGATTCGATTACAGCAGGACAAGCCGTTGGAAGCCCAGGCCACTGAAGAAAAATTCTCATGGTACCAAGTGGGTTGCGCACTTAAAAGTCCACACGTCTTACTTGCAGCCGCATCTCTTTTTATGGTTGGTTCCAACCTTTACGGATTAGCTTACTTTGAACCTAGCAGTAAGTCAAAAGCGCTTTTAATTTGCCTTGAAACCTATCAAATAGCTAATCTCGCTCCAAATCGATCATCTCATCTCCTCATCAGCTGTTGAATCTGTAAGCCCCCAGTAGCTCGCGAGTCCAAAGAGAGCGCAACATTAAAACTGACTTCAGATAAGTTTGGCTATTCTGCGAGAATGACTCAACTGGTTTCCGTCCCACCATTTGCAGTGGGATTCATCTGTCAGTATCTAACCTATTTTATCCGATTCTATTCAATACTGATCCCATTCTCGTTCGGCAAAACACAAATTACTCGCAAAATTGAAAAACAAACCCCTAGCCATGCTCCTGACGTCTTACTTTTCAGACCGCTATGGAGCACGGGGAATCACTGCCATAACAATGGCATCTCTTGCTGTATGCATTTCTCTTCCCAACAGGCCTAATAATCCTCATCCCAAAGAAGTAAAAGACTAACCAAGCTGCCACAATGACACACTGTTATTTCCTTGAGAACAAAACAGTTTGTGGGCTACCTCATGTTCATAATTAGCAGTTCAACTGTCTTCAAATACATCTCCTTGTTCCTCTCAACGGCGGGAATCTATTCTGCTTCTCCAACTCTATATGCTTGGATAGCCAATAATAGTGCACCTCACTACCGTAAAGCCACGGCTCTCGCATTGGGACCTATTGCAGCCAACGCGGGTGGAATCGTTTCGACATGGGTAAGGTTGGATTTAACTCTTCATTTTTTTGTTTAATTTGGACTACGAACTGCATCATCGGGTTTTCTTCAAAATCCGCTTTTGTGTGTGCAGGTTGGATGGATTCCCAGAAAATGTGATAAATTCAAAGATAATGACTTCTCATGAAAAAAAACCCTTATGCCACCCTACAGCTCTTTGCCAGCTCACAGCACTCTAATCACCAGGCGGCTCCTATTGTTAACTTATGCTTGTAAGATGCTTGCTCATCATCAGTGTACTCAACACTATCTATACTTACTCTCTGTACATTTGTTTTTCTTTTGGTATCTAGCTCGGCAGGCATTGTAATTCTTTGCAGCATCAATCTCGTCTGGCTACGATCTTGTAACAAAAAGAAAGACGCCCAGAAAGAAGAAACGGTTGACTTGAAGGAAAAACTACAATCGATAGCCGACCATGAAGAGTGGCTCCGACTGGGCGACAGATACCAAACCTTTCGATATGATTATTAAAAGCTACTACAATGTGTAGTCTTCCCACGTCTCCCAAGAAGAGCCTTCTAGATGGGCGTGAGCTGAATTCAACAAGACGTCAAAAGAATCGCCCCACTGGGCGATAGATACCAAAACTTTAGATATGGTAATTAATCACTACGCCGATGTAACTTTCCGATCCTCACGTTTCCTCGTAATTATTCTGCCAAATACAAAAATTTTTAGTGGACAAGTAAGTAGAGCCGGTCAGATGATTGTAAACTGATGTCAATAAGACTGAAACATAAGGGGAAAATCAAAGAAAAACTTTGGAGAATAAGATACCCCAGGGGGCAGTTGATGAAATGAAAAAGGAAATTTACATTTCTAAAGCAATGCTGCAAACAATTCAAGAGGCAGTTTGGATCGTGGGCGCTTGAGTCAAGAGAAAGGGTGCCAGCCCTGTTAGAATGGAAATCTTAACAGTAGGTTTGAAGATAGAAAACTCCACCAGGGTATATATTTCTTGATGATGGAGAACTATGTGCAATGTTTTGTAAATAAATATTTCAATTGATGAGCCATAAATGCATAGTATAATGTGAAAACATAAACATTAAATAGATAGTCTGTGAAAATATAAAAATATAAGAATAAAAATAAAACCATAATTTGACATAACAAGCTGTAGATACAATAAAGGCTGTCCTAAACTTACCTCTCAAACAGCAATTATTGTCATAACTACTTGAAAACAAATAAAGACATACCTGATTGTATGTGATACTCATATGTAACATGTATAATACCAGGATAAAACAATAGGAATAAAACATACCTTATAATATGTGAAAAAAATGATCACCTTCATATTTATTTCCTTTTAGTTAAATATACCCTCCAATCCCTGAAGTTCAAAGGATTCTATCAGCAACCAATATCTCACCACCTTTTCCATACCAACCCCAAAAACCACCTTTACTCACTCCCACCCCAGAATCCCAGCCAACCCCCCTCCCCCTGGGCGAATGCCCCCCTCCTTTCCCCCTTTTTGACCCTGGCTTACCAAATGTTGCATCTTGTGAGCCTGGGTCTCTAAAGTGACAACAGGACACAAGAATGGGGGACACTACTGGTTGTATTTCAAGATATAGAGGATACAACTAGTAGAGAAAAGGGGGAAGAGAAAAGGGAAAGGGGGATGGATTGATTGATCTTTTATTGTTTGTTCTTTATTGTGCTCTTTGAAATGAAATGAGCTCAACCTGGAAAAGTTTTCTAAGCTGTGCCAGAGTCTTTAGAAGTGCAAAAGCCTCCTCACACACTAAGGAAACAGTGGAGGGACAACTGAATTAGTAAACTAATCAGCCCTGATTTTTAGACTTTTAGTCAAGGTTCTACAAGGGTAACCTGTTAAAGAAGTGATCTGATTCTCTGATTGAAGGAGGAGGGAAAAGGGAAGAGGGGAATGAAGAGGGGAAGACAGAGAAGGACTACTGTCAGAGAAGCAAGGTTCATAAAAGGGGACTGAATGACAATAATTGAGGTACTGGGTGAAATAGGCCGTTTGTTGGTTAGAGTAGTGAGCTGTAACTTGATGAATCCTTGGGTTTCTGAGGTTTTTGTTCTGAGTGTCTTAAGGTTGTGTATCCTCCCTGCAATGGAGGATACACCAACTTCAAAAATTTTCAAGGTTTGCTCATGTAATCTTACATGTAGATTTGGTTGGCTGGCCTTGTTTCACTTGCCCAGCCAGTTGTGGCATAGAATTATTTATTTAATTACTCTATGAAGGAGTTGTGAAATTACAAAGTGTTCAGTGAGCACTATGGTCAAAATTTGATGGGGAAACAGAATTTGAAGTCAAAATGATGATGAAGAATAAGGATAAAAAGATATGGGGCTATTGTTCATTATTTATTGGGTGAAAAGGGAATAAGGAAAGCTTTAGGTCAGCTGTGATGAATCTAAGGCTGACACATCTGATGTGATAATGAACCATACCATGGACCCAGGAGACACATCCTAAAATATTTTAGATTTATGTCTTGATGACTAAAAAGAAACAAGGACTGAAAACAAGATAGAGTTTCAGTAGAGAATATTGAGAATGAGTTGAAAGAAAATAACCAACATGATGAGGATCTCAATCATGTGAAGATGGAGACTGATAAGGAGTGGATAGTATAAAGCAGGACAGTAGACAGAGACTAAATCAAAGAGCTAGTTGTTGACAGTTGAGATAGAGATGATAGGAAGTGGTAACCGCACCAGGAACAATGAGGACTTAGGGAGTAAAGATGAGATTGAGTATTGAGTTTGATCTTGATTTATTGAAGAGGTGCTGATGTGGTGATATGTTGGGTTAGTTGATGTTGAGGATTGTGTGATTGAGTGAGGGAGAGAGAGAAAGAAGGTAGTGAAGAGAGTTGAGAGAGGGAAGTGAATAGGGAAGAGAGTGAGAGATAAATGAGAAGGTTTAGTACTCAAGTGGGAAGTTTGTGACATGCAAGGTGTCACAGAGTCCATATTCTAACACATCCAACATGTGTCCACCCGTCAGACCCAATACTGTACCATCATCTTTGGCCTTCCTTGCTTACTTTGCCAGCTATATCAGCAACCCCCACACTGAGAAAGGGGTTGTATCACTTACAACCCCCTGCGGTAATGTCATCTAGATCCAACTGACATAAGATTGGTCTCCCAGACCAATCTTATATTTTCTGGGCCCACCAATAAATCAAATGGCCCTTTAAATGTATAGGTGGGCCCAGCTGGTATAAGCTTGGTCAGGGAGACCAATCTTATATCAGTTAGCTGTGGACAACATTACCATGGGGGGCTGTGTCAGCTTGCTACTAGTTCAGAGACAACCTGACTACAACAATACCAATAATAATAATTTAATTAATAAAAATCCATATGACAGAGACATTATTACACAAATAATAATGTAATATAAATTATAATAAACATAATAAAAAGATAAAATTTTATTATATAAACATTATTACATAGTAATAATGTAATAAACAAATATAATAAATAAATAAATAAATAATAAAATAAATAATAACTCATTAAACTTTGAGATAAGTGATAATATTATTTCATATTCTGAAAGAGCAAGTAAAATAACCTAGGGTACCTCAGCCAAAGTATCCTAGAAAACTTACTCCTTCTAATAATAAAATTAACTTAAAGAATACTCCTACTAAGCGCTAAAAATACTTACTAGGTATAAACATATGTAATATGAGAGTATTCTAGTAATTAGAAGTCCTTGAAATAAGGGATAATCACTTGAATAAACTATGTAATTATCCTGTAAACACATTAATAAAATATTAAATAACATTTGACATAAGTACCATACTGTTTTATAGTCTTTGTATTATTATTAACTTCTACAAATACATACTGTATAAGCTAATAATATCATAATACATAAAAAAACGAAAAAGGAGATAAAGAAAACATTAGAATACTTCAAAAAATTCTAAAAGAACTAGTACAATTAAAATAAATGACAAGCTCCTTTAATCACGGGAAAATAACAAATGCTGACACTTTTCCCAGGATGTTTGCTTGTCAAATAATTGAATGGAGAGCTGTAAAAGCGCCCACCATGCAAGTATGACAAGAACTCTCATGGTACAGAACTTTATATATGAAATAACTAAATTAACCAGAAATAAGCTTTTGTGCCACAATTTGATTATTTGTTTCAAATATTGATTGATCAAATCATCAATACATGTTGTACATCAAACTAAGAGCTCTTGAAGAGCCCTCAGATGATGTCATTAGATGATTGACAGGCTGTATTGATCATTGAATGTAATAATTTGATAAATTACATCATTTATTTCTACTAAGGATAACTCCTTCCTTGTAAGTGTTCCCATAGCCAAAGAAACACTGGATGTTTCGCCATCAGGGCTCCAGAAAGGTATTTAAGAGGCCCTTTCTTCCCCCTGTATTTTGATTCCCCAGCTGTATCATATTTACAACCAGCATTCCACCAGTCCAGCATACTAGTGTCCTGCCCAGTAGATCAGTCCTCAAGACTTAAATCCTCTTTCTCTCAACTCCACCTCTGCCCAGCTGTCCAACACACCTTTCCAACCGCTTCAAGCTGTCCAGTTTTCCTCTCCCCACTCCTCCCCTTAAAGCCTACAGTAAGTATTTTTCTTTCAGGAGTTGTGGCCCTTTTCAGCCACTATTACCACTGGGATCTAAACCACCCCTGCTTGCAGGCCCCATTCTATCAAGGTCGTAAATAACCTTTGGAGGGAACTAAACCACCTGCTTGCAGGCCCCTCCTAAAAACCTTTAATATCTTTTACATTAATAAAAAAAATATTAAAAATCACCCAAAAACTCTTATTCTACATTGTTTTTTGCCTTGCACCTTGTGTAGCTAGAAGGATACCAGTCCTTGGCATCACAGAGCGTGACAGGCTGTAAGCAATACAACCCCTTTTGCAGTGCCAGAACTGTGCACCCAATGGGGAAATTATCATAGACCCAGCCTCAGTTGTGGAAATTCAATTGATGATTGATGCTGAATTGGCACATCTAAACCACATTGAAAAACAAATGGAACAAATAATAAAGCTTACAGAAATTTATGAAGTGCAATACAGAAATGTATGAAGTGCAATTTGTGGTCCTTGAGAATGCCCAAGCTCAGCCATTGATTCCACTCACTCCCCCACCAAGAAAATCCTATTCCAGAGCAACAGGTATGGTTTTGGCTACTAACCCCCCAGAAATCACCCCTCCCTGGTATATAGCCCTTCAATCCCTCAATCCAGGAAAGGCAATTATCCATTCAGTCCCAAAAGAATCTGAAATCAAATTGTTCACTAGAGGTTTCTTTGTGCAAAATGAAAAAGAGTTACTCACAAGACTGGATGCTCAAGTAAAAGGCAAACAGGTTATTTTTCCACGCAGCACAAGTTCTCAAATCAGGTGAAATCTGCATCTTCTCAAAAAATAAGGCACACCAGAAATGGCTCATGGACAACAAACACTGTTGGTCCAAGGAAGTCCACCCCCTCCTTGAAGACTTTCTGAGCACCTATTTTTTCATCTCCCATGGTATCCCTGGGGGTTGATAAACCCACGCCCATGGGCGCACACCCACAACCAATGCAAGCCCTTAAAAAAAAGGCGTGCAGCCCGCACGCCTTTTTTTTTATTGGCGTGCAGCCCGCACACCTTTTTTTTTATTGGCGTGCAGGCTGCACACCCTGTTTTGGGCGTGGGCACGCCTGTAGATGGGAGTGCAGTTTGCACACCCATCTACAGGCGTGCAACACCCCCAAGGATGGGCATGCAGCTGCACGCCCTGCCGGGGAGGACTACAACCCCCTCAGCCGGAGGGATCCCCCCTGGTCGAGGAGGTTGTATGACCTCCTCGACCAGAGGGAATCCCCCTCCGGTTGAGGAGGCTATACAAACTCCTCAGCTGGAGGTGTCAGCTTGCTACTAGTTCAGAGACAACCTGACTAGAACAATAAATAAGTAATGATTACTTAATAAAAAAAATACATATGAAAGAGAAATTATTACACAAGTAATAATGTACCACAAATTATAATAAAAAATAAGAAAAAGATAAAATATTAGAATATAAACATTATTACATGGTAATAATGTAATAAACAAATATCTACTATAAAACTAAAAAAAATAGGCTCCTGGAGCCAAACAAACCATGCAAGGTTTGTACCGTATAAATAAATGCAACCTAACGGGTAGACATTGGCCCGTTAGGTTGCATGACACAGATCACGGATCTTGCCGTCAATCCGTGTCTTTCTACAAGTCCCTCCCCCCAAAATTGGGGGCTATGTACTTGTAATAAATAAATAAATAATAAAATAAGTAATAACTCATTAACCTTTGAGATAAGTGAGGGTATTATTTTATATTCTGAAAGAGAAAGTAAAATAACCTAGGGTACCTCAGCCAAAGTATCCTAGAAAACTTACTCCTTCTAATAATAAAATTAACTTAAAGAATACTCCTACTAAGCGCTAAAAATACTTACTAGGTATAAACATATGTAATATGAGAGTATTCTAGTAAGTAGAAGTCCTTGAAATAAAGGATAATCACTTGAAGAAACTGTTTAATTATCCTGGAAACACATTAACAAAATATTAAATAACATTTGACATAAATACCATACTGTTTTATAGTCTTTGTATCATTATTAACTTCTACAAATACATACCGTATAAGTTAATAAATATAATAATATATGAAAGACACGAAACAGGGGATAAAGAGAACATTAGAATACTTCAAACAAGTCTAAAAGAACTTGTACAATTCAAATAAATGACAAGCTCCTTTAAATCACGGGAAAATAACAAATGATGACACTTTTCCCAGGATGTTTGCTTGTCAAATAATTGAATTGAGAGCTGTAAAAGCGCCCACAATGCAAGTGTTAAAAGAACTCTCATGGTACAGAACTTTGTATATGAAATAACCAAATTAAACAGAAATAAGATTCTGTACTATAATTTGATTATTTATTTTTTATTCTATTGATCAAGTGATCAATACATGTTGTATATAAAACCAAGAGCTCTTGAAGAGCCCTCAGATGATGTTTACAGATGACTGACAGGCTTTATTAATTCTTGACAGCCTGTACATGTAATAATTTGATAAATTACATCGTTTATTTCTACTAAGGATAACTCCTTCCTTGTAGTGTTCCCATGGCAAAAATAAAACTTGATGTTTCGCCATCAGGGCTCCAGAAAGGCATCTAAGAGGCCCTTTCTTCCCCCTGTATTTTGATTCCCCAGCTTTATCATATTTACAACCAGCATTCCACCAGTCCAGCATACTAGTGTCCTGCCCAGTAAATCAGTCTTCAAGACTTCAAAGCCTCTTTTCCTCAACCCCAACTCTGTCCAGACTTCCAGCCCACATTTATAACCGCTTACAGCTGCTCAGTTTACCATAAGAAAGTCCCCCCACCTCCTTCCCTCAAATCATACTACAGTAAGTCTTTTTCTAGTAGGAGTTGTGGCCCTTTCTTAGCCACTATATCCACTGGGACTAAACACCCCTGCTTGCAGGCCCCAGTTGTAAAGGTTCAGTTCTTTGCTTTTAGCACGAACACCTTTGGAGGGAACTAAACACCCCAGCTTTCTGGCCCCTCCATAAAATCTTTGATCTTTTAAATATTAATATAAAAGATCAAAACCCCCCTTTTTCCCATATTTTTGGCCTTGGACCTTGTGTAGCTAGAAGGATATCAGTCCTTGGCATCACAGAGCGTGACAGGAGATACAACCTCCTTGACCGGAGGGGGATTCCCTCCGGTTGAAGGGGTTATACAACCTCTTCAACCAGAGGGGAATCCCTCCCGTCAAAGAGGTTGGATAACCTCTTTGACCTGAGGGATTCCCTCCGGCCAAGGAGGTCATACAACCTCCTTGACCGGAGAAAATCCCTCCAGTTGAGGAGGTTATACAACCTCCTTGACCGGAGGGAATCCCTCCAGTTGAGGAGGTTATACAACCTCTTCGACTGGAGGGATTCCCCTCTGGTCAAAGAGGTTGTATAACCCTTTCAACCAGAGGGAATCCCTCCGGTCGAGGAGGTTATACAACCTCCTTGACCGGGGGGGATCCCTCCGGCCAAGGAGGTTGTATGACCTCCTTGGCCGGAGGGATCCCCCCCGGTCGAGCCGAGCGGCCTGACAGCACAGTCCCAAAAAATGGGGACTGTGCCGTCAGCACAGTCCCAAAAAATGGGGACTGTGCCCTCAGCACGCCCATGTATGTACATAGGTAGGGGCGTGCGTGCCCCTACCTATATACATAGAAAGGGTGTGCGGCCTGCATGCCCTTTCTCTGTATATGGGTAGGGGCATGCACACCCCTACCTATATACATAAAAAGGGCGTGCAGGTCACACACCCTTTTTTGAATAGGGTGTGCAACCGCACACCCTGTTTTGGGTGGGTGTTGCACGCCTGTAGACGTGCTGACACCCAAAAGTGGGCGTGCAGCCCGCAAGCCAATAAAAACAAAGGTGTGTGGGCTGCACACCTTTTTTTTAAGGGTGTTTGTTGGGTGTGGGCGGGCGCCGGGGGGAGTGAGTTTATCATCCCCTGGTATCCCTAAATCATTCAATTTTTTAACCCTGGCCACCATTGGCAAGCCTTTGTGTGAAAATAACTTGTCAAAAGGGAACCTTGTCTGAGTCAAATGGCTGGCCAATAACTTGGCCTCCCCAAAGCAAGCTGGTTCAATTTTACTTGCCTTCAGCAACAAGGAAACTGCCGCAAGAGTGTAAAAAACTGGAATTTTCTTGAATTATGACTACCATTGCATGGCTAGATTCAGAACTTGACCCCCTCAATTTTTGAAATGTCTGAAGATGGGGAATTTTTGCCAATGGTGCCAAGAGAAGGCTTGATGTTGAAAATGTGTTGATGAAAATTTTACCAAGGATCTTCCCAAAGGGATAGGAGTTATCACATCATACATCCTTTGCAAAGAAGGTTTAATAAAAAAGATTTATGACACTGATTCATTTGATTAAACACCATTCAAAATCAATTTCACTTCAAGAAGACAAGGCTTGCTCAGAAACACTCCACATCTCAATGATTAGTACAAATCCCAATTTATTTTTCTCTTCTTCCCTTCCCTCCTCCCACACTCCCCCCCCCCCCCCCCCCCCCCCCCCCCCCCCCCCCCCCCCCTCCTCTCTCCCCCAGTCTATATGTATCTAGTTTGTGAAGAAATGATGCATTTTGAGGCAGAGGGAAGAGTTTATATGGGCAAAAGGAGAAAGGCTTGAGACCAGGAATGAAGAAAAAGAAGCCCAAAAAGGGACCAGACTGCTAGCTTGTGGGGAGGAAGAAAGCTCCACACTAAAAGAGACTCAATGGTCTCAGGGAAACAGGGGCAGAGAACTTATGCTGTTCATGTCTTAGTTTATCCAGAATAAATAAGCTATTTGTTTATGGGTACAAGCTGTGGTAAAGAAGGTGAAATGCATGTGCATCTGGAAAGAATGTAATGAGTTATAGGTATGGAAAAGGGGAAAGAAGAGAGAGAGATACATGGAATTCCAACAGTTTTCATGCTACAGAATATGGTCCAGTTGAAATGAATTCCCTGTCTGAAACAATGTCTCCTGTTTTCTTACAAGAAATGAAGATCCTGCAACTTACCTGTCAATGTCATGTGCAAAAAGGATTCAAGCTAAGTTCTCTCTATCAATCATCTGAATTTACAGTTTTACTACTTCAGGATCCCTGGATTAACACTTTTAACCTCTCTCCCCCTGAAAATCGGGAATGGAAGAGCTTCACATATTTTCAACATTAACCACACAACTAGAACAACCATCATTGGACATTTATCTATTTCAAACAATGGAAATCCTCAGAAAACATCAAGCAGCTAAGTGACTGTGGTCAATTCCTTCTTGGCCTTGAAATTATTCACCCTCAGAATAAAACCATACACCTGATTAATCTGTATAAAACTCCTAGGACATTGCTGGTGGTGGACCTTCTTCAACAGTGGTTAAGCAAGCACA
Source organism: Puccinia hordei (assembly GCA_007896445.1). Taxonomy (NCBI): domain Eukaryota; kingdom Fungi; phylum Basidiomycota; class Pucciniomycetes; order Pucciniales; family Pucciniaceae; genus Puccinia; species Puccinia hordei. The sequence goes on along the minus strand of RDRW01000216.1, from coordinate 291,257 downwards.
ACTGTTGACCATCAATTTCATTTATTCCAACCTCCACCACCCTCATTGGAGCCCTCCAGGAATTCAATCCAATAACCAACAATCATGGGACGCCCTAGAGATTTGCAGTATCAACAGATTTTGGTTGTCATTTCCTAAGCATATCCATAAATTTTATGTTGCTAAAGGCTTGACCTGAATTGGATGAATTTCCTAGCCTCTGAAATTTTAGTTGATTTAGCAGTCCCTTTGGAGAACCATGGGTTTGATCACCAACCAATTATTACCCGGTTACACCTCCAACACCAGATGCCCAAGAAACAAAGAGCTTGCCCTGATTGGAATAAGAGAGAACCACTTGCTGTGTGCAGGAGATTTGAAAGTATGGCTAATGATTGGCCCTCCCTTCCTGACTGCTCAATTGACCAAAGAATTCAGCTGATTACTCAGAGCCTATTTGGTACTCAGGAGAGCTTTGGATGACTGGTTTTGGAAGCAAGCAGAGAGGCCAAATCTTGGTGGTTTCAAAAAACTCTAGATCCCATTTTTGAAACCAGTAATTGGGCCCATAGAGGGGTCATACTGACAGGAAGCAGGGAAGCCTCCAAGTGCTACAAGGAATGGAACTCTTACCTTTTTGATACTATCAAAATATTGAAAAATAATGCTTGGTGGAAACAACTAGAAGAATCCTTGGACCCCCTCCCAATCTCTCATCTGGAAATCATCAATCAACCCTGCACGGGACATTCCCCACTTGATAATCATCTCTTCAAAATTACACACCCTATTGAACCGTCCTGCCCCCACTGCACGGCCTGCAAAACCTCCACTCACTTTTTTGACTTTTTTCTTCAATACAAACCCCTCTGGAAAATCTTGATACAGCAAGCCAGGAAAGAAAATCTGCATGTCAAGTCTAAAAAACCTCCAAAGTCCCAGATTTGTTTTATGCATTTCATCAGGGCATGCGGCCGCTTCCCTCACCTTAACTAAATCAACGGCCTCTCTCCTTCACAAATTTTATTTTATTCTTAGTTTCTCTTTTCTAGATCCCTTTTCTCTCTCCGCTTTCCTTGTCTCTCACTTATTTCTACTTCATATGATTTCACTTATTACTAAAATAATGCAAATAACTAGAATATTATTTGTAGATAACTATTTTGATTACCTAGAAGAAGTCCAAAATTTATGTGGATTTTTCTGATGATTTCTGTTCTGTTTAGGTCTATTTATATTACTGATCTGAATAGAATATTTTGCTAGAACAGACAGGAATTATAACAAGAAAGAGAAATAGGTTTTGATTTACTAAGAGGCAATTAGCTTTTATTCCTTGTGTTGCATTAAGCTAGAATGTTCTTACTTGTATCTTGTTGTTGAAGACTGAGGTTTACTGATTGAAATTTTTTGCTTATTGAAGTTGACACTGTTTATTTTATGTTAAACATAATCTAGTTAGCAAGTTGGTACCTATTGATCTGGGTTTCTAAGGACCAAGATTAGCTCACATTGATTTTGTCTTCTAAAGTATTAATTTGTGTTTAATGGGCCTGTACAGGTCAATGGCTTCTGTGTCTGCATGATAATTGAATCATGTTAGTTCCTCCTTGAGCTATAAATTCTTGGAGCTCTTCTAGTTTAACATGAGTTATGCTAGTCAAGATTCTTTCTTGGGCTTGAGATTCTTGGGCAAAGTTGTTTGGAAAGTGCACTTGTCTTGGTTGGTTCTGTAGAGACTGTAAAATGGAGATGTGTCTGGTGAGATTCAAACTCATGACCTCAGCTAATCTGATACAAATGCTAGAGTGCTGCATTTACCAACTAGGCTACAGACGCTTGTGACTGCAACGGTGTTGGCTGGTAGTGGTCATGGTTCAACTGGTGATACATCATGGTAGAAGACTATCAGGCAACTCAACAGTTTCTTGTTTGCCTAATTCTACTGAAGTCAACCAATACACTTGATCAGTTACTTCTGGTATATTCTGGGTTAGGGCTGGGTCACAACTTCAGGAGGGCTTAACTTTCCTTGCAGCTGGGTCTAACCCCAACATCTTCCTTGGAGGTTCTAGCTGCAAGTCTGATAGAGCTGTAATCTTACAGCCTGTCATTCTTCTTGTTGTTATATGAGAAGCAGGTAGAAATATCTGGTAAGTGAACACCTGATTACAGAACACATAAGGGCCTTGGTAAGGAAGTCAGCTGCATTCAACATTGATCTGACATATTGTAGCTTGATGAGGAGGAGGCAGATGAGTTGTTGAACAAAGTGAAGAAAAATTTTCATGTGCTTCTTCTGGACTCTTTCCAGAGAGCTCTCGATGTTTGTGTCAGCCACCCAGATATTAGATGTATTTATCACTATGTAATACTTGAAACTGAAAACTTGAATAATTATGATTATTCTTTATTTTATTCTTATTTTTATTTAATTGATATTCTGAACAAAACAGAAATTAGACTCCTCTGAGTTCAAACCACACCCATGAAAATAATTAAAAATTGGTAGGAATATCTTACCTTCTGGAAAGAATTTTCCCCAGATTATTACCATAAAAACCCATTCACCTTTACTACATTATAAGCAAGTGGGTGTTTTACTCCCTTTTATTATCTCCTAACATTATAATAGTTTGTAAAGGTTGAGCATTGAGATACTGACAGTCTTCAATTTCTCTTGTGGTATGCTTCTCACTTGTCTTCCTTTCTCTTTCCTATTTCATCCTTCTCTCTTTTTTCACATGCATGTCATCAGTATTTCCCTCATCTCAATTTTTTCTGTTTCACTTATTCAGATTTCACCAATATTTCATCAGCCTGAGTCTATACCTGGAGCAGAGTTTTTGGAATTCCCCTTCCTCATCCTTCCACAAACCAAAACGCTCACCCCTGCCTTGTGTCTCTTCTTCCAGGTAAGTCTCTATTTGTTTCTTTTGTCTATTTCTTTATCAGTCTTCTCTCACATGAAATTAATCTCATACTTTCACAAACTAAAACACTCAACTCTTCCTTGTATCTCTGCTTCCAGTCCCCTGTTTATTTTATCATTGAGAAGTTATGCTATTTAAACCCTCTAGAATTCCACTCTCCCTAGAAAGGGAAAGTAGTGTAGAAGCCACGGCACTGGTTATCTAAAATCGTGTCCCTTTTCTTATATAAAGGATGTCAGCTATGTGTATGAAACTCTGGCTTAATTTCTATAAAAAGCCAGGTACTATCACTGTGCTGAAAGGTTATCAAAGTAAAAATTTCTATTACTCTCTCTATAGTGTCTAAACTATGCACAGAGGATACCCTCAGAATTGATTTACAAATTAGTCAATCAGGAGAAGACTAACAGCTAACTGTATAGGTTTGGGTATCTTGTTTCTTTTTATGAAAGATATAGCAATATAAATTTCTAATAAGCCGCGGGCAAGCACTTAATCTGATTTGCTACTTTCAGAGGCAGCAGTCTTGCATAAACTGCTCTATAAGGAATATATCAAATTCTAGGATGGGGATTTCTAAGGTAACTTGATAATTATTCCAGTAGATAAGGTGGTTTGGATAATAAAGGATAAAATTACTATACAAATTAGGAGGAGGAAATTAAGGTACTTACTAATTTTTTACTGGGGGAATATTCTGAGGATCCAATCCAAGGCCAGGAAATTGTCTCCTTTTATATTCTAGAGGTCTTCAAGAGAAGGATCCAGAATTTTGTTATAAATTCTGCTCTAATATATTACAGTTAAAATGCACTATTATTCAATGGGAATTGTATTGTATTGATCACAGTATTTTCTATGTCCCCATGACCTCATGAAATGTATGTATAACCAATCAAATCATGGGCCAATTCATATAATAGAATAACACTGGGAAATTACCACACACTTAGGCAATTTCATTCTTATTAGAATAAATTTATTCTTCTTATATTTAAGCAAATAGAATTATTGTCTCTCAGCTTTTATGACAATAATTTTTAATCCTTATTTTATATGGTTAATTATTTTTCTTACAAATTAGTAGTAGTACCTAAATTACTAGGAGTAGGAATTTAGTGGTGGTTTGAGTGAGTTACCCCACTTAATTTTACATCATAAGTTGATCTATCAAATAATATTTTAGGATATCTTATATTTACAGTAGCAATACAGTTTTTTCTTATGATTTACAGCTAATTCAGTTCTTAGGATAATCTGCAGTATCTCTACTCACAACCGTTGAAGGGGCTTATGACGACTGGCCTAGCGGCTATAGTGCAACCCTTTGTTACACAGTTAAGGTCTATCCTAGATATGTTCTACTCCGAGTCACACAAAAGACCGGAGCTGAAAAATGGTCCATAGATCCATAGTCTGATTGAAACCATCTCAGGTTGCATTTCAAGTCCCGGGAGTTGTTTCTTCAAGCCAATCTTTCAAAAATTGTTTTTGGTCTGCGGTTAATTTAATAGGAAAATAGCCAAAGATAATCTCCCAATTGGTTGGATCAATCGGAGTTTTTAAATCTATCTGGGATTGGAGTGGACGCATTATGTTGAAATCAAGGCCATGATCTGCAGCTAGCAAGATATCTGGAATTTCGCGACAATCATGAACTATTTTTGAATATCTTGTAAAAGGGGGTGTTTTAGGAGGAGGATGTGGATCCTTCTTTTCCCATGCGATTTCTCTCAATTGGAGACACAGCTTGTTGAAGCTATTCCGGTACTCTTTGCCGTATTGCTCGACCAACCATTGTCTCTCGGGAGATTCAAACCAAGGTAGACCAGAATCATGTTGTATTGGCGAAATAATTACCTCAACCAACAGGGAAATCCTGGCTTGATACGGCATGTCGATCACAGAGTTCTTAATGCTGTTTTCTTTACCCAATCCAAGAGCCTGTATCATGTGGATTACGGTCCAGAAATCAAGGCCGTTTGATTCCTTGGCGATTCGTAAACTTTTGATATGATTATCATTTATTACTTCCGCTAAAACAGCCGAAGGCGCAATCTGTTGTTTTAGTTGAATAAACTCAAACCGTCTCGTAAATTCCATAGTGCCCATCCATTGAAAAACAAACCGAGCCAATTCTTCAACATTGTGCGCTCCTAGGACTTTGAACGCATTGGGATGACTGTTTTGATATTCTTGGAGGGCATCTAAATCCCCGGCAAGGATTTCATCTGGAAATTCTTCATTCAATCGGAGGTATTTACCCAGCTTCTCTAAGTGTTGATCAAGTGCCATTCTATTCAAACTATTGGGTAAAATTCCTTTAATCAACTTCCAATTTTCAACACTTGTCTTTTGGGTAATTTGAAATACCAGTGCTAAGAGCCTCCGATAGGCTTCATATTTGTTCATCTGAGAGGAAAGCCTCTTGTAGACCTGAAGGAAAGCTTTTCGATCCAAGTTCCAGAGGAACTGAAGTGATTTATATGTCTCGTGATTCAGTCTTTCAAGGGGTTGATGGTTTACAGGTTCCGAGGTTTTTAAATGAAGCTCTATGATTCTGTGTGCAGCTTTTGAGATTGCTTCCGGCTCAAGCTCCTGGGGGTCGTCCCCCTCACGAACTCTTAACAAGAAATCATGAAACGGTTTTTCCAACAAGCTGATATCTGTTGGCAGAGTAATTCCCCATCTTGGCTTGTGTACAGTGGGAAATATCTCGTTGGGACGCAGTTTGAGCTCGCTCTCAAAATTAGGCTCAAAAGCATACAAGATTTTTTCCACGTAGGCTGCATTCATCATATCATATTCTGACTCAGTCTGGCCCGATTCAAGTGTACTGATAGTCAGGCCGCCCTCATCTTCTTCCGGAGATTTCAACATCTCATCTTCGTTCCCCACTGCTGAAGCCATGCTGGGAAAGAGAATTATTTAGTTCTTAGCCAAAAAAAACAAGGAGAAATCAGATTAATGAAACAGTATTTTTTCACTTACGATCCATCCTTGTTAACAGGAACAATTTTTCTGGCTCCTGGGTTTACAGCTCCTGCATTGGGAAGGTCAGAAATTTTGGATGCTTTTTTCCGGGTTCGATTCCTTTTCTTCTTCTTGTTATCTTTCACATCTTTGGATTGGAGCCATGCATCATTCTCAAGAATGGCTGATTTTTCAGCTCGTTCACTACAATCATAAGAAGAGTTTGGTTGATCAGCATCACAAAGAAATCCTCAATATGAATCCTCATTCTACTCACCCCTCTCCCGTCACGTCACCTATGTGATCTATGATCTCGCCGCTGGCTTGCCCTACCCCCGGCTCGCCACTGGATTCTCCATTGTCTAAGCCCATCTTCCCCTTGTTTTTGGCATGTTCAGTTTCCCCCTCATCTCTTTCGGCAATTTCTACCTGGGGAACGCTATTTCCTTGAGTAAGTTGATGCGTATGACCTCGATCAAAGCTAACAGGATAGAATGTTTACTCATAGGGCTTTCAGAAAACAAAGAAAAAATCGTCTCGTTGCACTCACTCATTGGTATTTATATGTTCGCTCTCCCCATCTCCTAGCTTTATCTCTCCCTCATCGTTCTCGGAATGTTCCGGCGAAATCTGTCGAAAAAGAGGCACTTCTATCGTTCCAATCCTAAAAGATACATTATCGAAACCTTCCTGTGGATGTGCACGACTGTATCCGCTGCTATAGTCATGATTTATTACATTGAAAAGGTCTTTCCCAACAGCTCGAGATGCAGCGGAGGCCTCAGTGACTAGATTTTTGGGGGAGGTCATACCACTGGCTTGATCAAGTATCATTAGAAAGAATGACAATCGCTGAACGGTTCCATGATCATAGACGAACATCTTCCTCGCCAAGTTTGGTGAATGAGGGTTAGAGGAAAATTTTGAATTTGGAGTCGATCAAAGGCGTTATCAATAATGAGCAGTGAAACCTTTCGTACTTTTAAACTCGCTGCGATCGATCTATGTAGTTATTCGAATCACTCCTGAATCCAAAATGGCATAAAAATAAAGTCTCGATAAAATTTGAAACCAGTTAACCTGTTTAAAAATTAGCGCTGTTTCTCTACATGCGGAAGCGTATTGGAGCGGCCGGTGCAGTGTAAGTGCAACAGACAGGGAATTTACTCGGCCGATCTACATATTTTGAAATCCAAAAATGACATCCAATCTGCACTGCATTTGCCTCTGCCTCCGCAATGCAAGACATGTTTTGACTCACAGCATGACACCAATTTACAGGGTGGTAGTGCGTGCTTGGGTCAAGTCTAGATGCACTACAACTAATGACAAGACATAGAGTGGTGCTTCAGGGACTTGGAGAGTCCCGACCAAATTACCACTTAATGCAAATGGAGGGAATTTGAGTGTTACATAAAATCATCTCCAGAAACTGCATTTGGATGTGGGGATGTCTGTCGAAACTCGACATCCTATATGTGACATGTACAACGAACTTTATGACTGCACCACATCTCTTGAATTAAATCCACAAATGACATCTCTCCACTTTGTCAATCACTCCTTTTTGACCTCCACTTTTCCCTTTCATCCATCTGACTCTCCTCTTCCTTCTCACAATCTTCACCTCACATTTACTCGGTGTCCCTCAAAAAATATTACTAACTCCTCTCATCACTGCTCTCCTCTATTCTGTCATCACTTCCTTCATCTCATTGCTTCCTTTCTCACATTACTTCCTCCTACTCATACTTCCTACATCACCTCAACACACTATCTAAATCAACTCAACATGTCTAAAATCTCTTCAACTTGTGGAGGTCTTGTCTCATCTCAACTTGGTGAGAAATAAATCATCAATATCTTCTATTATAGAATCTTTAATCTAACTCATTCACTCTCCTACTAATAACCAACCTACCATTCTTACTATCAGTCCTGCATCCTAATCTCTACCATTCATGTATACTCTCCATCTTGGTTTTCTGTTAGAACCTTAACATCATCTACTGGGTATGATTCTCTTTCTTATCTCACCTCTTCACTATCATATAATCTTAATTATGCTAATCTTTTGTATACTTCACTTCTGGTCTTTGTTTTTCAGTAATAAACATTCAGAAATTGTTCAATGTCTCTCAAAAACAGCCCTAGTATTAGTATCAGCACCAGTGTTAGCACTACAAACATGTTTGTATCAGATTCCCTAATCAAGAGTTAAATCTTTTGTGCAAAATCTGACATTAGGGGCTACCAAATATGACCAAATCCACAATTAAAAACAGGGAATTAGGTTTTTCAACAAAACTTCACTTTTGAGAATGTTGAATCATTTGATATTTATATCCTTGTTTTATAAATTGTGGATTTTCAAGACCAGTTGATTAGCTAATGGTGGATTTAGTCATATTTGATACCCCCTATTGTCTGTAAATTAAAATTACCTATTTTCAGAAATGATCACTTTTACTTGAGGTTGATAAGCTCATGTGATGTTAAGATCACATCAAACATGTGGATAAAAAAGTTGGTGAAAGGTGATAACTCTTTAAATCTCTTTTGACATGTGACAACTCAAATGAGGGCATTTATAAATTCACACCCCTTGCCACACGCCCACACCAGGGAAATGCACTTTTTTGGGTTCAGCATGCTTGTAGATGGGCATAAAGTCCACACACCCATATACGGGTGTGCAACACCTGCCCAACAACCTTTGTGCAGCCACATGCCCCTGCCAGAGAAAATGTGTGCGGTTTTCATTCCCTTTCTATGTAGATAGGCAAGGGAACACTCCTACATATACACATAGAACAGGTGTGCAGTCAGCTCACTCTCTCTATTTGTATAGGTAGGGGAACACCCTTACCTATATACATAGAGAGGTGATGTCATTGACCTGGAATTGATGAGCCGCTACCATCACCCTTCCCGCACAGACCTTGTTTTTTCTTCCCCCCCCAGCAATTTTCAACTGCAACAACCACCTCACCCTCCCCCCTTTGACTGTTGTTCTCAGCAGCCTTGTGGATTTTTATCCTGAAGTTGTAGTGATCAGCCAATTACACACTGGTTGATAGTTTATATTCATAGTGTGCAATTCTAATGAGAGATTTGATGCCAAACAGTTTATTGCAGAAAACAAAGCAAAACGCTAATAGTCATAATAAGACTTGAAGAGAAATGAAACATGGGTAATAACTAGGAAAATAATTAATAGAAAGAGTTATAATGAGATAAAAAAATGAACTTATTATACCTTCTTGTAATCAGATCCTAGCTAGTACTTGTGAGAGAGAAATCCTTTGAAAGATAAACAGGAATAGGTGAAATAACCACAAGCCTAAGACAAAGAATAATAAAAAGAAGATGCATGAGTGGATGAGAAAAGTAGAGAATCTGAATGAGAATAAAGAGAAGGAATTGATTGAGATCCTCCACTTGTATTAAGTCAAGCTCCTCCTGGATCTTCAAAATATGTTCTTCCTGTAATGATTTTGAGATCAACACTTTATTTCTGCAAAAAACCAAAAGCCATTAGTAGTAAAAAACTAACAATAAAGTGAAAATAAAAGCTAAATAGAAAGTTAGAAAGTTAAATAATGAGATGAAAGAATGATATCATTAAGTACCTTTTAGTATTTTATTTCTAGCTAAGACTCAATATTGGACACAAGAAATATATGTAGGAGATAAATGAAAGTAACACCAAGCCTCAGAAGGAAAAGAATACAATCAATGGACCCAGTCACAACAAAACAAAAATATACAGTCAGAATAAAAACAGTGAAGAGAAAAAAGGTTTACCTCCACTTGAGTTAATTTGAGACTCCTCCTGAATTTCTTTGGTCTAATTGAGTGGTTGAAGAAAAACTAGATCTGAGCAGCATAGATTGATTTCAACAGTGTATGAAGGGTGATGGATTTGATATTGGTTGTGATTTTTTGTTCTTCTGGGGTCTGAGTGTTTCATTTGAAGATTGCGCAAGTTGATTTTAATGTTCAATTCATCTTTCATATTCATATGCATAGTAATTTAAATCACCTCTGCGCAGCTGTTCTGAATGATTCATTTAACACTTCCAAGTATGAGTGTGGATAAGAGATGGCCTTTAAGTGCTTGATAATTGATTTAAGGACTAGATTGGATGGTTGCATTGTTGGGATGGTTCTGGTTGAATAAACTTGTTGAGTCTATCAAAATTCAATTTCTGAGTCACAGGACTTGGACTCAAGCCATTTTGAATATTTAACATCATCCACATCTATTGGATTTCAGGATTGTTTGACAGCTAATGGTCAAATTACACTTTAAAAATAAATAAAAATTAAGTTGCACTTGGAAGACCTACCTTTTTGTTGTCAATGGAGAACTTAATCCATTGGTTACAAATTTTAATCATCTCTGAGTTACATAGACTTCTTTCTTGGCTCTATCATAGTATTTTTTTTCCTGGTTTCTATTAGCATATCTCATATTTCTATCATGTAATAGCATAATCTAATGAAATTCACAGTTTGTATGCCGCTGTAGTTGTTGAAACCTAGTTGATAATAGTTACCTCAGTTCTTGTTCCTCGTTCTGTGTTTCCTCATTCATCTTTGTTTCACTTAACCATTCACACTGCTCACTCCTCAACAACAAACTCTTTAGGTTCTTTTACTACTTCTTCTAATTCTCTCTTCATTCTTTTCATCTATTTCTCACTCATACTTTATCTTATCAGGTTTGTCATTGTTGCTCTTGTTGCCGCCGCTTTAATCTTGCTTGCTCACGAGCTCCTCAATCTCTTAAGGTTAGTATAAATAAAACCTCATTCATCTTTGTTTCACTTAACCATTCACACTGCTCACTCCTCGACAACAAACTCTTTAGGTTTGTCATTGTTGCTCTTGTTGCCGCCGCTTTAAGCTTGCTTGCTCACGAGCTCCTCAATCTCTTAAGGTTTGTCATTGTTGCTCTTGTCGCTGCCGCTTGAAGCTTGCTTGCTCACCAGCTCCTCAATCTCTTAAGACTATTTTGTCTAATAGTTTCCTGCCGTCACTTTAAAAATCCAGAGAAACATGGCCAAGTCCGAGATTTACCATATGACACTCTCAATAGAAAATACACATTCCTCTTTAATGATGATTGATCATGCCAGACATATGTTTCAAAGACTGTATCTGTATTGTCACTAGCTGAAGTGAAAGTATCAAAGAAATAAAAAAAGAAACCCAACTTGAAGGAGAGATTTTAGATAAGCATGACCTAAGGTCATGTTGGATAATTAGCTACGTACAATCAAGATCCTAGCACCTGCATGCATTATTATATTCAATTACAATCTCATGATTGATCTCAAGATTTGTGGCTCTACATGGTAATCTTCAGACTCAAGAAGAACCAACAATCTCCAACAACATTGACTAGCAATCCCTTAATCCACTTTTGACTCCATCCATTCTGATACAATCTAACTCCAAAACTCACACTCAAAGAAGACACTAGAAATTTAGGAGGAGCTTGGATTTAAATCAAGTGAATGTAGATACAACTTTTGTTAAAACCCTTCTCTTCAATTTCTCTATTGTTTTCTTTCTGCTATTCTTCATCTCCCATTTATTGACCAATTTTATTTTCTCCTCAACAGGATTGCTGTTATTTCTATTATCTCCAATAAACATTTCTTTGATCTCTTTGATTGTCAGACACTGAGACAATAGCCCACATATCTACCAAATAGTACAAGTCATATAGCCCAATGGTTAAGGACTTGTATTCAGAAATGAACTAGGTAATTCAGAATGGAAAATTCATAAGTTAAATTCCCAGTTGATTCATAATTTTACATATTTATTTTAGGGCATTAATAAAAAAACCCGGTTTTTCCGCATTTACACCCGGTTTTCTGCGCAGCTGCGGCTGCGCAGTGCACCCGGTTTTCCGCATTTACACCCGGTTTTTTTTTAATTTTTAATTTTTAAGCAAATAGCACGTGGAGGGCGGCATTTGATGCGCGTGACCTCCCCAATCATCCTCATTAAATATTTTATTTAAAACAATTAAAATAAACAATTAAAACAAGGAAAATAAACAAAATAAAATAAAATTATGGAGGCATTTGATGCGCGTGACCTCCCCAATCATCCTCATTAAATATTTTATTTAAAACAATTAAAATTAAAAATTAAAACAAGGAAAATAAACAAAATAAAATAAAATTATGGAGGGCGGCATTTGATGCGCATGACCTCCCCAATCATCCTCATTAAATATTTTATTTAAAACAATTAAAATATACAATTAAAACAAGGAAAATAAACAAAACAAAATAAAATTATGGAGGGCAGCATTTTAAATAAGTAAAACAAGTAAAATAAACAAAATTAAATAATATAAAATTAAACAAATAAGAATGAATGAAATAAATTAATTAATTAAAAGCAGGAGACATAATTGCAAGTTAATGATTTATGAATAACACAACCTCCCCAATCATCCTCATTCAATATTTTATTTAAAACAAATAAAATAAATAAGTAAAACAAGTAAAATAAACAAAACAAAATAAAATAAAATAAAACAAAATAAATGGAATAAATGAAATGAATAAAATAAATTAATTAATTAAAAGCAAGAGACATAATTGCAAGTAAATAATTTATGAATAAATAATAAATGTAATAAAGTTAATAATTTATGAATAAATAATAAATGTAATAAACAACATGTAACACTCCAAAGCATCATGCAATGTACCATACCTCTGTGTATCATTGTATTTCCATTTCTTTGTCATGAAATCTGATAAGAAGTTAATTTTATAATCAGTATTTGTTTCCAATGAATTCTTCACCCTCTAAAGTGTATGAATCCATTTAAAAACTCCCTGAATATCTTGAAAGACAGACGTGAAGGTGTTTGGAAATAAATTGAGTCCAAAAATCATAAAAATCCAACCAGTGATTTAAAAAAAAAACTGTTAGTCACATTAAATTCTACACCCCTTCAAGTGCTTTAAAAAAGTTTAAAATGTTGAGAAATCCTGGAAATTAAGCTGTGAGGATTTTTTATGAAAAAACCGGGTGGATTGGCCAAAAAAAATGGAAGACATGGTTTTTTTGCAAAATAAAAATTACCATAAAATTCTAAACCCCTGTAAGCATGAGAAATAAATTTAAAACTTTGAAAAATAATGAAAATCCGCCCGCAAAAAATTAAATTAAAAAAAAACACCGGGTGGATTGGCCAAAACAAATAGAAGACAGAGTTTTTTGCAAATTAAAAATTACCACAAAACTCTACACCCCTTTAAGTATAATAAATAAATTTAAAATTTTGATAAATAATGAAAATCCGCCCGCAAAAAATTCAATAAAAAAACCGGGTGTAAAAGCGGAAAACCGGGTGTACTGCGCAGCAATTTGGACGTTGCCGCTGCGTAAAACCGGGTGTAAACGCGGAAAAACCAGGTTTTTTTATTAATGCCCTTATTTTATTTAATATTCATCTTTTAATAAACTCAGTATTATTAAATAATATAAGAATTTCTAATTGTACACCAGGAAAAAAAAGTTGGAACCTCCATGGAGGTGACTTCTCTATATCCCCCACTTATCCCACCTCTATCTACTATGTATCCTTGGTGTGCACCAATGTTATCTCCATGCCTATCTATTATGTATCACCAATGTATAATGATATATCAGAGGAGTTTTCAAAAAAAATTCAAAAGATCCAATTGTTTTTATAGAAATTTCTGAGGCAAGAAATTCTTTTTATTACAACCAATGTTTAATAAATGACAGCTCATAATAAAATCAAACAAATTATAATTTGTGAAATGGAGACTATAGTTTGATCTTGGATGAAAATTATATCCAACCATGGTTTATCTATTTCTAAAGTTCTTGGAAAACATCACCATAGAACTCTGAAATAAGCCAGTTATATTTGAAAAGCGCATACATCACCCCAGGAGATCCACCACCCCCACTGCCAACACCTTGGAAGCTGAATTTCTGATATGCACAAGCTTCAGAATCCAAAAAAAAAACATCAAGTAGCTTGATCAAGTGAAATTCAAGGTTTCAAAAATATTCTTTACAACATGGCTAACATGAACTCCTTGTGGTTTTCAACTCTGGTACAATTGTTGCACAGTCATTCAACCACAACTAATATTTTATTTTGTATAAATTTGATATTTTGGGATTAAACATGGAAATAAAACCGATCTTGATAATCAACTTGAAGTAAACAACATGATTCATTATAAGCCATTTATTGCAAAATTTAAGTTGAAAAATTCAACTTTTCCTGTTGAAAAGGAACAAAATTCTTATTACATATTCCTTGTCTATGTTGAAACCTTGCATTGTTAAGAATGATTCTTTTGTACCCATAAGCTATTCAATTTGAAGCCAATATGGCATTGGTTTCCCCAATTTTTTTACTTCCTCCATGTTCACAAGTTTCAGAAAAACAGTGATATCATATTCTTTTTCCTTCATCAGATTATTTGTAATTATGGTAAGTGCAAGTTGAACTAAGAACACAAGCGTAAAAATCTCCTATCAAAAAGCATCTATGGAACGTGGGCCTTGAATTCTGCAAAAAATCAACAAAAGATTATTCCATTAATTTTGGTGCCACATTGCACATTCATAAATATGGTATATAGATTTTTCTAAAATCAAATTGAATGCCCTAGTTGGAATCAGGAAACACTTTCCAGGTGTAGGATCATTTTTTCCCCCACATATGTTAATATCCATTTGAGAATCACCATTTCAACCTCCTATTAATTTGATATAGACTATATCTCTCATTTCTGTCTCAATAAATTTCAACCTAACACATAATTTAATTTAGACACAACAAGATTTCAGGTGGGGATCAATTTCTTTTTTGATTCTCTCTTCAAATCTGCTTAAATGTATCCCTGTCAAGTCCCAAAAACAATTGTAAGAGAAAATATGTTATTGATCTTAATGAAATTTGGCCATTCAATTACATGAGAATTTTTAAATATCCACAAAAACAGCTTAAGTCATTTACTTGGAAGCTTCCCGCATAGAAAAGCCCTCTTGGGTATCAAATCTCCTGTATAATTTTGTGGTGTTTTTAAAATATGTATACCATCCTGTTTTGGTGTTACTGCTCTGAATCCTAGATTATCCTTAGATGATACTTTAGGTAATTTTCAAAAACCGTGTCAAGTCCTCCGGTAAGTTATGCAAAATTACTGAGAAAGAGAAAGAAATTGAAAATCATGATGATTGGCTTGATGATGTATTTCTTACCATATCTCTTACCAATTAATTCTGGAAGCCTTCTGATCTCACCTCCTATCATCACACTCTTTTTTTCCAACTAAGACCCAAGATTATGTATTATCAAAGAATGGTTTACACTGGTCTTGTATTTATAGATTACCTTTTCAGCTTCCATCTGTCATTTTATAATATCAACTTTGGTTAGAAATGATTCACATGATTTGAAAAATCTCATTCTTTTTCCATGAATAATCAATAAATTTTGGATTCAAACAAAACAATTTTGCCGTATCCTATGATCTTATTTCAAACCCCAATCTTAATTACCCAATTACTCATAAGCTGGCCAGGATTTTCTGTTGTAGATTAAGCCCGCCGGGCTTAAACAGAACCCTTGATTTTCCTTGTTTTCCTGCACATACAATATTTTTTTAGTTCAAGCATCCTTAAGCCCGCCGGGCTTAATATCAATGAATTTTGGATTAAAACCAAAACATTTTGATGTATTCTATTATTTTATGCGGGACCCAATCATACTTACCTAGTGACGCACGAGCCCACCAGTAATATCTTTTTTAGATTAAGCCCGCCGGGCTTAAAAACACCCCTGTGCTTCCTTGTTGCCCTACACTCAAAGTCTTTTAGTCCAAGCATTCTTAAGCCCGCCGGGCTTAATATCAATCAATCTGGATTCAAAAAAAAAATTGTCCAGATTCTATGATTTTATGTGTTTCCCAAAACTTACTTAATTGGTGAGACATAAAACTGCCACAATTTTCTGATATAGATTAAGCCCGCCGGGCTTAAATCCTAACTGAGCTTGTCATTTTTGGCCTGGCCCTCGATTTTTTTTGGTCCAACCATCCTTAAGCCCGCCGGGCTTAATCACTAAGATGAAGCCCCAGCTCATAATTATACTTTTATGCTACATTACGAGTGGAAATTTCAGATCTTCCAGGAATTTTTGAAGAGATATTTATCAAGGGAAAATAAAGAGGATGTGGGCAGGAATTCTGGATACTAAGACCTGAGTCAGGAGAAAACAAAGAAATACAGTCCGCTAGGTTGCATTGCAGAAAATTACTCATCCAACAAGAAGTATTGACCTTGAGGAAATGCACTTGGATGAACAGATATTTTGATTTCTATATAAACATTAGGTTTGAAATTTACAACAACTTTGGGGTCAGATTGTAGGACAGAAGATGGTGGATTACATGCAAATTCAATCTTTATGGGGAGAATTGAGTGACAGGAAGTGAAAGGTGTGATAGATACGGAAACAGAGAAAACAATGAGATATGTGAATGATGAAATTCCAACACTTAGTGAAAATTAAACTCAACTGCAAATTTTTTCATCTGGTTTTTACCTGAATGAAAGGATCTTGAATAACCACATGCACGCTGCACGCTTCTTGCATAAAGAACCACCCACAAAAATATTTATTTTTGGTTTGATGAAACTTCAATGATTTTGTGTATAAGGCAGCTCAAATATTGCATTAAAATAACTGATTGGACATTTTCAAGGAGAGTGCTTCTCTTTGCACGTGTTATTTTCACTAGCCTTGGGGGGGGGTGGGTTAGATCAAACCCAAGACACTTATTTGGTAGAGACCACATGAGAAAATGATGAATTCAACCCTGCAGTATGATATATTTCGAAACTGGATACATATGAGTGGATTCAGATAGCCAGACATCAGGCATAAAACATATGTATCCCTCTGCTATCCCTTTAATCAAGTGATTGATATACGTTGGATACAAAGTGGAGACAGCGTGGTGAAATACAAAGACCTTGTTTTCCCTGAAGCAAATCCCTCTCAGGCTTCATAAATTATGATCAACTCTGACAAGAAGTTTTTAAATAAATTTTGAAGGGTTATGTGGGTAATACATTACAACTTTGGTTCACAGAAAACCGCCTGAAAAACCTATCCATTCAATTCACTCAGCTTAGATGATAAATTACAAGATATAACTTCCAGGGTATTCCACTTGAGTTTTAATTTCCCCCAGCACCAACTCTACTATAGTAGAAATAAAGATTCTGACCTCTTTTGAATTTTGAAGAACCACTAAAAAAAGAGGCACACTCTGAGTGATTTCATGTATGATCCAGTATTTTTGAGCGCTTAATATATTCCAAGGAATGATGATATCATATGATATTTACAGAAGATTTCACTGTTTGTGGGTTTCAGTTGGTAACTGAAACTCAACATCAATAATTTAACCTTACGGGTGAAATCCCCAGGAAATTCAATCACAGAGGAATTAAAAATCCCTTGAATCAATTATACATCTGATAAACAGATAAATTGTGCTGGATGAAACATTTTGATTGAGTATATGCTCAGGTGCTTTGATGTTCATATGAAAAATTTAGAGCTGTTCATTTGGATCATAAACCTCTTATTTGATCCATTTGAAACCATGATTGCTGTGAAATTCAAGCACACTAGCTCTTTGGGCCAAGAAATTTAGCTCATGTATTTCATTTCCTCTATCAAAAGTCATCTGCTCTACAGTACTCTTTGGAGTTTACTGTTCGGAAGCAATTTCCAGTTTCAGCCTTCTCTATCAACAGATACACAAACTTCAAAGATTGGATAATAAAACCACCCCATAAGCGCCTTGCTTAAATACTCCCATCATCCTCCAGAAAAACCACCAATTGTCAAACTTGAATTACATTTTATTTAGGATACTAAATTGGATACCATATCCCATATATACCAAGCAAGACATTGGTTTCAATTTCTTAAGGAAGCTGTTTTATCATTTGAAGTCATGGTTGATATTACAATCCAGCTGAGCTTGGAGGCCATGATTTGACATAGAGGATATTGTTTGTCCATTGTAACTATTTCCACCAAATTGATGAATCATGGAATTTAATCTCTCAATTTTGCATGGAACAGAGAAACCGCTATTAAACAGTCCCTGATTCCTTAGTAATTTGGAATACCCATAGAATGCATTTGGATAGAGGTACTTCAGTCATATTTTGGAAAATTTGTGACATTTTACTGAGATTTCCAGCTTCAAATTCCATCAGAATCCATGATTAGAAAACCAAACACAGTTTCAGGTCGAAATTGACCAATTTTAACCATTGAAGAACTAAATATGCAGGTCCTGTGGATGATTAGTTGAAGTCCACTCAAATTTAAGCTCTTTTTTCATGGAATTTTCAGGATCAATATAGAATTACGCCTATTAGCTATTATCAATTCACAATAACCATAAATTTAATGTATTATCCAGGATTTGGAGTTTGTTGGAATAACTGTTACTAAAATCAAGCTGCATCAGTTTTGACCTGACAGTTGTGAATTGCTTCATTTTATCTTCATTCTTCCCCTCACCATCTTTCACTACAAAGATCGTTCATTTTTCCTCAGGGTATATTGATCAAAAAATCAGGTATGTTGATCAACTTTTCAATTTTTCCCCTTTTTTTTTTTTTTTTTTTTTTTTCCTCGTGCGGCAGCGCTACCATCCCTATCAGGAACTCCATGTGTAATCAATTGTTTCAATTGTTATCAACTCATTTCCCATTTCTCTGATTCACAGTTTTTGTTGAATTATATTTCTCGGAGTCAAGCGTTGGTTAGATTTGATAAATTTTGATAGGTTAAATTAGATACAATTACAATCAGGTATGTACAGGAGTTTTTACAAAGAAATTATTTATGTAAAAGGAAAAATGTGATTATAAATGAGAACTAATTTCCGGGGACCATCTCCGAGTTTTTACAAATAAATTATTTATGTACAAGGAAAAATGTGATTATAAATGAGAACTAATTTCCGGGGACCATCTCCCCAAGTTCCCTAACCAGGGCTCTAATATCAGATTTTGAGCGCAACTTCAAAGCAGATCTTTGATGCTCGGTGAGGGAGTCAAGCCATTCACAATCAAAGCATGCCTTTGGAAAATTGGATGGTGGTTTGAGCTTGCTTTCAATTGGCAAAGAAACATTCTGACACTCCCGGGCTGCAGCACAAGAAGAGCTTTTTGGGGTTGCTGCTATCATAGCAGCCTTCAAATCATCAATTTTACGCATCATGCAAGAAATTTTGTGATGTTGCCATGGGATTGATTGAACGGTGCATTTTTTGGGATTTCTTTTTGAATAAGTGATTTGGATCATTTGAGATACTTCATCATCGGTATCATTGTCACTGCATGCGCCTTCAACAATTGGAACAAGGCCCAAAAGCTTTTGATACTTGCTTAAGGTTGCAATTTGGGTGTGTCGTAGCTGCAAGAAAAGTTTGGTTTTGTTAGTCCGGGAATATATTTAAGCGGTCAATTCAATTGTTGCTTACATTAACCAATCTAGAAGTGCGCCAAGCAGTCTTGTCTTGTGATTCTTGTTGACTGTCAGACCACTTATTCTCTTGTCAATACCTGATGAAATTTGTTTAGTAAGGAGACGTGAATCAATATGATAGGTAAACAAAGCATCAGGAAAAAACTGACCGTCTTCTGAGTCGCTGGGTAACATGGAGATGAATGGCATTTCGGATGCTTTCCTCTTTCAGACCTTTGGGAACAATTCCAGTGTACTCTTTGCATTCAACCAGCTCAACAAATGTCTTCACGGCCAGATCAAGCAGATGCTCATTATCAGGACTGTTGATTGGTTGGTTGAAATTTGGGCGGAAGGAATGAACTCCGGCGGCAGTCATCATCCTGCGCATGATGGCCAATGTTTTGGGGGTAGCGGATGGATGACCAGGACCATGAGGATACGGGTAGTCTGGATCACTCAAGAGATCCTCCACCTGATCATCAATATCCATGCGCAATTCCTCTTCATCATGATGAGGTAGAGTTTTGCTTTTTGACCCTATCAGGGTGGCGACATGTTGTTGTATCAAGCGCTGAAGATCAAAGTTGAGTTAGCAAGACGTAAAATGTGGGGGACAAATGGAGACATACAGTGAATTCCCCTCCTTGTGGTTTTTCATGATCACTAGTCAAATTTCATGAAGTTTATCGGGGATTTACTTGCCATTTGAAAAATTATTAATTAAATATATGGAAATACTTCAACTTTGGAGCAGTCATGTGAAAACAAGATACCTCATTGATACATTCTGTTGAAGTGGGGGATACAGTCAAGATACAGTGTTGATATGTTGAGGATGGGTAAGAGATAAGCGAAGGCACCTCCATAGAGGTGCCAACTTTTTTTTCCTGGTGGTAGGAGAGATTAGTATCTCTCCATGAATTTACCCTATAAGTTACAATTTAGTTATGTCTCCTACAAGGAGACTATCCTCTCAAATTTAACCCAAGGAATACAAACTCTTTGAGTTCTTACCTTGGGGTTAATATTAATTGTAATATTTAAGGGACCGGGATTACCTTCTAAAAGGGAACTTCCCCCAGATTAGTACCATACAAACCTGTTCACCTTACTACAGTTTAGTGAGTGGTTTTTTTTATTATAATCACCAAATCTGCATCTCCTCTTTATCCATTATCCTATTCCTAGTAACTAGAAATTTCCTTGAGTGACTAGCAGTCCTCTCCTACTCGCAGGGAGCTGGTTGAAGAAATGGGCTGGCCTTTATTACAGCCGTGTTCCTTTATTACATAAAGGGGCTAGCCCTTCCGCTTTCAGCATAGAAGGGCTTATTTCCACTGACCTTGCAGGTTATAGTGAGACCATTTCAGACTAAATACTGTAATTAGTATTTACAATTAATTCTGTAAGACTCTACCCCGCACCACATAAGAGACGGGGGCTGAAATTGAGTTATCACTAGGACTAGTTTAAATTAAGGTAAATAATGATTTCATTCATTATCATCATTTTTTTATTACTTGCTATTTTTCTATTATTATCATTATTTAACTGTTAGTTAATTACTATTATTAGCATTAGTTGTTAGCTGCAATAAAACATTGACCTCAAATTCTCACAAGTCAAAAAATCTTTTGGGTAAGGGTAAGCTGAGAAGATGGGAGTGGCGAGATCACGAAGTCTCTCAGCCGTTTTTCAATCTCACAATTGGATGACGGATGTGAATTGATGCTGAATTATAATATCATGGGGCAAAAAGCCAGCCGGTAGAGGATATGTATGGAATGGGAGTGATTTTCGGCCTACAAGAAAATATCAATACATGGAAATAACGTGTTTAAATGTCTATCAAAAAAAAATCATACTAAAAAAGGATATTGAATTATGGGAAGCGGGGTTATGTGATGATGGAAAGATGTAATTATGGGTCTGTCGGAGCATCTAGCTATATGGCGAATGAAATTGTTCTTGGTATATATAACGGATTAATCATATATTAGAAGGATTCATTTTCTTGTGTATTGTCAGGTCACAACGTAAGTACTGAAATTCAGGAATTTGTTCTTAAGGTAATTATGGATTATCGATGAATATCGAGATTTGAGGTTTGTCAGGATTTGGTTCACGGTCTCAGTTCGCGGTGTGCGATCCAAATCGACCTAATATGATTAAAATAGAAGTCGTCGATACAAGCTCGACTTTTTCTTGTATGAAGAGAGAATATAGAAAGATAAAAATGTTTGATAAAATTCGATCCGCTTGGAGTCGATAGCTTGCCGATTGGTATCTAGGAGAAGGAAGACCTATTTGTCTAATGATTGGGGACATTTGACCAAAACACGATCCCCGATTCCAAACCAGTCTTGATGATCACCCTCAATCTTCGGATTCAAGTTGTCCTTTGGACTCAAAACTTGTCTTCTCATCGTGTAGATATGTTGCATAATTCTAGCAACAGAACCTCGTTCATCGTCATTGCGACCCGGAAAATGCATCGTGAATCCGTCAGTCTACAATATTTCGGTAAGTATTTAGTCAATTAAACATAAACAGGTTTTAGGTTTCAAGGACTGCTATTCCTGTAGACTACGCGAATATCGTGTTACCTCCGCGGGCAAATATAGAATAGGTTTTTCAGAAGAAGAGATACTCAACATGGTCAACCCAATCACAACATCGATCATCGTGACCAAATAAACTCCAGAACAAATCTCCAGAGCCATTGGAATCGGGTAGTTCTGTCTCGGCCAAGAAAGCTTCGATCCCAGTACCCTTGATAGAACAAGCGTAAATGATACCAGCGGTGATAGGGGAGATGACAAATATCATAAAGATAGCCACATGGGATTGTCGGATGATCAAGGAACGCTGGCGTTGCGGTTTAGTCTGGCCGGGCTTCTGTGCTTTATGAGTGGTCCAGTGAAATATAATTGGGAAAACATTGCCACACCCTCCAATTAAGAGGACCAACAAGCCTATAAAGATTGGGACAAGTATCCAACCGAGTAGTCCCCACGACTTCGATCGGCCTGACCAGTCATATTCGCCAGCATAGTATACCTTCCCGTGTAAAGCGGCCAGTGCTGCGTCCGAATGATAGTGGTCTGCTCGAGGTGGATAAAAGTGATTGGACCTGATAAAAGTGAGTGTCATCGATCTAATCAGTCTATGTGTTCTGGTTTGGGACAGCCCACACATCGACCTATCTTGGGTGGATCTGTTTCAGATTTTTGGAACTCACACAGCATCGATCGCGCTAATTTTGAGGTCATCAGTCGACACACCGTATCGTCCACTAGCAACCAGATGGTTTGGGGCTGTCGTGTGTATCCATTTGGCAATTGCCTCAGTCCAGGCTTTAGTAGGCGCGTCCAATTCGTTCCCGGTCTCCCACATCATTATGGTAGGGTCATCTTTGATAGCCAGCTGGCTCAGTGTTAAGGTTGGTGTTAGGGTTAGGTGAGTTTGAGGAATCAGTTTAGCACTAATCAGTTCAATTTTTCAACCATGAAGCAATGAATTTTTCACTTTTCTTGGCGGACAAGAAGAATAGAAAACTTTCGACTTGTCTGTTTTCAAACTGGACATTTACTCAACTTGAGTATAACGATTGACATGATTAAAGATGGTTTCCAAGTACAGCAAGAAATCCTTGTAAACATCAGATTTTATATCATAAAACGCTCTATAGTCGGAGTCTGGAATCGAGCGCCATTTTAGGAAAGTCTTGAATCCGCCGTGATCTGTTACCGCAGTATTCATTCAAATGATTTCAACACTGGTTATTATTTATTGCTTCTCGAGAAAGATCATAATCCTTGGGAAAGATCTTGGATAACTCTCTTGGCTTAGCCAACATGCATCATTCAATAAAGAAGACCGGATCTAGAAGACATGACTACTTGTATACATACATGTGAGGCTGGAAAGACTTACAGTAATCGTATTGGTCCGTGAGTGGGATGATTAATCTCAGCCCGTATCTATTTAAATTGCAACACAATGGGGTTTCCAGGGGGGAAACAATTGGAGGGATTGACCAGTCAAAAAATAAAAACCCTTTTCTCATAAGGCCTCCAGTCTCCATGGGCAACTGGTGTTTTTTTATAAAAAAATACTTTCGATCAATTCTCCTCACAAACCTTTTAGCAGCATAAATCGCAAATGATATCACATCCAGCGCATCATTGTTTGTGGTATTTCTCGCGGGCCAAACGGATAATGGGTTGCCAACTGAGATACCTAAAGTCGTGGCTCTGACGACGGCTTTGCAATGAAACCATTCCCCCCCCAGTCAGATTCTGTTCTCTTGATAGGTGATAAACCATTCCTTGGTAGAATTCAAGCTTGAATGCATTGCTTGCAATACAAATGCTGTGCTATAAAAATGATGTACTCAACTAGATCCCATCATAGCTGCTGCAGCAAGAGCCTCCAACACTCTCGTTTGAGACGGATAGGATGGACTAGGTGAGACATTCTCGTCGAGTCCTGAGTAAAGTGTCGAAACAATGTCAGATTTCTGTCTGCTTTCTTCAACTACTTGGGATGTCCATCGGATCATTCCAACTTCAAGTGGGTAGATTGAAAGCTCAATGTTATTAGAAAGACACGAACCCAGCCAATAGATATTAGGCCCTACGATTTTGAAAGGGGTGTGGCCATCTCCATCGATCAATTTATGGCCTTTCTTACGAATGAAATCGACCTCAGGAGATCTATCTAATTTTCCGAGCTGACGGTTGACAGCATGTGGCCCATCCAGAATAGAAACAAATCGGGTGATGTTCTGAGCGGAAAAGCAGTTGTTCGGGTCCAGTTTAGACATGATAAGGCGATGGTAAAATTCAGGGAGCGCCTGCGGATCGAACAAACCAGGAGACAAGCTGGTAGTTTAGTCAGGTTGGCCATATTTTGTGAGGGTTAGTGTATAGATACTTTTGATTAGATATAGGAATGACTCTTCAGTAGGATTACTCTCGGCAGGGCTACTGCTGTCTGGGTGGTGAGAAATGGGTTTAGATCGTCAATAAAGGGGTCAATAGTATGGGCTGGTCCAGGTTATGGAGAGAGCTAAGAAAAAAAAAGTTAGCAATTGGCTTGTTGTTTTGACAGGTGTGAAGGGTTTCTCAACAGAGAGTATAGGAGCTTTTTGATGGCAAAAGAATTACGTGGCGAACTTTTTTTCTTTCTAACTTGATGTTGACGATTTCTTTTGGGATAGAGAAAATGTTTGTTCACTTGCAGCAGAATGAGGCCAATTCTACGACAGACATAAGATCTCCGGTAGATTGAACCTAGAAAGTTACATAGGGTCATGTCACCGAGAGATTTGCCGTCATATTCGTTAGATGCAGCTTCTGCAGAATAAAGCATTCGGTGGGGTTTAAGTTGATTTTCAAGCAGCAGGGGGGAATCCGTAAACATAAAAATGGAAAAAAGGGTGAAAAAAAAACCAAATATCTTGTATGCAGGATGAGGTCGCTTGAGGGTTGATGGTTATATACATACATACTTATTTAGATGGATTTTTTTTGTTTTTGGATTTCGTCAATAAAAATACTTTAAAGTGGTCTGACAAAAGCACACTAATGAAGATACAGGTAATCCTAAGATAAACAAGTTTTTACCACATTAAACCAGCTGAGCGGTAGAGATTGTGAGGATCCCCCACTGTATCGCGGATGCCAAAAGTAAGTTGAGGTTCAGCTTGGATGATATGTATTTACATACATATGTACATGGATAAATATAACCAACCGCAGGGAGTAGACTGGAGTTGGCTCGAGAAACGAAACAAGGAAACTCACAAGAGGTATTGACATGGCAATTCTCTATGTCTATCCTCTCATACTGATAAACTCCTGATTAGCCACTCCTTTCACGATGAAGTTCGACCGATGGGGGCTACTTGTCAATCAAACTGCAGTTATCTCTTTGTCGGTGGAACGACTGTTGGGTCCTCAAAGCCTGAGCTCGGAAAAAGTTAAACGTGCAACACGTCGGTGGATGAATGCTTTTGCTGAGCTTTACAGGAGATGCAAGTTTGAAGTCATCACAAAAGTTCTTCATCAATAAGATTACACCTGTCTTTATGGTGTCGCTATCAACAAGGCAGCACTACTCCCAAGGTTGCATGATAAAGCATGACGTCACGTGCGTGTCCTGCTCCAACAAACACCTAACCAGGGGAAGCGTTGCTTCTTGATAGGGTGGACATGCTGGTCGAGCGCTCATTGCCTACCTTGGGGTTCTCTTACTTTTGTTTGCGGGATGTTACTTGTGTATGTCAGCTCTTGGAGTTTTAATCAAGAGCTGTGGCAGCGATGGGCTCTTTTTAACTCAGGCAGGATCACTACTGTCTGCGCGGCAAGACTTGTGGCAATTGTTGTAAGGACTAATGAATGTATTATTACTTGGGAATGTAACGGGGGCCATCAAGGACTACGTAGATAGTTATACGGCAACAGCTGCGCCAACATTAGCTCCAGCCGCAATGGGACCAACGGGACCAGCGAGACCGGCGTGGGCTGCAACATCTGCGCCGACAGCGATGGGGCCGACGGGGCTGGCAACGTTAACACCCGCTCCAACGTTGGCTCCGGCAGCGATGGGACCAATAGCACCAGCACCTACTCCAACAGCCGCGTTAACATTGGCACCGGCTCCAACGCCGATCGGTCCTACACCTGCTCCAACGTGAGCGTTGGCATTGACACCGGCTCCGATACCTCCTAGACCAACGCCGGACATGACGTTGGCTGCTGCGCCGAATCCGAAACCAGGTCCTGCGGTCATAATACCTCCGATGCCACTACCGAGGCCGGCACCAGCGTTTAGGTTGGCGTTGGCGTCAAAGTTGAGTCCTCCAAGACCACCTAAGCCAAGTCCAGGGACCATGCCAAGACCATTTCCAAAACCTCCGACTTGGGGATGACCGACAACGGCTGTGGTAGTTTAGTGAGGGCGAAAAGTGGTGAGTATTCGTCACACTTTGTGATTCACTAACAGCTTAGCATTGCACTTGACGTACCTGGACCAGAAGGCAGACGGACGGGGCCAGGAGCGTGGAAGACAGGGGCAGGAGCGGGGGCAGGAGCGTGGACAGCAGGGGTTTGAGCAGGAGGAGAAGGACGTTGAGGCTTCTCAGTGTAGGTTGGGTGTGGGGCTGGAGGAGAGTAGGACTTGGGTGGCGCAGAGTACGACTCGTGGGGTGGTGCGTATGACTCAGACTCTCCGTAGGTTTCGGTGGCAGCATAGTCGCTACCGCGGGAAGTAGGTACAGCAATGACACCTAAGAGCAAGAGACGATTTGGGTCAGCCTTAGCCAGTCAGGACGGTCTCTTCTAGTACTTACCACTGCAAACAACGAGGAGGCTGATAAGTAAGCTGGATTGCATCTTGAACGAAGTTTAAGTTGTTAAAGATAAATTAAATGTCGAAAAAAGAGTGTTTGGCCTGAAACGATTCGGATTCGAAAAGCTGGAAGTAAAGATAGTGATAAGTTGGTAGTATACTGAGTGGGATGAGGATATACATTGTGGACTCAGATCCACCTGTTTTATATGATCATCCTGGCTCTACAACCCTTGATATTGCTCTTGTCCTCGGCAAGACTCATCTAGGGGATACGATGGTGCCGCTTGTGACACCAGACTCCAATAGCCGAGCGGATGAAAGCTACGGAGTTCATCCATCGCTAGCTTGAGCTTTTCGATCAAAACCTAAGGCTGACACGCTTTACCGAATATCTTTCTAGGAAGAAGCGATGAGGAAGTACGCGAACAGTCTCCCGAGGACATGCCCAATGCGATTAGTCGGGTGTATCTCCAACTGTTCCCAATATTGCTGCCAGAATGCTCTAGCGCCCTGAAAGAGTTTTTTGAAAGACCTTGCAGGATAGCGATAATCCTAATCCTCAGCCGAGCCACATGATACGTCTGTGATCAAATTGGGGCAAGCGCCACATCAGCGACTCTGTGGTGTGGCCAGCCTATTAAACCTCTGCTGGGCAAACACCGCTCAAGCGGTTATTGCTCTTCAACACAAGTTGCTGTCACTTCTGAACTCATGGGCTTCTGTCATCGGAAGAGACACTTTGCACCAGTGTTGGAATCTTCAAATGCATGTGATAAAAATTGCTGCTGACAATAGAGCGTCAACCAGCCTGGATTCACTAGGACTCACTAGAAAGAAAGAAAGAAAAAAAATACACGAGGCGTACATCCAATTTCCAAGGCTGGTTAAGTGTGATGGGACTGAACTTGATGGGTAGGAGCCACCCTGGGGCCCCGAAGAGCGGGGGATCCCCGAAGGATCTGTCTCACAGAAACCTTCGGTTCGGGTGGAAAGGGGCTTGGGTCAAGCTCGCCAAAGTCCTGATCTTTGTCCAAGAAGCTGATTTCCAAATGGGAAACAATTAAGATTTAAACACAGTAGTAAATATTTAAATACATAGCATGGCATAACGTGTGTTGGTGCACTTGGCTAGCTCTGCGCGCTCACAGCAAAAATATAGCCGCTACGCTACGCTCCAGCATAATTTGGCAAATTTTATGAGGCCGTAGACCTGTGTTGCTGCTGAAGCTGCTGAAGCTGCTGAAGCGCAGGATGACAAAGCGTAGCGTAGCAGAAAGGTGCTAACATCGCCAGGGCAGCTATTCTAGCGCTTTTTGGGATTAGGTAAACAAGCCCTCGCAAGAGTTTGTGTAGCGCCCCAGCCTGTGCCCACAAGACCAGCAGATCTTGTCGGCCTGGAGAGCCTTAAAGAGAACGATGCTGGGATCGACTAGTGGTTGCCTCGTCATATCCTTTACCTTGAACTACATTATGCGATACAGACTGGATTGAAGAGAATACAACTAAACATAAATAATTGATACAGATGGATAGAAATATTAAAAATATTTTGATTGAATTTACCAAGGGTAACTAAGTCTGAAAAGGGGGAAAGGGGCTGTCAGTAATTGCATCAAACAAGAGGTTTTCAAAGAAGGAAAAAAAAAAATTGTGTGTGGAGATGACAAACCGAGTGATCCTGACTCTGAGGTTTGTGATGCGGGTCAGCGACATCCTTTCTGAACAGACCACCGCCATAAGGATAATTGTAGCCCCAGGAGTTGAAAGGAAGCATGTCGTAATCCATGATTAATTCGACTTCATATAATCAACCTGTGCCATACCATGTTGTTCTCGCAACCCATGTACCCCTATAATTGATGAGCATCACCTCTATATTGAAAACAACACCTCTCATCTATATTTGTATGTTAAGGAAACAGTATGAAGAAGACGACAGGTTGGGAATAGATTGGGTGGCTGTTTTCTTATAAGCCAGGAACTTGTCGCGCGTCAGTGAACATACGCTTTGTCGGGATCATTGTTTGCGCACCAGTCGGTAATTCCAAGTTTGAAAACCATACATGACAAATTGCTGGAAAAACAGAATACTTCAAAGCAGATCACGTAAGGTAAAACGACAATAACGACGAATGGGAGAAGGAACCCTATCCTTTAGTCAATTCTCCAATAGACGTACAGAGAGGTTTAATGTTGAGGGATGTTGTGTACAATTAGAGTAGCAAATTAGGACCAAGTAGAGGTGATTTGTTCTAATTAAAAAAAAACGCATGTAAGACAGGAGGGTCTAGTTTTGTTTGAATTTCTCTTGCCAATGGTATAATTGCCTCGAAAGATCATCAATGATCTCAAGAGTTTTAGGGCTGACAACAGATTGAACAGTAGCAAAAGAGTTTGCCGGAGGAGGATTATGGGAAGTCTGATCCTGCAGATTTTTGCTTTTGTCTGTCGGAATTTGATGAAGCTTAGAGCTGAGACTTTTAGCAATGAGTGCGTTACGTTTTTCGCGATCAGACGATTCAATCTGAACTTTCTGAAGATAATCGACGATATGTTTAGATCTTTTGCGGAGGTCAGGGATTGTCGTCCGTTTGGATGGGAACTTGACCTTAGCTGGGGTCTCAAAGATTCTTGATTCTGGACCCTCTCCAAGATCTTCGATCACCAACGGCTGAGGGAACGGACTCGGGAGTAGATATTCCAGATAAGATAAATGGTCTGGAAGTCCCCAGCCCTCCGAAAGCACGGCCTCTACCTGCTGTTGTCGTTGCTGTTGCTGTTGCTGCGCTTGTTGTTGCTCCGTCACATGCTGTTGCTTTGTCCGCCGTCCATCTTCCTTGGCTCGCTTCGTGGGCGAACCCCGTCTGCCTGTGGCTGAGGTCGAAACTGGAACCGGATGGCGATTGGCAAAAACCCCATTCGCCTTGCTCTTATTACTGCTACTTGTCCCAACTGTGTCCAGACCAACAATCACCGGGTTAGACAATCAGTAGGGACTACGAAAATTGGTCCCGATGAGCACTCACCACACGATTCGTCGGTGTCGTCTACCTTTCGGCCACGTTTTTGCTTGCCAATTGGTCCAGAAAATAAGGGACTTGCGATGGGGGGATTGTAGAGCTTGCTAGTGGTGGTTGATGCTGAGGCGGCAGGTGAGGGGAGTTCGGGGGCAGGACTGAGCCGAGGTCGTTTGGGTTTATCTTCAACAGCTGGCTCGACATTTGGTCTGAATATCCGCAAACCAAAACACAGCGAGTCAGGATAGTCGAAAAAAGCGGAAGAAAAAAGAAAGAACTGACATCGTCGGAGATTCAATCTGCTCTAGCGAGAGTCTTTTGCGTTTGGTCTTGTTGAGGTCGTTGAGAGAACTAGGGAGGATGGATTCGGTGGTCCCAGAGCTACTGGCATCCATAACCGATTGTTTCTTCTGGACGAGGGGCGCAACCCCATCAACCAGCATGTTGGACTGCCTCCTGGTCTGGGCAAACGTCGGCAGGGCAAACCCGCCCAGCGAGAGTTGGTCTTCTGGCTTCACCCCCGCGTCTGTCAGAAACGCCGCTAGAGAAGCTGCATCTGGGTTCACTCGCTCTCGTCGGCCCGTGCTGGACGTGAACGATGGCGACCGATGAGAAGGTTGATGCGTAGTTGATTTCTGGTATTGTCTGCAAAGTATATATAATATGCATGAAAATAGGAATTAGTTTCTTATTTATTTATAACACTAAGAAAAAGTGGTTTCTCAGGATCCAATAACTATTTACCCAGTGGTGTGTAGATCCGGTCGACATGTTTCGCAGAAATAATCTCCGGGAAATTCAGCGTAAAGTCCAACGCAAGGTCCGTGTTGCCAAACGGAGCATTTATCGCATTGAAACATGATCACATCGTTGGCTTCCTCATCTGCAAGGAAACAGGTTTCCAGAGAAATAAATAAGAGAGAATGCATTCAGTTTAAAAGATCAAAGGTCTTGAAAGAGATAAGATGAAGACTGACTGTCTTCGCCACAGACGCAGCGGGTGATGTTAGCATCGTCTTCCGGGATCGGTTCGTGTTGGTGAAGCGGATGAGGTAGGGTGGGAGGGGAATGAGTAGGTTCTGATTTTCTCTTTGTCTCTTTCTTCTGATTTAGACTAGAGCGACGGGTAGATTTATTAGATTTCCGAGCACCACCACGGGTACTTTTCTGAGTTTTTGAGTTGGGCTGAGGGATGACGGGTGAGGGCAGGGAGGAGCTATTGCTAAGCGCGGCCGACGGCTGGTCCGTTTTCGAGTTGCTCGTCGAGGTCGTCGCCGTTGTCGTTGTTGTTGAGGTTCGTGATCGTATTTTAGGTTTTGATATTTCTTCTGTTTCAAATTCTTCTGGTGAGTATCTTGCTGATTTTTGTTGTTCGGCTGACATGACTGCTTTAAAAGATGTGAGTGAGGTGAGTGAGGTGGTTGAGATGGGTAAGGGTGGGTGGTGAGATGGAAGTGGTGAAAGGAGGATAGGAAGCTCAAAACTCCCCGTGTCGGCTCCCCCGACCTCCCCGACAGCTCCTGACTGATCCCCCTTGCCTTGCAGAGACAGAGCCACAGCTCTTGAAGAGCTGTGACAGTAACAAGTTTTTGGTACTGTTGACAAAAGCTACATGACATTTTCACCCTCAAGAAACTGTTGCCCTCTCCTTGGTTAGATATTTTATGTTCAATGCATGCAGCACACAACTGTTGAGAAAGTGACTTCATCTTTTACTTCATTGCCCAAGATACCTATCCCAATTCCCTTTCTTCTTCCCCCACTCAATCAAGCTTCCTCCTCTCATCTCATCACCAAGGCTCTTTGAATTTGATGATCAATTCCAACACAACCAATATGTATCATATGATAACCATTTAAACAACTCTCAAGGTGGATTTTAAGGAACTGGAAAGCTGGAAACAAACAAATAATGGCTAACTACTTCAATGAAACTGTCACCTAAGCTCAAAAACACTTTGAGAAACAATTTTAAATGAGAAACAGTTTGAGCCTGGCTATCTTATGTGACTGTAGGACAAAAGGAAATGGCTATTATAAAGCCAGAAAAATTTGGGTATTATGTAACTCAAACTCTACCTTTGGGACTGTCAGCCTCTGTCTCTTATGTGACACAACATAGAATATTTAGACTAGGGTTTTTATGTAATAACACTTTAAAGTATTTAAGGGTTGAAATATAGCTGTGGGGCCAGTGGAAAGAAGCCCCTTCAACACTGTTGTATGGTAATAATCTGGGGGAAAGTCTTTCTGTTGAAATTCCATCTTCTCCAGTCTCTCTTTCTCCCATTTCCCTTCACTGTCACTCCTTCCTCTCCCTCCAGATTGAATATGCAAGTTTCAACTTCTGTCCCACAATATGGCCCCTCCTTAGACAGAAATACATCTGCTTTTCTGCACACATTTCCCTGAGGTCTCTACAGCATACAACCTTTTGTAGCATGAGTGCTTTTCTGCCACGCAAGCTAGCAGCCTTGTGCCCTCTTTGAGGTCTTCCTTGGGCCCCTTTGTTCTTTCCCTCAGAGTATCTCTGAGTTTTTCCTCTTCTCCTCAACCTTTGGTCATAGCTTCAACACTTTCCATAAGCTAAAACCTTCCCCTTAAATATTAAAAGGAGTAATGAACCCAAGGTAAAACTCAAGGAGTTTACATTTCTTGGGGTGAATTTAAGAGAATAGTCTCCTTATAAGGATATATATAATTAATTTTAATTCAAAAGGGTAAATATATGTTATATTATGTAAAAACACTTGATTGTTATCAAGATGAATATAAAATGAAATGAATATAAAAAATATGAATCAAGGATTAATTGAACTTGTGACTTATCATAAATTACCAGTTCATTTTTTCCATAGAAGTCCTTAAGCACTGGACTATATGACTTGTACTACTTACGGACATCTGGGATATTTTCTCAGTTTCTTTAAATATTCATTTGGGCCCTTGGGGACAAAGCAGAAGCTCTCCTTTTCCCAGTCCAGTTGTCTACTAAGCCCTAGTTACCTGTATAACTGGTTTGGTTACGGTGTGGTGTTCTGAATGTGTTCAAGTATCAAAAGTACATAAAAGCATAGTTTTATATCAAGAAGGAGAGATATTATTAGGTTCTTTATGGAATAATTGGATTCTACAGGTGATTTAACCCATAGTCACTTGCTGAAACCACAGGTCCAGCTGCACTCAGACAAAATCTATTCAGAATAAATCATTTTGTTAAGTATAAGTACATAGGAGAGGCTTGATGTATAGTCACATGTATATTCACATGCAGAGTCACATTTATAGGCACATGTATAGTCACATGATTGATCACATGCTTGTTGCAGAACTCACCAGCTAAAATTTCTCATATTTTACTACATAAAGGGGAGGTTGTTCCCTCCCAGAAAGAAAATCATGCCAGTTTTGTAACAGTTATTCTATTCATAGTTGCACAACGCCAAAACACACATGGCATCCATTAGTGATCTCAATAAAGTTTTCCCTTTGAGAATACCTTTCATACCTCAGAGAATAATAACAGGTAAAAGAAGTAGTTTTGGCCCTTTGTTGTACTCTTAAAGCAAAAGTGTTATCATCACATTGCTCTCTTAGCTGAAGGTTAAGAAAGAAGGCAAGGAAATTTGAATGGTTCAAATTGATTCATCATCCATCCCATAACAGAAATATCTTTGCTTTGCTGACAAACATCTGATCTAAGTCTGATACAGGATTGCTACTTATAGTTTTCTCTATCATAAGTTTATGCCACAACAAATAAGTTTTGTTTTAAGAATTCTGTGTAGTGTAATATAGGTGCAGGTCTTTCAAACCACCAGTAACAGTAGTATTAATTAGTTGGAATATCATATTTTTATTTCCCCCTCACAGAACTGCCACCTGTTGCAAAGGAGTTCTCACAACGGTAGGGCTTAGTTACATGTTTCAACAGGCCTAAAGTGGTTTATGATTCCCAGTAAGGTTAATAATTTTGTTTCTTCCTTCCTTTTGTACAAGTAGTCCCTTTACAACCAACCAATTGGGCTAACTTGGCCTTAGTAGGAAAAGTATGGCCACAGTGTTGGTTGTGGCTTGTATCACAGGTGCTAGGTACATGTAACCATGGAAATGATGATTTAAACCTTATTTATGCATCATAACCAAAATCTATTAACCTTAATTACATATTCTACTAGCATGCTTTTAAGGTTATGTAGATCTTTACACCAGGAAAGATAAATTGTCACTAGACTACAGGTGACATCAGCCTAGGTTCAATGAGCTACCCATCAGTAGTACAGTTGGTCTCATGTACAGCCCCTTGTAGGACACAAAGGGGCCATTGTTGCCTAGCTGGGGTAGAACCAGAGCTAGAACAAAGCTACAGCCATTGTTTCTTGATGTCACCGGGTGTCAGGTGACATTTTATTTTTCCTGGTGTTAAGTGATATAAAAACTTGAAGGCCTGTGAAGGGATGTGAAGGAGTAATAATTATGGGGTACATTTGGTGAGCTGCCCTAGGTTAATTCACATTCAGATTTAGAATATGAACTAATCTTCTAAGTTTTCCCCTATAATGTAGAAGTCATATGTAGATTCTGTGTTGTATGTTTTGTTTTAATAATTTCTTTTAAAACAAAAGACAAAAGGTGTGAATTCTTTGGAAACCAAGAATATAAGTTTTAATTTGAAACAATATTGATATAATCTGTTATAGTCAGGATGTCTCTGAATTAGTAGCAGGCTGACAGCCCTATGTAAGCAGTCCAATCGGCCACCTACACCCACTACAGGAAGGGGTTCTGCCTAAGAGGGTGTAAGGAATCTGTTGAGTCCTTCACTGGAATACTTTGGTAGGCATGGTGGGACAAGGCTAAAGAGCCTAAGAAGGGTTCTGGTACCAATGCTTTGGGATGTATTGCATGGCTAGCCAGTAGAGAGAAGGGATCAAGGTTCTCTCTTTATCAGTATCTACAACTAGAGTCATGAGAAATGGGACAGACAGAGACAAGAGTAAATTATTACCTAGCCAGTAGAGAGAAGGGATCAAGGTTCTCTATTGGACTAGGGAACAGATGAGCTAAGAATAATTACAATAGGTTTATTTAATCTTGTGAAAGGCGATGTGAAAGGATCTTTGTGAGACCCCAGGGATGCAGGCTGACAAGTTTGTGGAGTGGATTGCTTGCATAGAGCCTTGAAAAGTTGTGGAACTACTCAAAGGGCAGAATAGATCTTGGAAGGGAGATGGATAACTACACTAGTAGTAATGTAAGCTATACCAAGGATGCTGATATGAGAGCTGCCTTCCAGAATAATGCTGATGGGGATGAGTGTACAACTAAGAATAAATGAAATTTGTGTCTGGTTTCTAATTATTCTTAGATAACTATTGTGAGAATATGCAGCTAAGATTAGATGCAGAAAAAGGTTAGGAACCATTCTGCAGTCTAAGCCCAAAAAAACAGAGCTGTAAAACTTTTGTTCATGCACTTCCTCAGTCCCAGGCAGATAATATCAAGTAACTCATCTTGCTCACAAACAGGATGCAACATTCAGAATAAGCCTTGTAGACAGGATCACAAACAACAATACAATAAATAAGTTGGTTATTTTCTCCAGAATAGAACTAGAAGATTAGAACTAATAAATGTTTTTCATTGTGCAGGTCTCAGACAGTAATCTGGGGGTGATCCTTGTTTATTCTCCTGCCTCGGGGGTTCACTGGTGATGTTTATGGCAAAACACTAGGTAGGAAGATAGAGAGCATTGGGCTTTTAAACTATAAAGACTCAGGGATCTGTATGATAAAAGTCTGGTGATGTAAGCTCTCCACACTTCCAAGGTCCAATGTCCTATCTTGATGAGGAAAGAGAAAAGGAGAGTGGGATTGTCAGCCTGGGTGTGGAACTAACCGTGGTTAAGGGTTGTAACTGAGTTAGGTTGATGGTTTGAAGTGGTTTGGGTAATGGTTAAGTCCTGTAAAAAAGGTACTTCCTCAATCAGTAAGTCTTGTCTGAGAGGCTTGCTCTAATTGCTCTAATTAGGCGCATCCAAATCAATACAAAGTATTAATAGGCATCCAAGGAGAGACTCAACTTGGGTTTGTGGTGACTACCTTATTCATGAAGGTAGGTTGTGGCCAATTCTTGAGGTAATAACAGTATTAAACTATAGATTATCCAGAATTGGGGGATTGGTGGAGAATGGGGAACTAAGCAAGGTAAATAACTCTAAGGTATGTACTGTGATGTGGTGTTCTAAATATTCTCTGAGGGATAAACAACTGTTTACAGTCTGTTTATATATTGCTAGAGCTCCTCAAGGGGGAACTGTGAGCGCTTCCATGACCTGGGAGGTACTGTGGAACTTCATGGGCAAGACAGATCCTTTTGGGAGGATCTGTTAATGTTTATGATGTGATTTCTACTAAGGCTGTGTTATGGGACACATCTTTGATCAGTAGTCCTTAGTGGGATTGGATCACATCATGACATTTGTATTAATTGATCTGTTATTAATATTAATAAAGTTATTAACTTATAATGATGTCATTTATTATTGGTACATCTTATAGTATTAATTATTATAATATTAATAAGTTCTTTTATTAATAAGATATTGAAGTACATATCTTATACGTGAAATATTCCAATGTTAAGGAATGTGGGCGTAATCAGAGGGGAAAGAGTGACATCTGTTACTCTGGATATTTCACGTGACAGGAGGGCAAAGGGCGTACAAGTTATGTATCTTGTATAACAGGAGTACATAGCTTAACCAGAATTATTCATGAGTTATTAATTAATATATTAATAAAAGTATTTATATTAATTATTGTAATTGATGTACTTTAATAATAATAGTAGTAATGTAATAATAATAATAAAGAATGTATAATAATAATAAGTAAGAATAGTAATTATTATTAGAGATAATAATAATTAATAATATTTGCAGTTACGTGGTACATGTCAGGTACTGTGATATGTACTCAGTGGCTGACAGGGATGGATGGATACATAGACTAAATAAATGATGTTTAGGGTTATGTAGTGTTGGTATCACTAGGTTAGGTTTGATCTAATCTAAATCCATAAATTATATGCATAATCTTGCTGTAAAATCTAACAGGTGCAACCTGCTCCACTTGCCTATCCTTCCAACCCCCTCCCCCTCCCCCTGCTCTCCTCCTGTGCCCCTTTCTAAGACCCTGCCATCATCGGAAGAATTTTTGGACGTGCTATGTGTCCTTCCTCTCTTGAACTCCCACTGTTCATATTAATGGACTCAAAGGAAGAGCAGTGAGACAACACCTGTTACAGAAAAGCTGCTGTGAGTTATACCAAACAGTCTGATGAGGTGAGATCAAGGTGGATGCACACCTGAAATACAACATGTATGAAAAGAAGACTTGATGGGTATGATGAGTCAAGATGAGCAAGAATACAAGATCATACCTGAGGACTGAGTGATCAAGAAGTTTGAGTGAGTTGATTGAATGAAACAATAATGATAAGAATAGAGAAAAATGAGACTAATTTGAGTTGAAATATATGCATGATCATTAGGGACAGGGTTTCTGAGTATCATCATTAATCAAATCTAGATTGGTCTGCAGGATGGTGCATGATAGGATGACTGACTTGAGGTGCCTCAATGAATACATCAAGGGCCTTGTGGGCAAGGTGAGTTTCCTTTATTATTTTTAATTTAATATCATTCTATCTCACATCATTCTAACTGATACTGTTATTCATATTCCATTTCTGTTGGCTCTGGAGCATGAGGGCCCTCTTTGACTACCACAGTCCACATTACATGAAAAATGAGATTTTTTGGATGGTGGCTGAAGAAATAAGCAGTGTTTCTGTCATGCTGCTCATGCCAAGCTTGGTAACATGTATCTCCACATGACACCATGCGGAAACAACATGGATTGGATTGTGGAAATAGATCAAGGTAAGCTTCATTGTTTCCCTTTCTCCTACAATTTCTTGATACTAATTTAATTCATCCATAGATTTACCCAAATTATTCATCTCATCCAAACCCAAGGCATACCTGAACCTGGGCCTTGAATTCTCCAAGATTTCCAATTTTGATCAAGACTTATCAAACAAGGGTCATAACCGATTTCAAACCATCCTACACCCTTTCACTAATCCCCAGCCAAGCCAGAAGACCAGCTGGGCAAAAATAATCAATCAGTCTTTGTTTGTTGGAACAAATCCTTAATCAACAAAGGATTTGGTAGAATTTCAAAATAAATAAATAAATCAAATGCAAGGCAGTGTGCAAAACCTTTGAGCAATTCAACCTCTTGAACAAGGAGCACAGCACTTGTTTTGAAGGAATCAAGACAAAAATGTTTCAATGCCTCCTGGCCTTCTTTATGTTTCCTTCTTTATGTTCAGTGAGTCCTGGAACCTTAATTTCCAACCCCTTGGCTCAAACCTTGTATGCACAAGACTACACCTACTCCTGAGATTAACCTCAGCCAGATTGAACACTCAAAATTGGAAAACTGAACTTGCTCACATTCATTTTCCAACTTTATGAAACCCTGCTGTCTTTTTCCCCATAGGGCCTCTTAAGGAGGTACTTAAGCCTTATCTACCCCAGACTGCCCTACTCCAAAACTGTTTCAGACAATTTTACCTTCTAGGGCCTGCACACCCCACAGTTCCCATTTCTCAAAACAATGTCCAGTGAACAAAATATATGCTTCATTCACAGCTTCAATGCACTGCTCTCCTTTCTTCTTTCATGACTCAGTTACTCAACTTATCAAGTTTGTCTTGAAATTGCTTTTTTATTTTCTTGTACTGATGTAATCATGCAAGGATTGGTTGAAGAACTGCACTATACCAACCACCTGAAATAGTGTTGCAGCCACCTTTAGTTGGAGGGAGTAATGGGTGGGCAATTGCAACTGTGTGGATTTTTTTGACAGGGTGAGAGCAGGCAAAGTAAACAGGTGGAATTTGCTAATTCTGAGTTGGACTCAGAATACACAAGTTCCACCTGCCAAAGCTGAGTCAGACTCAGAATTTACAAGTTTGAGTTGGACTCAGAATATAGAAGTACCACTTGCCAAATCTGAGTGGGACTAAGGGCATCTCCCCACCGCAGGTCCTAAGTTGGGGGACTAAAACAAATTTAGCTACCCAAATCCGGTTTAGTCCCTCCACTGGAGGGAAAAGAGGTCCTAAACTGGGAAAACCCCTTCTGGGCCCTATATGGTAAATTAAGCGGGTCTGGGCACATGCACAAGTCCCGCTTGGCACTGCACCAAGGGGGCTTGCGCATGTGCCCAGAGGGCTTGATCTGCCAGCACGCGTGGCCAGCTGATCTTGGCACAGAGCCAAGTCAAGCTTGGCCGACCCAAGCTGTAGGCCAATAACTTCATCCGCCACAGCCAACCACATCTTGTCAAGCAATTTTAAGTAACTTTCTTTCTTTTTCTCTCTTTTTCTTTTTCAATTCAAATTTGAACTGATTGTTTACTTACATGCATATGTAATAGATGTCTAATTCCGCCGTTTTGGATTCAGTCAATTTGGAGCTCAAGGCAAATCAAGAGCGAGCTTGAGCTCTGGCAGCTGAACTTTGAGAGCTGAATCAACAGAACTTCAAACAAGAACAAACCAGAAACGCTCACAAAGTGTTGGAAGAAAAACAACTGATTGACCCACAAAGCACAAAAACCTAACACAATTATTAAACCTGAGGTCCGCAATCTTATCCGCAAGAACATCATTGGAAACGGGATGAAAACAGTCAATGCAATGAATAAATTCAAGGTTTCTCGTTGCCAAGTCCAGAGGATCAAATCCAAGGATCCAAATCTATTCAAGACTCATAAAAAGCGGCCTGGAAAGTTTACCGACAAAATGAAGATGGAGCTTCTTCACCAACTGGATCAAAAATTGACAACCACTCTGCCGGAGCTTGCTTGTTTCCTTCAAGAGGAGTTTCATGTGAAGGTATCAACGCAAGCAATCAGTAATCTTGTCCATGACATGGACATTTCATGGGACATGGTAATGAATATCCCTGCTTTGTGGAACAAGCCGGATTTGATTGAACAGCGTGCCAACTTTGTCAACCGCCGAGGTCTGGATCTTGGACAAAAAGTTGTCTTTGTTGATGAGGCTGGATTTGATCTCCACTCAGGGAGAAATTTTGGATATTCCTCTGTTGGTACGTTGATTCATTTTTCACTTTGATCAATCTTTTTTTATTTTAATCTATTAATCTTTTTTTCTATTTTTCTTTTAGGGAAACCTGCAGTGTTGAGCCTTATTCCCAAGGCCAAGCAGGTTACCCTTATTGGGGCATTGGCCAAGGAGGGCCTCATCTACCACAAGCTCTTGAATGCCGATAACACCAAAGCTAAGGGGGTAGGGGCAGATGATTTCTGCCTCTTCCTCTCTAGTCTTGGTGCCCAACTGCCCAACAAAGCCATTGTCATCATGAACAATGCTCCCATTCACCGTGGCAAACAATTTGAAGAAGTAAAAAAAATCCCTTGACGACTCAAAAGCAATCAAGATCAAATTCTTACCGCCATATTCACCATTTCTCAACCCAATCAAATATTCTTTCCATTTGATCAAGTCATATGTTCAATTGAAGGAGCCACCAAATTGAGCTGCCTTAGTCAGCGCTATCAAAGACGGGATTAATGAAGCAATCACCCCTGAAAAGTCAAAGAAATTCTTCTTGCACTGTCAGCGACTTTACCGGTCCTGTGCTGACATGCAAGAAATCTCCGGGCCACTCTTGGCCCATCCTGAAAATTAATTTTTTGTTTATTTTCTTCTTTTTCTTCTCTGATAAGAATTAACAAAAAAAAAAAAAAAAATCTCTGATAAAAAATAAAAAACAAATAAATAAACTATTTAAATATGTATTTTTTTTTTCTCCATTTTCAAATTATTTTTTAAATAAATTTACCTACAAGTTAAAAAAGAAAGAAAAAAAAACAAGTCATGCCCAACCATTTTTTGGAGGGCATGGCACCTTTGCTTGGCTCAGCCAAGCGGAGCTTGGGTCCCACCCACCCCAAATTGGGCAAGTGCCAAGCGGGGGTTAGCACTGTGCCAAGCAGGCTTTAGCCTTGGCCAAGCTGTATTTAGGCTTGGCCAAAAAAACGCCTAACTTGGGCAAGTGCCCAGACCCGCTTGATTTACCATACCAGTCCCAGTGTTGAGACAGTATAGCTCCCCAGATAGTTCCCCTCATCCACGTATCACACAGGACACCTTCTTATGATACTGCAATACCTTCTGTACACAACCCCTGATATCACCACCCCACACCTCAATGCATATCAGAAAAGCTGGCCAATCTCCATTCAACTGCTCCATTTGACTGCAATGCCAAGAAGAAAAAACTACCCCACCATCAACTTTAATCCTGGCAATGAAGACAACAATGAA
This sequence comes from Puccinia hordei, assembly GCA_007896445.1. Classification (NCBI taxonomy): domain Eukaryota; kingdom Fungi; phylum Basidiomycota; class Pucciniomycetes; order Pucciniales; family Pucciniaceae; genus Puccinia; species Puccinia hordei. Next base: position 249,975 of record RDRW01000216.1, on the reverse strand, counting down.
ATGCAAAATAATAACAATGCTTCCAAAAACAACAATGGCAACAGTGTGTTTTTGTATTTTCCACATGTTCATCATTGTTGGTTGTGGATAAAAAACTTCTGGGGCTTTTTTTCTACCTACTTAGATGACATCAATCCACATATCACCCTCAAAAAGAGCCAAGCCACCCAGCCAGAGGAAAAGAATAAGGGGCCTAGTAATACCAAACCCAAGGACTATGAGCTGTGTCAAGCCTGGGTTCAGATATCTGAAGATCCTGCCATTGGAACAAATCAAGACTGCAGCAGTTTCAGGGAAAGAGTTTCAGCGGTATATCACAAAGCCATCCCAAATCCAATTTGACCATTAACCAGCTTGAAGAAGAAATGGAGAAACAACATGCAGCCCTTGATCAACAATTTACGTGGATGTTTTCACCAGGTTGAACAGTTCAACCAGAGTGATGCCTCTATTGAGGACCAGTTACACCACACTCTCCAACTTTACACAAAGGATCAGCTGTCAGCCACAGATTACGTATCACAGTACCTAACATATACCAAGTACCTGGAAAGTATTATTAATTAGTATTACTATTAATAATAATTACTATTCATTATTATTCTTACTGTCATTTATTTATTATTCATTATTATTATTACTATCATTACATTAAAGTAATAAATTACAATTATTAAAATAATTAATACACATTCATTAATTATCTCATGAATAATTCAGGTTACTCTATGAACTCTTGTTATACAAGACACATAACTTGTAGACCCTTTTCCCACCTTTCAAGTGAAAGATCTTGAGTAACAGATGTCACTCTTACCTTCTGGTTATGCCTGAATTCTTTATCTTTGGTATTTCAAGTATAAGATATATACTTGAATATCTTATGAATAAAAGAACATATTTATATTATGATAAATAACACTAATAAGATGTGTTAATAACAAATGAAACAATTATAAGTTAACATCTTTATTAATATTAATACCTGATAAATCAATATAAATATCACGATGTGATCCCTTAACACTAAGGACTACGGATCAATGATGTGTCCCATAACACTGCCTTAGTAGAAATCACATCATGGGCACTAAAAGATCTCTCAATAGATCTGTCTTTCCATTGAAGCTCCCCTGTAACTTCCTGGTCATGGAAGCACTCACAGTTCCCCCAAGATGATATCTTAGAATATATAAAAAGCTTGTAAACATCTGTTTATCCCCCAGAGAAATATTATAACACCAGCACAGTACATACCTTAGAGATATTTACCTTTCCAGTTTCCATTCTCCACCCATACCCCAATTCTGGATAATGTATAGTTTATTATTGTTACACCATCAATAATTGGCCACACCTTACCTTCAATAAGTTAAGAACCACAAACCAAAGTGAGTGACTCCTTGGATGCCCATTAATACTCTGTATTGATTTGGATGCACCCTTTTTAGAGCAAGCCTCTCAGACAAGACTTACTGATTGAGGATTAATCCTTTTTACAGGATATTTACCAACAAACCAACTTTAAATCATCAACCTGACTTATTTACAACCAATTAACATGGTTAGTTTCACAACCAGGCTGACACCAGCAGACAAACTTCAAACATCTGCACTGCTACAATCTCCTGGTTAAAAGCCCAAAGTGGAACTCCTATTGTTGCAACAACAAAAAGAAGTCTGAGACTACTAAGAACAAGAGAGCTTCCAGTCCCATTGGCAAACCCCCTCTGTTGACTCCAGCATAAACTCCTGCACAATCCTATGCTCCGCCAAAATCCAATGCGGTCTCCAAGTTTGATGGTACTGGAACCAATGCCTCAATACTGGAGCAACCAATTGGGAGAAAAAGATTCAAGTTGCTTAATGACCTAGGCTTGAAAGACCAAGAATGGAAGGTCAAAGTTTCAGGTGCTCAAACCAAAATTGCCAATGAATCCAAGCAATTTAACAACATCATCAACAACAATTCACTTTCCCTCAAACACATTGCGCAAACTGGAGAAACAGCTGCTGAGCTTGCCATCATGAATAAGGATCTTGCTGGGCTTGACCACAAGCAATAGGAGTACAACAGGATGAAGAGAAGGGAGATCCTCTAATCTCTCTGCAATAAAGAAAACTTCAAATGAATATTCCTTGGAAACCTTGGTTGGCACCTTCAGAGAGGAGTGTCTCCAAGTTGGCAGTTGTTGGGTGTCAAAGATATTCTGCCAAGTAGATAGAAAAAATATTGTTGCAAAATCTGTCCATACACTCTTGAGAGGTGGACTTGGCAAGCTGTAATTATTTGTTGTTGCATTCCGCAGCAGCTCCATATGCAAGCATTTGCAAAGCTGCTGTTATTTTGACAAGGGGCCTCACCCCAGGTTTTCCCAACATGTTGGCCCTGAGAATAAAGTAAGTATCAAAACTTTCAACAGCCTCTGCAATCTTCAAGCAGAGGGGCCTTCCCATCCAAAAACAACACCAGCAAACTGACTCATCATAAAATGACCACACAGAAATAATGCCCCATGAGTTGCTCATAGGCTCCTTAAAAGTCACGGGGTTGGTTGGGATGTTTGCCGGGTTTTGATCCACCATGCAAAGGAAAATATGTGTCCTTATATGATTCACTGTCATCAAGAAGCAAGGGCATAACTTGAAGAGCTGCATTGATTTTTGTTCTGAACCTTGCTCCTAGTTTCTTCTGTTGGATCATTATCTGCAATATGATGGGGTCAATGATTTTGCTTGGTTTGTGCAGCTTGTTGTCCTTTATGTGTTACTTTTTCTGTGTCTTGGTTGGTTGCAACTTCTTGTATGATAATTGGATGGTGGGGTAGAGCCTTTCACAAAGTTGAGGTGCTACTTTTAGGACCTTGTGGTGTGAAAAGCTCTTTGAGCAGGGATTGATTGAGTCAAATGTGTTGTTTCTGGACCTCATGGAATGGGGGTTTGGGTACGGATTGGAAGCACTGGCCAATAACCTTATTAATTTTTGGAACATATTTTTGAAGCACTTCATAACCAAGTCAATCTGTAGTAACTTTGGAAGAAATTTCTGTTATACCTGGTTGAGAACTGTCAGAACTTCACCAACAAGCTGCATCAGCTCAGCAGATAAAGGACTTGTTGAAAAATTGGATGTTGGCATTTGGATTGGGATTTGAGATGTGGACTGGAATATAGGACTGGCCAGCAAAACATAGATTGGCCCTTTGACGGCAAAGACTTTGAGTGGCAGATTTGTACTTGTGACCACATTAGCAATAGAGTTGACAAATTGCACAAGACTTTGTTTCTGCCTGAGACATATTAGGAGGCACCTGGGGATTGGGATTGGAGTGTTGCTTCCATGTAGGTGGGTGTGCTGGACGGCTGAGTTTGACTTTCTTTGAGGAGAAATTGGATGATTCTGAATTGTTGTCACTACTTTCATTATTGGTAGAGGCATTTTCTGAGAAGGTGCTGAAATTGGAGGTTGAAAATTCTCAACTTACAATTTAGATTCAGATAGCACCTTCTCAGACAATGGCTCTACCAACAATGAAAGTAGTGACAACAATTCAGAATCATCCAATTTCTCCTCAAAGAAAGTCAAACTCAGCCGTCCAGCACACCCACCTACATGGAAGCAACACTCCAATCCCAATCCCCATGTGCCTCCTAATATATGTCTCATAAGCACACATTCAAACACACCCTACTAGATCAACCAAATCAAAGTCAGTGAATGAATACAGTAGTTGTAGATATAAATTAAGGGATTAGATAAATGTTGAATCAGATTAGATCAAGTTTTAATTTTGTTTGGAGAATCTAAGACTCTCAAACTTTAACATGTCCATTAGACACACCAGCCCAACCAAAGTTCAACAATTCAAGACCACACATTCAGTATAACAGGAACACATGTTTTCCTTCCTGCCAATGGATGACTAAGGGCATAACAGCATTCCAGGTCAGAGATGGTATTCTTCAAATTGAAAGACAATTGCAAGAACTATGTGTATACATGGCTTTCATTTTCCATTTGGGTATCATCTTATGGCAGGGGATATTCAATTGAATAGTAATGGGAATAGGAACTTATTAGACTCACTATGTAGGTTACATGACTCTTCTCACAGTATCTCCAGGATGAAAAGCTGAGCTGTCTGTGGCCCATTGCTGTCCATTGTGGTCCAATGCATGAGTTTAGTGACTGAGGGTGAGGTTGTGTATTCAATTTGAGATGCATCCGGTTGAGACCAACTTGACCTCCGGGGTTGGTGGCACTACTGCACCCCGACGAAAACATCCCCCCCAGAACCATGACAGCCCATTCGATATTCACCATCACTCGAGACCCACCCCAACAGAAGGAGATCCCGATCCATCAGTCGGGATCTTCGCTCAGCGAGCCGTCCCTGGTCGTGCCAGGCGAGATGATCGCTTCGTCGAAGTATTGGATGAGGGGGCATGGGACGTTTATCGAAGACCAGCCGGACGGGCAGGACGACGACGATATCGAGGGAGAGACACAGGCCTCGGAGGGATTGATCCGGAGTAGCCTTGCCGGGACGGTCGAGCGGATCAATAAACTCATCACCGTCAGTCCACTCAGCGGCCGGTGGGTGGGTTCTCTAGAATGCTTTTTGACACCCCATCTCGTTCTTCAACTGTAATTAACTTGTCATGCTCCTCTATTTAGATACCGTCCCGAGGTCGGCGATCTGGTCATCGGACGAATCACCGAAGTTCAATCCAAACGATGGAAAGTTGAGGCTGGCGGTCGTCAACACGCGGTACTGATGTTGGGATCGGTCAATCTGCCCGGTGGAGTCCAGGTCAGTTCAGCCTGTCTGCTCTGAATTTGTTCAAGTCTCCTTTATAGCGAATAATTTGTTCAAGAAATTGGCATCAATTGACCATCTTTTCTCGTGTCATCCCGATGGCTATGCAGCGAAGAAAGTTGGAATCGGACGAGCTTCAGATGAGGTACTTCTTCCAAGAAGGTGATTTATTGGTGGCAGAGGTGCAAGGATTTTTTGGAGATGGATCGATGAGCTTACACACTCGCTCGAGGAAGTATGGAAAGGTGAGCAGAAAGAGTCTGATACCCTACATAGTCAACCTCAAATTAGCTCGTTTTACCCTAACTCATTGCTCTTATTGGTGAGAGTAGCTACGAAACGGAATGCTGCTCAAAGTTCCTTCGCAATTAATCTTACGACTCAAGTCCCATTTTCATATCTTACCGATCGGCATTGATCTGATCATCGGCGTGAATGGATGGATTTGGATTGCCCAACAGCGGGCCGATTCGGAACATGATCAGTCTGTCAAAGAGGGCTTCGAGGCTGAAGCTGATAACATGTACTCTGATGTCAACGAGGTCAGCGATTCTGGACGTTAAAACGCCCACAAACTAAAAGGGATTAACCTTTCCTTCGATCCTTTCACATAAATTTACAGCCAATCACGACGAAAACACGTGCCAACATAGCCAGACTGGCTGGGGCGATCAATCTGTTGTCGGCCTGTTCGATGCCGATCTCCGATGCATCGATCATCAAGACCTACGAGGCCTCCCAGGAAATCTTGCGTCTATCCAAGCTGGATCATCAACCGATGGACTTGGATGGTTCCGACGATCCTTCTCCCGCCGTCAACCAGGAATTAGACGGTTTCTTGAAAGCCGAGTTCAGGGAGAAGGTTTTGGCTCTTCTCGTTGCCACTTCGTAAAAACCACGATCACACTGATCCCTCAGCTTGACACCCATATCTTTCTTTGTTACTTTATCTGTCAGTAAACATTCAATTCTGCCAGTTTTTGGTCATTCTGGTGACTCCTTCTGGTGACTTCTTTTTTGTAGTAACAATCCAATGTAGAAGTTCGGTCATTGGGGGCTGCTTGATTTCTTTGGATGTATCCTTAGAGGATCAATCACAAATGCTTTCTTAAAATTGATCCTTTGGCTTGTCTACATAGGCCCTGACCCTTGTGATATCTTGTTTATCACTGACTTGATTTACAGCTGGTCTGATGGAGTCCAGCTCCCCATGACCATTTTCAAATTATACGGTGGTTTGTAAGAACCAGAAATGTGTTTTTGGTTTCTTCTTTCAGGAGGTAAACATACAAATAAAGATAAGATAACTGATAGACTCAACACAAGATTGGTTTCTTAGTCAGATAACTGTACTGTGCCCAAAAGAAATTTTCTGATAAATTTTCAGCCCCTGGTTTTGGGGTCAAATGACTGATTAATATAATGATTTTGTGTTAAATCTGTTCCTACCAAAATCACTGGTTGAGTGTTAGATCTCACCCAAATTCCTCATTATCATACACCAGGTGAGTTAGCTTTTTGTTTTCAGGTATACTCAGCTGATCCTGTCTTTTGTTTCTTTTCTCTGGGTTTTAGTCCATGGCGCAAAACAAAGGAAAATGGCATTTGACTACCAAGCAAAGGGCTGAAGTTGTTGGTATGGCAGCCAGTGGATCAACCATCTCCTAAGTTTCTTGGCTCTCTAAGCTTACCCAATCAACCATAGACTTGATGTTAAAGAAGAAGAGCCAGCTGGGGTCTGTTGAAACTGTCCATCAATCTGGCCAGCCTCCCAAAACTAGTGAGCACAACTTACAAGAAATCAAATTGGCCCCTTGAGTCCAACCACAAGTTCAAGCTTAGCAACCTTGGGGAAATTGTCACAACCCAGGTCTCCACCCAAACACTCCAAAAATGCATCCAAGACCTTGGCGTCAACAGTTGCATTGATGTCAAGAAGCCATTTTTAAACAATGTTCAGAGAAAGAAGTGGCTGCTCTTTGCACAAGAGCACTCCAACTGACTGGTGCTGACTACCATTGGGTCATCTGGTCCAATGAATCATTGTTTGAGATTGGGAAGAACTCACAAGTTGTGCATCTTTGGAGGACTGAAAAAAAAAATACAACACTGATTGCCTTGTGGGCCAACCGTCAAAAGTGGATGTCCCTCAACCATGGTCTGGGGTGCTTTCTTTGCTATGAACAAGACTCCCCCTGTTATCATCCCTCCAAAATTGACAAAAGCTGCCAACTTTGTTGAAAATGTCTGTAAGCCAGGATTGATACCATTCTTACAAAAATATGGCCCTGAATGTTCCCACAGCCTTTCACTCATGGAAGATGGTGCTCCAGTCCACAAAGCCAAGATCTCGGCCAATTTTGTAGCCAAATATTAAATAAGGAAAAATCCCAACTGGCCAACTCAATCACCAGACCTCAACCCCATTGAAAATGTTTGGAAGGTCCTCAAGACAAATTTCCAGGAGCTTTGTCAGCCTGGTTGTGAAACTAACTGTGGTGAAGGGTTGTAACTAAGGTAGGTTGATGGTTTAAAGTGGTTTTGGTATGGTGAATGTCCTGTAAAAAAGGATATTCCTCAATCAGTAAGTCTTGTCTGAGAGGCTTGGTCTAATTGCTCTAATTAGGCGCATCCAAATCAATACAAAGTATTAATAGGCATCCAAGGAGAGACTCAACTTGGGTTTTTGGTTTCTACCTTATTGAAGGTAGGTTGTGGCCAATTCTTGAGGTAAGAACAGTATTAAACTATAGATTATCCAGAATTGGGGTATTGGTGGAGGATGGGGAACTAAGCAAGGTAAATAACTCTGTGGTATGTACTGTGCTAAGGTTTTCTAAATATTCTCTGAGTGATAAAAAGATGTTTACAAGCTGGTTATATATTGTAATATCTCCTCTTGGGGAGATTGTGAGTGCTTCCATGACCTGGGAGGTACTGTGGAACTTCAAGGGAAGACAGATCCTTTGGGGAGGATCTGTTAATGTTTATGATGTGATTTCTACTAAGGCTGTGCTATGGGACACATCTTTGATCAGTAGTCCTTAGTGGGATTGGATCACATCATGACATTTATATTAATTTATCTGTTATTAATATTAATAAAGTTATTAACTTATAATGATGTCATTTATTATTGGTACATCTTATAAGTATTAATTATTATAATATTAATAAGTTCTTTTATTTATAAGATATTAAATTACATATCTTATACATGAAATATTCCAATGTTAAGGAATGTGGGCGTAATCAGAGGGGAAAGAGTGACATCTGTTACTCTGGGTATTTCATGTGAAAGGTGGGCAAAGGGCCTACAAGTTACTTGTCTTGTATAACAGGAGTACATAGAGTAACCAGAATTATTCATGTGTTATTAATGAATGTATTATTAAAGTATTTATATTAATTATTGTAATGAATGTAATTTAATAATAATAATAGTAATGTAACAATAATGAATGTATAATAATAATAATAATAACCACAGAATAGTAATTATTATTAAAGATAATAATAATTAATATTACATGAAGTTATTTAAAGGAATAATATTAATAAATAGTAATAAGAATAAATAAGAATAGTAATTATTATTAGAGATAAATATAATTAATAATATTTGCAGTTACGTGGTACATGTCAGGTACTGTGATATGTACTTAGTGGCTGACAAGCTTTACCATCCAAGATTGGTTGATGAGTTGCATGAAGCTCTCAAAAGAGCCTGAGACAAATTTCACAGCAAGTCCTGGTCAACATTGTTAAATAGATTCCTAAGTGTTATGGTCTGATCTGTGGAGAGGAAGGCTCTGGGGTTTCGGGATCCTATAATGTAGATTGCAGGATGAGGAAGAGATGTGGATCCTTGTCCTGACAGACTATATAGTGGTCTGTCTGTGACATGTACGTGATAGACTATCTCCATGTGGTGCGGGCAGGCCCGCAATACGGCTGATGACATTATCCCCCTTTTAATGCTAAATCCTCCACTCATTTGCCAATCAAGAAAAAAGAAAAAAATTCCACCTCTTATCAATTTTGTTCCTCACTTCCTTCTCCGCATCCGCCAATGAGTATTTGCCGCATTCGGAAATCTTGAATTAAATCCCGCTACCAGTTCCTCGCAATTCTTCAAGTTTTCCACCGGTTCCCATGAGTTGTCTTCTGTTCCAAATCCCTTCCAGCTGACCAGGTATTGGGTCTTCCCGCGTCATCTTCTACAGTCCAGTACCTCTTCGACTTCCCACTCATCCCCGCCGTCCGCTGTAATTGGTTCCGGGTCTTCCCTCCGTCGTTCCGCAATTTCGTCGGGTCTGTGTTTGCGGAGTATTGATACGTGAAATACGGGGTGTACCCCCCGCATGGATATAGGGAGTGTTAGTTTATACGCAGATCTTGAGATTCTTTTACAGATAGAGAAAGGTCCCAGCCATCTATGTTCCAATTTTGGGCTGGGGCGGGTCGTTGAAATGTTGCGTCCGTCTAGCCATACTTTGTCCCCTACGTCCCATTCCGGTGTTTCCCTTGTGTTCTTGTCAAATGGCCTTTCATTGTTTCTTGCGCCTCTTCTAAGCAATGCTTGAGTTCTTCTTGGACCTCCGCAAGTTTGCGGAGTCGTTCTTCTACTGCGGGGATGCATTGTTCTGTTGAGGGGGTTCCGCTATATGCCGGGTTGAATCCGTAGTTGGCTTTGAACGGGGAAACTCCTGTCGATGTGTGGTCGTTGTTGTTGTAAGCAAATTCGGCCATTGGGAGGAGTGGGGCCCAATCGTTCTGTTGGTAGCAAACAAAGTGCCGCAGGTATTGCTCGACTGCTTTGTTGGCGATTTCGGATTGTCCATCTGTCCTTGGGTGGTACGCTGTGGATGGCTGTAGTCTAATCCCCATGCGGGAGCTCAACTCACGTGTGATTTGGGAGACAAAAATACTTCCCCGGTCTGAGACAATTATCTTGGGGGTTCCATGGAGTTTCCATACATGTTCCGCCATCAGTTCCGCTAGTTGCTCCGCGTTCATGGTTTTCTTGCATGGGATGAAGTGGGCCATCTTGGTCAGTCGGTCTACTACTGTTAGTATGCTGTCACTCAAGCGGGATTCAGGGAGGTCAGTGATCAAATCATAGCTAATGTCCGTCCATGGGCCTGCGGGGATCGGGAGGGGTTCTAACGTTCCGAATGGCCGTCGAGTGCTAGATTTGACTCTTTGGCATGAATCACAGCCGTCTACGTACTGGTTGACAAATCTCTTCATTCCATTCCACACAAAACTTCTCCGTACTAATGCCAACGTGCGGGATCTACCTGGGTGGCCTGCGGACTTTGTGTCGTGACAACTTTTGAGGATCATCGTCCGCAATGCCGAGTCCGCTGGTACCACTATCCTTCCCTTGTCATAGAGTACCCCATCGGCTTCCACATACCTGTTGTGGTCCCCTGTCGGTTTCTGTAACAGCTTAATCCAGTCAGCCAATTTTGGGTCATGTGGGGTCAGTTCTCTAATCCTGGCAATGATTTTGGCGTCAGAAAACGCTAGGTCGTCCGTTCCCGCATCTTCCAAGTCAGTCCCCATCACGTCCACCTCAAACCAATGTTCCCCGTCATCCATTTGAATCGATTCGTCCAGAAACCAGCTGTCCAATTCCGCACATTCCGCAAGCTCCTCAAACGTCCTCTCTGTGATGTTACCTGGCTTCAAAAGCTGACCAAAGGTCAGCTTTTCTCCCGGTGCTGGGGCGAGGTCCGGTCTGCGGGATAGGGCGTCGGGTTTTGTTGATTGGCGTCCTGGTCGGAATATGATCTCGAAGTCAAAACATCCCGTGGTCTCCGCCCATCTTGCCTGTCTTCTTGTGAGCTGCTTGGTCGTCATGAAGCTTTCCAAATTGCGGTGATCGGTGTATACAATTGCCGTCAAGCGGTGTGGGTTCCCCTCCAGGTATTGCCGCCACTCTTTGAAGGCAGCCACAATAGCCAGTAACTCTTTGTCAAAGATCTCATAGTTTTGTTCCGCCTGTACAAGTGATCGGGACAGGTAAGCTACTGGGTGAAGTTCCTGGTCCTTGGTGCAAACCTGGAACAGTACTGCGCCAAGCGCAAATTGGGGCAATCACATTCGAGGACAAACGGTTTGTACGGGTCCGCAATTTTCAGGATCGGAGCGGATGTGAAGGCGGTTTTGAGGGATTCAAACGCGGAGTTGCACTTGGTGTCCCACACGAAGGGGGTTTCTACTCTTGTCAGGTTGTGGAGCGGTCTGGTCTTTCCGGAGAAATGGTCGATGAACCGGCGGTAAAAATTAGCAAATCCAATGAATTGTTGAAGTTCGGTGACATTCTTTGGTGCTGGCCAGTCGGTTACTGCTTGCACCTTTGCGGGGTCCATTCTGATTTGGTTGCATGATATCAATAATCCTAGGTATTCTACCTCCGGCCTTGAAAATTCACACTTTTCGGGTTTCAGCCACAATTGGTGCTTGCTCAATGTGTCCAGTATACTGCCCACCGCTTCCGCATGGTCCGACCCTTTCCGCGTGTAGATAATGATGTCATCTAGGTATGCAGCGGTGTCTTTCCCAATCCGTCCGAGGAGGATGTCCTGCATGAAGTATTGGAAGTATCCTGGCGCTCCCGTGGGACCAAAGGGCATGGTAAGCGGGGCAAATTGTCCTGCCCTGCAGATGAAAGCCAGCTTATCTTGTCGCCTTCCGCAACTCTGAGGTTTCCATATGCGTTGCGGAGGTCGAGCTTTGTGAATGTGTCCGCATTCCAAAAGGCTGTCAACTAAGTCCATTGTCAGTGGGAGCGGGTACTTGTTCTTCACCGTTACCGCGTTGAGTCTCCTGTAGTCAAAACAGGGTTGCAGGTTTCCGTCCTTCTTTCCAGTGAATAGTACCGGTGCCGCCCACGGGGATGTGGTCCGTGAATGGTCCCGCTCGTCAGTCCTTCGGCAATCATAATATCAAGTGCCTGGTTCTCTGCTGGGGATAGCGGGATGATTCTTCCGGCCTGTGGGGTGGCTCCTGGGATCAGATCTACGCGGAAGTCATACTTTCTTCGCGGGGGAAGTCTCATGGCGCTTGATTTCCGGAACATGTCAAGGTGTTGGTGGTAGCACCGCGGTACTAATTCTTCCGTAGTCCGCTCCGCAGTCGTGGCTTTCCCTTTTGCTGCCAATTCGGGCCGATGTCGACCACAATGTTTTGGCCGTGCTGATCACTGCAGGGGTATGTCCTAGGGGGGAAAGAGGCTTGCCAGCTGTTTTGGGATTCAAATGCGGGGGAGATCTATCAGACTCACATTGCGGGGGTGTTATTGTGCTAAAAGCACACACCCCCTCGTCACTAATCCTAGCTTTCCCCATGGGCCTGTAGACCGTATGCGGGGATGTTGGCGGAGAGGACAATACTGCCTTGGCAGTAGCAACGATTTCATTGGGTACCTGGTCAGAGTGTCGAGTCTTGGGGTTCTTGGCGGGGCTTGCAAATCTATCTACAAGGCGTACAAGCTTGCCAGCTGTCTCGGGCGGTAAAGTATGGGGTGGGGGATTGTCAAACTCACATTGCGGGGGCGTTATTGTGCTGCAAGCACACACCCCCTCGTCACTAATCCTAGCTTTCCCCATGGGCCTTTTGACCTTCTGCGGGGATGTTGGCGGGTAGGACGATACTGCTGCCGCAGTAGCACAAGTTTGATTGGATACGGTTTCATCGGGTACGTGGTTGGGGTGTCGGGTTTCGGGATTCCATGTGGGGTTCTGGGGTCTATCTACAGGGTGTACAAGCTTGCCAGCCGTTTCGGGAATGATGTGGGGGATAGGGATATTGAACTCACATTGCGGGGGCGTTATTGTGTTCAAAACACACACCCCCTCGTCAATCTTCCTAGCTTTCCCCGACTTGCCGGTTGGGGTGTTTTTCGGAATAGACGAAACCGCCGAAGCGGCCGCAATGTCCGGGGTCCATAGGGTACGGTTTGTCCAATTGATTCGGTGTCCATATCGGCGGATCCAGGGCATCCCTAGGATCCCATCATACAAGTCTTTCAGTTGTGTAATGATGAATCGGGACGGGCGGGGTTCGTCGTTCAACCTTAGGTCTATCTCATGGGTTGCTCTGCTTGCGGACCCGTCAAATCCAAAGATGGTTCGCCCCGAGGCTGAAGCGGCCTCGAGGAGTCCCCATCGGGATGCGTATGATTCACTCAGAACGTCGTGGGTTGCTCCGGAGTCTATGAGGAAGGATAGGGGGGGATAGGGGCTTTGGGGTGTGGCTCTGGGAGTTGTGATGGTGAATGAAAGGAAACATCGAGGATCAATTTCATTTACATGTAATGTCTGACTAGCACCAATACTGCATGACAACTCCGCTACGCTTGGGAAGGGCACAACCTTCATTCCCGAGCGTCTCCATTTTTTGACTTATCGGCCCGTCCCTTGTTCGCCTTGTCCGCCTGTCCCTCCGTTTTAAGCGCCGCCAATCCATCGGCTAGCTGTCGGATCTGGTCCTCGAGTGCGGAGACTGAGGCAGCTGTCCGTCCTTTCCCTTTCTTGTTTGGACACTCCCGGGAGATATGTCCTCGCGTCCCGCAGCGAAAGCAAAGTCCTTCCCGCATCATGCGGGCCTTCTCGTCCTCGGACAGTCGGCCGCTGATAGCAGATGTGTCCATGGCGTCGGGATCTGGCTGAGTCTTTGCAAATCCAGTGGTTGTTTCCGCCCCGTGCATCTCCGAATCAAGCTCCATGGCTAGACCCGCTGCCTCATTGACAGTGGTGAAAGTGGTGCGGGCCAGTACTAGTGCCGTCCGAATGTCCCGTTTTAAGCCCTGCCGGTATTGGCTGATGAGGGTCGGGACTTCCCATCCGGTGGCAGTAGCCTGGGTGAGGAATGTGTGGGTGTAGTCGGCCACTGTCCTCGTCTGTCGTAGCGCTCTTAACGCCCGTTCCGCCTTTCCTTTCTTCTCGGAGTCGAAATACATTGTTCCAAAATCCTTTGTCCACCCGTCGTACGAGAAGTCCGCCCCTTCCCTGACTAGGTCAATGTACGGGGCGGACCACATGGCGGCGGTCCGGTAAGGTAGGACGCGGCGAATAACAGCTTTGTCCTGTTGTCAGGGAACATGGCGCTGTTGACCAATGTATAAATTGCCACTTGGCGGGCGAACGTTTCTGCCTTCGTCCCGCGTTCACCATTGAACTTGTTGGGACATGCGATCTTTGGTCCACGGGTTGGGGTGGAACCGGTTGGTCGGGGTGGTTGGTCCCGCTGTGCTTTGGCCGCTCTTTGGCGGGATCGTTCGTTCTCCCTTGCTTGGGTCATCTCCTCAAGCTGTCGTCGGAGTTGCTCTACTTCGTCCATCTTTTGGGTGCGGGTGGAGTTGGGATTGTTCGGGTTGTCTGTCTGGTTTTGTTCAGGTGTCTGGGTGTTGGTTTCTTGCCTTTGTCTCCGTAGTGTTAGATCCTGCAATATGTTATGGTCTGATCTGTGGAGAGGAAGGCTCTGGGGTTCTGGGGTTTCTGGGGTTTCGGGATCCTATAATGTAGATTGCAGGATGAGGAAGAGATGTGGATCCTCGTCCTGACAGACTATATAGTGGTCTGTCTGTGACATGTACGTGATAGACTATCTACATGTGGTGCAGGCTTTGGTGCGGGCAGGCCCGCAATACGGCTCATGACACTAAGCAAATGAAAGCTTTTATTGATGCTGAAGGTGGCCCAACTCAATGGTGAGATCTACTAGTTTGAAAAGATTTTTGTATGTAATTGTTTTGTTTTCTCCAATTTTTATTTTTGATAACTATTCATTTGGAATCCTCAGATAAATTTCCTTTATGTTTGCCTGTCTTTTTTTTCCCAAAAGTCTGATTTTTTGTTTTTTCTCCAATGATCAAAAAAAATAAAATTCAAACAAAAGTCTGTTGTTATATTACATTTCTCTCTGCATGATCATTTACACAAGCCTAGTATCTATCTTCTCCTAAAAGAACTTTAACACAACTTTCTTCCTTTTTGAGTTTAGATTTTTTTTGTATTAATGAAAATATATTTCTGGGCACTGTCCACTATAAACCTGGGATCAAGGATAAAAAACAGTGATTTTTTTATCATTATCTGTTCTTGCCTGGATACAGTCATTAGGGGGTATCAAATATGACCAAATCCAAAATGATCTAATCAACTGGTTTTGAAAATCCACCATTTTTAAAAACTATGGATATCAATATAAAATTATTCAAAACTCTCAAAAGTGAAATTTTGTGGAAAAACCTAATTGACTGGTACTAATTGTGGATTTGGTCATATTTGATACCCCCTATTATTTTGAATTCAGCTTAATCTTATAAGCTTTGATCAGCCATGGCCCCAGGCTAGAGTAATTGCCAGGACCCCTTATTGGTAAAGGGGTGCCAGCTCTTTTGCTTGCAAACTGGCAAGAAAAAGCTTATTTTTCTGGGTGTGGTATGGAAGCTTTGTGTGAGCTAGTAGGGTAGTGTAATAATCAACTGAAACCAAAAAGAAAAGTCACCCCTGTGCCACAGGAGAGACCAGATCTGACAGGTGTGCTGAAACTGGTTGATCTTTGGTGGTCTGGGCTAGTGGTTCTGGGTTTCTAGAGGGTGTGGATCCTACCTGCAGTGATACACCAAATTACGTTACAAAATCAAGGTTTGATTATTTAATCTGTTGTATACATCTTGTTGGCTGACATCCTTTCACTTCCCTAGCAATTTTTAGTGTGTACCTCAAGAATTGAAAAGTCTATGAAGGGATGGTGAAATGTGAAGAAAGGCTAGGGTGAAGATTTCATGAGAAATCAGAATCTGAAGGTTAAAAACATCTAAGGCATTTTTGAATCATAGTTTTTTTGTGCTGATGGATGTTAAAAAATTGTGTATAGATTACTCTGTGTAGCGTTTCTCTGCTTGAATCTGTGGTGCTATATAAACCACCACAGCCGTAATTCAAGAAGAGACCAAAAAAACAAAGATCAGATGAAAAAAATTCAATCTTCATGGGTTTTCTGCTTGAGTATGGGTAATCCAGGCTGAGTGATATTACGACTTGCACTGATTGTGCCTCTTGATTTGTTTCTAAAGTTTTAGTCAGCTTTTTTTCATGAAACCCTTTCTGGGGAATTCCAAAAAAACAGAAGAAAGATTGTATTTGATTCTAGAAACCTTATATATGATAATCTGTTGTAAAAGGCTAGATTATGATGCTGATGATTTATATATACAACAGCTAAAATAAAAGGCTGAATGAAGATTTGATGAGGATGAAATGTGTAGTGGGATAAGGATAGAGAAAACACTGGGTGCTCAACTAAATCCTGTTTATACCTGTCCACCTAATGTGGATATGCTTCTGGATAATCCATGGATCACTGAGTACCAAGAATGTTAGAAACCTTGGCTCAGAACTGATTGGTTTCCTCTTTATTTGCTTGACTTGTCTTCTCTTAATTTTTCTTGGGTCTCTACCATGTTGTTTTCTTCTTGGGGACTTCAGGCCACACAAGATCCTTACATTACTCTTGATATGTCTTTCATTTGAGTCAGTGGCATTGCTAATCACTTTACTTGAGTGTTTAGTTGATTGCAACTTTCTTTGTTTAAGATTTCCCTGTTTACTGCTTTGGTTGACTGCATTCCTGAAATTATCTTTTTTCTCTCTTGCTTGCATCTTTCTGAATAGGGGGATTGTCAATTTTGGGTACTCATACAATCTTGGTCCAAGGTGGTTTTGATTACACACAAGTTAGCACTGGCAACCTTCTCAACATGATACAAACTGCAAACAAATCCATGTGAGACTTCATACCAGAACTGGAGGCACTACATCATAATCACTGTCACACAAGCATATGATTCAAATTCATTCAAAATTGGGAAATGTTTACTGAGCTCAATGCTTGGAGAATCACTCATGGATGCTTATGTTTTTGGTTTGAGTCCTACAGTACACAAATTTTCTTTCCACCTGTTCAATAAGAAAGAGAAAGAGGACCAAGACCAGGTGTGTATTGAATTAATGGCCATTGGTGCAAGGAATAATATTGGCTGGCTGGTGCTGATCCTTTTCAAAAGACAAGTATGAGGAAAGCTGGGTGACATTTGATGAAACATCTTTCAACTTGAGAGCTATTACAGCAAGACTCCACTGGGAAAACAATGCCCCTTTGTCATTATCAGGGAGTAAAACTGAATGGGGATTGGAGTATAAATGGAGGTTCAACAAGAGTCTCTTTCACATTCCTTTCCCTCAGGTAGCCCCATAATTTGTATCTTGATGTTGAAGGGTAAACAAAAATTGGGGAGGGGGAAAGAGGGTGGAGTAGCAAGAATATGACAAGTAGCTGATCATTTTTGGGGTCTTGCTTATGACATTGCAAGAGCCTTATTGCTACAATTCTATAGGTTTTGTTCAGTTGAAAAGAAGTTAGGAAGCAATTTCTGATAACCCAGTATACATACTTATCTACAAATACCATGGAAGATAGACATTTTCCCTAACAACAAAAACACACATTTGCTTGAGACACATAGATATAAGTTAAGTTATGAAACACACTGGTTTAAGAACAATTTTACACATTAGATTCATTTAGGGTAGGTTTGGGGTAACTGATCAATACTATACAAAAACTATACAAAAATATGCAAAAGGTATGTTTACCTGGTCCCACGTCCGCTGCATTGATACTCTTAAAAGGAGTATTTGAAGTCCGGGTGTCGATCACCCAGATATTCCCAGCCATTGAGGTATAAAAGTTCTTGAACGGTAGGATCAACCGTGAGGTCATTGAGCGCATAATGTTGGAGGACCTCGTCTCGCCGATGGATCTTCACAGCTTCTACGTATGTCAAGTACCCCAGGTTTGCCAGACAAGACAGGATCAGAAGCATCGCACTATCCATCGTAAATTAAAAACCCCAAAGTTTTGTTTGACTATCAGTATTCATCCTTGCTAAAAAACTACTTAACTAGGAGAAACAGAAAAAGATGACGGCAGAAACCCAAAGGCTTACAAGACAATGTTGACCATGACGGCAATGGAGAGATTTGATTGGTCTGAGTTTGGGAAGAGCTATACACATGGAAGTTTAGGGCCCCTGGTATCAGTTGAGCGGAGGATTTGGACTCACAAGTGTACTGATCAATCCGCCAAGATTCGCCGCGATCGGTCCCAGGGCTAGGCTGGTAGCCTTGCGAGCGTAGGGTTCACTGTTGTTGCTCATCCACGCCGCCAGACAAGGAATGACTCCGTAGGCTCCAATGATGATCAAGAATAGGGAGAAGTACTTGAGGCTGCTATCATCTGAGATGTAGAGGATCGAATACCCAACCGCCGATACCCCTCCAGAGACTACTGAAGCCATTGCCCGGGATCTATATTTGTCCGATAGATAGGACGAAATCAAAATCGTTAGGACCGCTAGCCCGTAAGGTGGAACTTTGGTTTTTGAGTGGTGAATGAAGATCATGATTAGATTTACGTCTTTCCAATGAATTTTTCAGCCAAAACTGCACTGACTTGATAATATCTGTGAGACCAATGATCCATGTCCAAGCTAAATACCAGAAAATCATTAGCACTGTCACTTGCTGAGGAGCTATGTCGAGGATTGCAACCTACAGAATTCAATACTGGAGCAAAGAAGCATTTTTAGGAATTTTTCGCCTTTTGGGTTAGGTTCAGAGAAATAATTACTCACTGCTCGATTGAAAATGTATAAGACTAGTGACGTTGGTTCCAGCAAGGAAGAACGCCAGACAGCATAGGCCTACGTGGGGACTCCGCAAAGCTTGACAGATTTGAAAACCTGAAGACCTGAATGGCTTCGCATCTAACAAACAGCCTTCTGTCAACGGACTACGGTCCCCGTGTAGTCTGTCAGAGACAGCCCTGTGCGAGTCGTACACAAGAAGATTACGATGATCAGCATTCAACGTTCAAGCAGCGTTGGAAGGAAGCGAATCAAGACGGGTGTCGATTCCACGACTTACCGTTTCTCATCGGCTGTCAAAAATCCTGAATCGTCAGGCGAAGCAGGGAAAAACAAAAACCCAACACTGCCACCCAACATGGTCAAAATACCCTCGATCTTTTACACGATCACAATTTTGTTTTTGGAAATGGTTATGCATGGACAGATTAGATCAGATTGAACTTGACCATCTGATTATCAAAAGGATTTCTGAAACGGATGGAAATAAATACGCAACCAAAAACACCCAAGCCCAGCCCGCGAGTCCCAGAGCACCGTCCAGTCGGGTGATAGCGTAAGATAATGATCCCGAAAGGCCTCCTGCCATGCAGCCAGTCGAATAAAACAGGGCCATCCTCCACTGGAGTTCCCCTCTGTAAGATAATCACATTCTTACTAGTTAGGATGCGAGAACTCTATGAAGATCGTTCGGTTATCGCCTCAGCAATAATCACTCACCGGGTATAGAAAGACGACAGGTATAGTAAGAAGCCTGGAAATAGCCCGCCTGAATGAGGAACGAGGGAAGTGTCAAAAGTTGGTGTATGAAGGATGGTTATCCTCAAAGCTTGAATTAGCTACTTACCATTAACTAACCCTACAAAAAATCTGAGATGAAACAACCAGACAATTTTGGTATATTCATGAGTATGACGCATAGTTGAAATATCTGAAGATTGCATGCTGACCTAGCCACCAAGAGTCCGGCATAGCTAAATTGATTGTGGTCGATCGATGATGAAAACAAGAGAACATTAGATTCGTCAGAAAATGTTTGTTTGAAGGGGACCTGATCAATGTGAATTATGGATGGCTCAACTGACTTTGACAAAAATCCATGGCAAAAAAGTATGAGTCCCAAAACGGTAAGAATCAGAGGGAAAAAGAATCGGGCACCTATCCGGAGCATCTACACAAATTAGGAGAGGCGCAAGTTTGTTCAACATGATCGATTTAAAGGAAGGGGGCCACTACAATTCATTCTCCAGAGACAACTTCAGGTCATACTTACGATGAAATTGGATGGAATTTCGACAAGCTACGGTATATTATTGCGTTTTTGTTTATCGTTCGTTAGCAAATGTTCCTTACCAAACAAACAACGCTGGAAATGTTGCAAGAATTTATGATAGGAGCCTTACAATTAAAGGGCTAAATGATGTGGAATAAAATTAGCATTAATCGATCAAAGAGTGATAAGTACTAGTGCCAGGAGTATCTTACATCAAGGTGACTATTAGTGAGAGTGTATATTGAGAATCGTCAGCCCTTAAATCCGCTTGAAGGCCTGTCGATTTTTCATCAGCAAGTTCAAGTTAGTGAGATTGATAGTTAATTATGTTATCAAAATTGTGGTCAAGACTTGCCTATAGAACGTATGTTATCTGTAAGATAGTAGTAAGTTTTGAAATCATTTAAGTTAATCTTAAGAGGTCCCAAACAGAAATATAATGGGGATTGCTCCATCCAGAAATTTAGTCGCAGGAAGCGTTTGCTTACTGATACTTAACCGCCCTAGTTCGCTCAAGAAGTAAAAGAGAGCCATGATAGGGATGAGCCTGAAACAGAACAAAAGAGTGTGAGATGGTGTGTATTCTTGACGACGATAACTGGGGTTTGCTAACCTGGTGTCTAATTTCCAAGTGGCAGATCTGAGCAATTTGGCAACGTAAACCTCCTCTGTCTCGCGTTGGAAACCTTCGGAGAGGGTGTAACTAGTATATTTGGATGGTCTCTCGGGCCTGATACCAGTAGCGCGATCTTCACGAACGAAAAAGTCTCCGAAAGCTTGAGGCTGGCTTTTGCTCCCGCTCCTCTGGCTGCCCACTTTCTTCTCTCCCCGAACGGAATGTTTGAGAGCTAATTTGTCGATTAGACCTTTGATAGCGGTTGTCTTCATCTTGGTATTTGGATGAATCCTTTTAATTCTCTAAAAGGGTACTAGTGAGTAGACAAGGACAGGTAATAAAAACAACCGGGAAAAGGAGGTCGGCAATGGGAAGCAGGTGGTGTCGAAGAGGAAGAGGTGCAATTTTTGGAGACCGACTCAATCCTAGCTGGATCAACGAATAAGTTGAGAATAGTGGTGAAGCCTGTGAATGAGATACACTACCGAGAGCCAAGATTGCTTCTCCTGACCAAGCAAATTTGTGCGAGTTGTTATATCCTCAATCGATAGTCCTGTTCATCCTGCCCCTCTCCCGGCTCTTCAGTTTGGCAAATATGAGTTTGCAATGGTCAACAGGCTGATCGATGTACGATGAACAACTAGCGCGGGAAGGATTGGTGGCGGAGATGAGTCCGACGGGTAACTTTCTATACATTTTGTAACATCATGCGGAGTAACACTGATCCTCACCGATCCCAATATAACAATACCAGCTTGATCCAATGCATCGGCGTTACTCCCCCTGCCGTTCACATGTGGTGCCGAGAAAAGCTGAGTCAAATGGAACGGGTTTACCACTTTACACATACGCCCCACTATTAATACGGTGTGTGTGACGTGTGATATGTCTACAAGTGGTTATTGTATAACTCAGCGTTAGCAGTTCAAAGTGTGACTTGTTGTGAACGAGTGTCAGGCGCGTTCATAAGGGGCCTCTGAGAGCGTACAGTCTATGCATGTTCTGCCTATGTCACAAACGTGACATGCTTATGGGCCGGGCGACAATTGCCAATCGCTCTTACACACTTACCATCCAAACTTGGTCTGTCAGCAGGCCAAAGACTCAAAAATTGGACAAAAAGCGAGACTTCATGGATGGAGCCCAAACTAGGGGCGGAGAAGTTTTCACGAGGTGTGATGTGTGTATTACTAGAAAATAGCCCAACAAATAGCCAGCCGTCTGAGGGGATACAATTAACGTGGAGAAACAAGAAGTTGCGCGCCTTGCAAGAAACATCTGGGTGATGGGGATTAATCACTGGGTCAAGTAAGGTTGAAACGTGGGGTTGGTTTCTTGACTTACTAGTTGGAGAGATGATAATTGCTCATCATCAGAACAGCCCTGCGCCGACGCCTACACCACCAGCGCCAATGCCAGCTCCTACACCAAGACCACCAGCCCCAACACCGGCTCCAATGCCGAGACCACCGAATCCGAAGCCACCGAATCCGCCTGGGCCCATGCCACCATATCCCATTCCTGCTCCGTAAGCTGGCCCGTATGCATACCCACCGGAAGGATAGAATGCCCCGTATCCTCCGGGATAACCAGCGGGGTAGGAGGGGTATTGACCTGAAGGTCCACCATACGCTTGTGCGTGGGCGCGCGCATTAGCCTGGGCGAACGCGTCAGCATCGCTTGAGCCGTGGAATTGAGGAGGCGAAAATTGGGGGTTTTGTCCACCTGTTGGAGCTTGAACGGGCATCTGGGGCATCTGGGGTGATGCAGTGGATCCCGTCATTGTAGGCATCCCGTTTCCAGACATTGCTACTGGCGCGTTGGGTCGCGCCGAGGAAGAAGTAGGGCTCGCAAGAGCGCTGGCCTGAGCAGTGGCATGGGCATTGGCCTGGGCGTTGGGCTGGCCATTAGTCTGAGCGTTAACCTGGCCATTGGCTTGAGCCTGACCCTGGGAATTTGCCTGAGCATTTGCTTGGGCGTTCGCCTGTACATTAGCCTGAGCATTTGCCTGGGCACTCGCCTGCGCGCTCGCCTGCGCGTTCCCCTGTGCGTCACCTCGTCCCATGGTTGGGGCGGAGGAATGAAGCTGCGACACGGGAGGAACTCCGTTTGGTGCGTTGTGAGGTGGAATCGGCATTGCGGATCCATGAGGGGCATTGAGTGGGCCACCTGGCTGAGGTATGAAGGGCATTGGGACTGCATTTGGGCCAGACAAGTGTCCTCCAAGCTGTGGTGGTGGTCCGCTGTGTTGTCCACCGAACTGGGGCATAGGTGGCATGATGGTTCCGATATGTCCTGTGAATTGTTGCCCGAATGGAGGTGGAGGAATTCCTTGCCCATTGGAAGAAAATGAAGCGCTCATTGTCGAACCTGATGGTCCCTTGACTTGTGAGCCGGGCATTTGAGCCTGCCCTGCGACGATCGGTGTGGGAGAGATGATCGGGCCCTGCGGGTGCATATCGCCTGTAATTGTGAGAATATATCAGTCCTTTGATGCGGAACTTCCACAGCTAAGGGTTGAGTTTCGACTAACCTAGTGGTGAGTTTGACTGGCCGGATGTTGCTGAGGAGCCAGATGAAGAGCTCAAGTGGGCGCTTGGGGATTGACCTGTGGCAATGAAATCAATACTTGTGTTTGGGGATGTGAAATGTAAAAATGACCCACCGACAAGTATCGCGCCTGAGGATCCCGCGGACGCGTCGCCCGTGTGCATCTCCGAAAGGTCGATGGACCCAAGGATACCTGGAGGGAGGTTACCATTGCCAGGGTTACCGTGTACATCTGCATTTCCCGAAGCACTGGCGTGGGCTTCAGCCGGTGGGTGGGATGGTAATCCGGCAGGAGGGCCGGGTGGGCCAGGCCTGGAGTTAGAGAGGGTGGCGGCCGATGATGCTGCACCAGCTGCAGACGAGGCTGACGGAGGCGGTCCAGGAATTGACATAGGATTGGTGGGCAAATGCGTCGGTGCGCTGGCCAAGGCGGCAGCTTGCGCTTTGGATTCAGCCGACGCAGACGGCGCTAGTCCAGCAGGAGGAGGTTGGGCAGATGGCAAGTGGCTCATGTGAGCGTCTGGTGATGTAATGGGCCCAGAGATGTCTACAGGAATGTTACCGTGAGGGCCCGAGGCACCATGGGCAGCTGCTTTCGCCTCGGCGTTTGCACTGGCACCTGTTGATGCTTGTAGCGGCAGAACAGTAGGGATTGAGCCAGCCGCTTTGGAGTTGGAGCGGGCAGCTGCTGCTGCTGCTGCACTGGCTTCAGCCGAAGCTGACGGAGGCATTCCACTCGTTGGGATAGGACTATCGATCATGTGAGGCGGGGCGTTGGCACTGCCAGCAGGGAAGTCAGCCGGTTTCGCGTTGGAATTGGCAGCAGCGGCAGCTGTTGCTTCGGCCGTAGCTGACGGAGGAGGTCCCACAGGCAAAGTAGGACTGACGACCGTGGGCATCGGTGGGCTTGGCGAAGCTGCCAGTTTTGAATTGGCGTCAGCAGCAGCTGCCGCAGCAGCACTAGCTTCAGCCGATGGTGGCGGTCCAACAGGCTGGACAAGTCCGGGGGCAAGATGGATCGGCACATTAACTGGGGCAACACTGGGTAAACCAGCTACGTTCGAGTTGAGACTGGCAGCAGCAGCTGCTGCTGCGCTGGCATCGGCGGATGCTGAAGTGGGCGATCCAGCAATGTGAATTGGATCGACAACCTGGGTAGGTGCGCTAACCGAGGCAGCGGCTTGGGCTTTTGCTTCAGCCGATGCGGACAGCGGTGGCCCAGGAGGAGGAGTTTGGCCGGCCCATTGTGAATGTGCATGTGCGGCAGCTGCAGCGCTGGCTGAAGCGTCATTGCTCGAAGTTGGGTCGCTGTGGATGGGATCAAGGTTGAGCTGCTTTGCTCTGTATGTACTGAGGAGTTGATTTTGAGTACTCACTCCTTGGTAGCTCTGCGATCAGTCGACACAGGCGATGAGGTAACACCTGAGCAGCATGGGAAAGAGCGAGTCAGTTAGAGCTAGTTTCTGGTGGCAATTGTGAAGGGAGACAAACCGGTGTAGAAGGCAAAAGCAATGGCGAGGGTGATGAATTGCATGTTGAAGGTAGTGTGGTGGTGAGAGTAAGGATAATAATTCAAGCAAAAGGCGCGAAAGTAAGTATGCAAAATCTGTACCTGACAGAGTTGTAATAGGTAGAAATAAAGATAAAGCTGAGGGAAGATTTGATTGGTTGATCAAGATGTTTCTCTGAGGAAGGAAGATTAGAGATCTCAGCAGTACCTTGAGTTTATAGCTTTGGCCAAGCTGCTGGCACCCATAGTTGACTGCCTCCCCATGATTGAATCCTGGAGACTCGCATCTGGCCCCAATCAATGTTTGTCCGCGGTTTTATCGCTCATAAGCGAGGCGAGGTAGCGAACGCGTAATACCCAGAAGCAACTTGGCTCTAGCCGATGCGGAAAGGCTCGTCATCGCTTGAGACTCTGCTCACAACAAGGTAGGCTGAAAATGACGAGCTGAAAGGAGGGCAAGTCGTCTGTGCAGTCGATTTCGGCGTTACTTCGAGTAGAGTACGCTGTGGATGGGGTTAGATCCAGCCTCGTGTGGATGAGACATATTTATTTGATTTGATGGATAAGTCATCCTTCCATGTGCAAAGTTTTGATGGTTCACCATCGAGGACTTGGACTTTGGTAGTCCATAAACAACAAACGTCGGGTATGTAGAATTACACGAGAATTGCTCGCCCTCTCAGACGGCCAGTGAACTCTCACATCGTGTTGTAAACAGTTTCCGTCCCGCGTGGTATTGCCGTGTACTTATAAGAGAGTTTTACATGTGGTACCACAAAGGCTATTATTAAGCGCTATGGACATGGCAGACGGTAGGGGTGTTGTAGACGTCACTCTTAGGGCTCACCTAGACCCCCCGTGATTTACATAACCTAGTTCCTGATATTTATATGGTGTTTCGCGCTCGTTTGGGCCGTCGGCCCAGACAAAGGGGGTTTTCATCGCCCGCGCATGGCCAGCCATCAACCAAGCTTGGCCGAAGGTCAACAGTGAATGGCTGTTAGTCAGCCTCCGCTTGGCTGTCCTGCAACCAAGGGGGGGTAGCTTGCAACCGTTGCTTGTCCGGTTGCAATCTCAGACGGCCATACCCGCCAAAATTAATGCACTCCACCTCATTACTCATGAGCAGGAGAAAAACATTCATACTTTATTTATTCTGATTTTTTTAACTATTTATCAACATAACAACTTGTACAGTAATTTTTGAATGAAAAAAACGGTGCGATGAGAGAAAACAACTTAGTGCGATGAGAGAAAACAAATTAAGGTTCTGCCAAGAGAGGACCTGTGATGGGAAGCATCTCAAGGCAGGAACGATAAAACTTTTTGCAATGATTAAAAAAATGTTTCGATTTTTCAGGTGTAATCGATTCGTTGATTGCTTCTTTGATGACAGGAACAAGCTCGCCACGGTTATTTGGCTCCTTCGATCGAACAAAAGACTTGATTGAATGGAAGGAGTATTCAATCGGATTGAGGAAGGGTGAATATGGAGGCAGAAATTCGACGTCAATTGATCTGGATTGTTTGAGGGTGTTGCAAACCTCCTTGAATCAATCACCTGCATGAATAGGAGCGTTATCCATAATTATAACGCCACCATTGTCCATTCGTGTAGCAAGGCTACCAAGAAAAAGGCAAAAGTCGTCTGCCCCAACACCTTTCTGCATTTGGCCATCTGCATTGCGCAGTTTGTGATAAACGAATCCAGATTCAGACAGGCCCCCAATGAGAGTGACCTGTTTGACCTTTGGCACAAGGCTCAGGACAGCAGGCTTGCCTTCAAACAAACAAGGATAATTATTAGAAGGGTAAAACAAATTGAAAGTGAAACAACATACCTGATGGAGCATAGCCAGCTGCTCTTCCAGAGTGAAGATCGAATCCTGCCTCGTCAACAAAAACAACCTGTCGTTCAAGATCGAGTCCTCAACGGTTTACATAGTTTGCTCGCTGCTCAAGAAGCTTCGGCTTGTTCCACGAAGCTGGTATATTGGTGACCCTCTTCCAAGTTATATCCATGTCGTGAAGGAGCTTGCTGATAGACGGAGTCGAAATTGAAACATCAAACTGAGATTTGATGAACTCTGCCATTTCGGAAAGGGTAGTGGTTGATTTGGTGTCGATCTGGTAGAGGAGCTCGGTTTTGATCTCATCAGTGATTTTACCGGGACGTGTTTTGTTGATCTTTGTTCGATTTGGATCTTCTTTGATGATACGCTGAGCCTGTCAATAAGAGACATTGAAAGTCTCAGCTGTTTCTTTGAGCTGCTTTCCTTTTATCAAGACATTAGTCCGAACGAGTTCTCGAAGCTCCGGGCTGATGATCGTATGAGGCTTGCGCTGTTTGTGAGTTAAACGATTGTTTACATGGGTTCGGTTTTGATCGACTTTGTCTTTCGCACCACGGACCATCTTCTTCCGGCCAATAATTGCGTGCTTTTCTTGAATCTTCTCAGCCAGATCACGGGGTTCCTCCTCTTTGGCTGCAATCTCAACATCCTCCGATCGCATCGTGTTTTCTTCAGACATCTGGAAAACAATGAGAAGGATTAGCATTTATCTTTCAAGGAAATATAGAAAGGGAAGATTTAATCAATGAAATATAGAAGAGAAAAATAGAGAAAAAGACTTACCTCGAAGATTTATGAATGTAGTCAACAGTCGCCGGTTGGATCCTGGTGGTCAACAGGGCGAGGCAGGACAAGCGGTGGGCAATGGACAGCCAAGCTGAAACCCCCGCTGCACCCAACAGCTCGCCCTGCCTGGGCCCCCGCGCGCCCCCCGATGGCAATGGGACAGGCGGGCCTGTACCATTGGCCCAGACAAGCGCGACACACCATACACATGCCATGAGATACAAGCTTCTTTCTTGTCTGGTCCACATCAAGTCATGAGCCCTTCAAAGAAAATCCCACAGATATCCTCTTCCTTCATATGTTCCAAAGAAAATAAAATCCATCTGTTGGAATTCTGTTTTTCCAGTCATTCCTAAAATTCCCTTCTCACTTTATAATTTCATTGATCGCTATTATTAGTTGGACTGAGTGTTGTTTCTTGACTCTATATGACTGTTTTTCAATAATTTAACACACAATTGTAGGCTTTGATCCCTGTTGTAATAGTAATTTTTTGGTGACTCAGTAAGATTCAAATCAACATTCTTTTTCCATCTTCTTACATATTACTTCATTCATTATGACTCTTAGTCATTATCCTTCAACCACTTTTTAATCAGTGCTGAGTGGGTATTGCATGCCATTCATGTGGTTCATTCATACACACATACTACTTTGTTACTGTACCAATTGAGCTAGTAGTTCATTCATCCTGTGAGAATTGTGGTACAGGGTTTTTATCCTCCATAATACTCAATGATACAGGTTATCAAATATGACCAAATCCACTATTATGTAATTGAATAGTTTTCAAAAAGCCACAATTTTTACAACATGCTGCTGTTGGTCCTTCATTTAAAACCTTTTGGAGCTCTCAAATGTATTTTCTTGTTTTTGGATAATTGACTGGTTTCAAAAGTGGATTTGGCTATATTTGTTACCCCCTAATATTGTATTTTGACTCGTCTTGCTGAAATCACAAACTGAACTTTGATGTACTGAGGGAAGCATGTAGTTTTCAAATTTCAGGAATAAAAAACTCTGGTACCGCGCTTTAGCCATTTTTTCCCCTTATAAAACTGTACAGTTACCATATAGCTTTCCCAATACCCGTTTCAAGCACTCACAACTGTCATTTTTCTACCCTTGAATATCCTCAAGTTTCCCCTAGGATTATTAGTAGTAAGTAATAACCCTTCTTTTCTTGAGAATCTTCCCCACCTTGTTTCTGGGATTTAACCCACCCTCACTGCCAGCATAATTGCCTAGGATGAAGTCATCCTAGTTAAACTGGGATGCACTCAACCAATTTAAACTTGGTTGAAATCAACTGATGAAATTTAAATCCAAGGGACCCCCCTTGGTTTTATATTTCATTGGTTGAGGTCAACCTATTTTAAATTGGTTGTTTTCATCATAGTTTAACTGGGATGAACTCAACCTAGGCAATTATGCTGGTAGTGCCTGTTGTAACTGTTGTAAACAGGCCTCAGTGTTTTCAAAGTTATCCAAGTTCTCCACCACCAGGAAAAAAAAGGTGGAACCTCCATGGAGGTGACTTCTCTATATCCCAGATGTATCCCACCTCTATCTGCTATGTATCCTTGGTGTGCACCAATGGTATCTCCATGCCTATATATTATGTATCACCAACATATAATGATATATCAGAGGAGTTTTCAAAAACGTTTCAAAAGATCCAATTGTTTTTATAGAAATTTCTGAGGCAATAATTTTTTTGATTACAACCAATGTTTAATCAATGATGGCTCATATCAAAATTAGAAAAACTCATAATTTTTAAGTCAGAACTATATTTTGAGCTTTGATGAAAAATATATTTGGCCATGGTTGATCAATTACTCCAGTTCTGGAGAACTTGACCATAGAACTCTGAAATAAGCCAGTCATATTTATAAAAGTGCATCCATCACCCCAGGAGATCCACCACCACCACTTCCAACAACTTGAAAGCTGAATTTCTAATATGCACAAGTGTCATAATCCAAAAAAAAAGCAAGTAGCTTGATCAAGTGAAATTCCAGGTTTTGAAAATATTCTTCACAACATGGCTAACATGACCTCCTTAGAATCTTTAACTAAGATATGTCTATTGCAAAGTTATGTACCTATACGTTAGCTTCTATGTGGTATATATTTAACATGTGATTAAACTTGGAAATTAAATAAATCTTGATAATCAAATTCAAGTCAACAACATGATTCAGAGGGATGTTATTGCAAAGTATAAATATAGAGACCCACCTTGCACTGTTGAGAATTCAAACAGTTCTTAGACCATCCTGGTGGTCTATTTCAAAACCTTGAGTTGATGACAATGGTCTTTTTATATCCATTATTGATTTGATTCAAAGCCAATGTTGTATTGTCCTCCAAAAATACCATATTCCCTCTATATTCACCAGGTTCAAAAGACAGTCATATTATCAACTTTTGCCTTCATCAGATTATTTGTAATTATTGAACGTGCAAGGCAAACTAGCAGCAGGAGCCTAAAAAATGTACAATCCACAAGCATCTATGAAAAGTGTGCCTCTGATTCTGTGAAAGTTTAAACTCATGCTTACCAAATATATTATCAGATAGCACCAATGCAACAAAATATTCCTTTATCAACATTAGGGTCACATTGCACATTTAGAAATTTAATTTAGAAGGTTTCTAAAAATAAAATTGAATGTAGTCAGTCTAATTTGAAAGTTGAAACTGGGACACACATCCAGGTGTGGGATCATATTTTTGCCTTCAAATAAAAATAGGCAATTGAAAATCTCAATTTAAACCTCCCAAGAAGTTCACACAGGCACTATCTCTCATGTCTATTTTAATACACTTCAAAATAACTTATAAGTACTATTTTAGCTGACTCATACATTGGATTATGGAAATTTTCACTTGGAATTTCATGCAATCAAAAATAACATAAAGCTTCACAACAAAACCATTGTAAAGCATTTGGAGTCTATCTGGTGGCCACAAAGTCACAAAAACCTCAACTGCAGTAAATTTAACTTTAATTTCATTAGACCAAATATTATACTCATAAACATTTGAAGAAACCTTTATTTTCATATCACCCTACAAAATTATAATGAAATGATGATCCTACCACTAGCTGTGGAATGAACCCTATAATAATGCAATATTTTTTTGTTCAAGAAGTCTCTTCAAGCTTTAATAGTAAAGATTGTGGATTTCCAACAAACTTATTAAGCTTAGCAGCTCCCCAGGGCCCATGAGGATACCCATTTATCCTGATTTGAGCCATGGAAAGTATGTTGGGATGACTATGTGTAATGTCCAATATATTAACGTCCCAAAAAAAATGAGAGATGATTGGTAGTCTTGTTGTATCTCACTGGTGATAGTCACATAATTATCACACTTACAAGCAGATTAAGATGTTAATTATCTCCAGACTGACTGTCATAATGCCTCTAGTAGGATTAATGTTTACACCTACCTACACATGCTTTGGCAACTGATTATGGCTTCCAATCACAAAATAAAATGAATGATAAATGGTTCTTTCATTGCAAAGTCAGTAAAATCCACAAAAAAGAATCTAGTAGAAACTGCCACTCCATGGCAATGAATTGAGAGGTATAACAGGTAGAATTGAATTTATTATCACTATCTAAGCTAACAAATTGCATCATGCAATTGTATTCAAATATTTGTGAAAATGATCATTTGTATTTTGAGGCTTCAGAAGTTTCAGGTAATTGAATATTTCATTGGGATCCATAAATGGTGAGGATTCTCCAGAAATTAAAAACAAAATGGATAAACCAGAATATTAAAACTGAACATTTGTGTTGAACAGGAATACAAAATTGATAGAGATGAGAAAGGATCATGTTTGCCCTGGCAGAGACTCAAAACTGAGATAAGGCACTGAGAATGATACATATTAACCTTTGATTTATGGATCCTGATTCCTCACCATGAAAACTGGTTTGATGACCACAGTGAGGAACTTGTGTGCATTGTTCTAATAATTTTGTTTAGGTGGAGAAAGAGATGTTAATTTTATCAAGATTTACCAGTGAATTCTGACCCTTGCTTGTTCAAGTGGGTCAATGTTCCTCCATTTTTCTCTTAATTTTCTTCCATAAGATCCCAACCATCAGATGTTGATGAAGCAAAATCTACCTTTTGATGGATATTATTTGTGTTATAATTTAAACAAAAAACTCATTCTCAACCTGTTGTACAGATCCAGAGGCGTCAAGCCATCTTGTGTTCTCATCTTGATACTATTCCAGCTCTATTGTATAACTGGACATGTCAAACTTAGTGTTTTACAGTGGTCCTTATACGGTGGTAGTCTGGCATGATCATTGTAGCCAAATACTATGATAAATAGATATGGATTTCTGGGTTAAATTGGGGGGGAAACATGTAACAAAAATAATCTGAATCAAGCCACAAAACATGTATGGGAGATGAGAGGAAGACAGTAATGTTGAGTTGAACAACCTGAGAAAACAGTGATGTGAGTTGATGGTTGTTGGAAGGATGATATTTCATTGAGAATAAGGAGAGAAATAGAAACAAGAGCAAAACTGAGAAAACAGTAATGTGAGTTGATGGTTGTTGGAAGGATGAGGAAAAGAGACCTTCCATACTGTAGACTCAGACTATAAAGAAAGAGATGTAGAGATGTCACACCTAGTGATATGTACATGAAAGGTATGAAGCACACATGAAATGAGATTTGAGAAAAAGGAATACATGACTATGTCTGGATACCTCAACACCCCCCCTTGCTGATAACCTTGAGTTAAACTATGCCAAACATTTTGCGATGACGTTCCAGAAGGACTCGAGGAAGGGGTTTAGTCAACATATCAGCTAACATATCTATGGCGGATACGTGTAAGATGGTGAAGATTTCAACACTGACGCAGTCCCGGACAAAATGGTACCGGGCGTCGATATGTTTGGTGCGGGAATGATGTTCAGGGTTATTTGCCAGGGCTTCTGCTCCTTCTTTATCAACGTGTAGGGGAAGGGATGTGCAAGGGCGGAGGCAGAGTTCAGTCAAGATGTTTCAAAGCCAAAGGCCCTCTTTGCAAGAATTGGCTAGCGCCTTATACTCAGCCTTGGTGCTGGAGAGGGAGACTGTGGCTTGTTTTCTGGATTTCCAGGAGATAGCTCCAACCCCAAAACAATAGGTGTAAGCGGATGTTGAGCGCCTGTCTTGGTGATCTTCGGCCCAGTCGGCGTCAGAGTAACCACTGAACGTGAGGAGGCCACCCAGGCGGAGACGTAGGTCCTTGGTGGATCCAAGATAGCGTAGAATGCGCAGTGCGGCCGTCCAGTGACTCTTGGATGGATCCCGCAGAAATTGAGACAGTTTGTTCACTGCGAAGGCTACATCCGGGCGAGTGCATTGAGCAACCCACAGGAGGGAACCAATGAGGCAAGAGTACGGACCAGGGGAGGAGGTGGGACTTCTGGGGGGTCACAATCTAAAAAGGGGGGAACAGTCACATAAGTATTTGTAGAAGAAGTTATATCACAATATATGTCATTAAAGGAGGGATTTCCTTCTTCTAGGGCTGATCTAATTTCTTTTCTGACAATTTTTGTATGTTCTTCTTTGATTAATACGTCAGATTCTTCAGTATTAAGCAAAGTGCCGTCAGGGGAATAAGTATTAGTGAGTCTAAGTTGTTTAATTTTAGTCCAGGTGCAGTTGTAAAACTGATCTTCTCCTTCTATGACTTCAGTTTTGATCACTAGTTGTGACGTGATGATGTTGTCAGGGTTGTCTAGTTGGTAATGTCTCTGTTGGAAGAGGTTGGAATTTTTCTTAAAGTCACAGATAATTTCTGGCATCTATCAAAGGGCCATTTTCACGAAAAATAAAAAGGTAAGGCGGTGTTAGTGATGATTTTTAAGGGTTAAAGGGTGAAAAATCACGGATAAATAAAGGCCAGACCCCCAATTGTCAGCCTGGGTGTGGAACTAACCGTGGTTGATGGTTGTAACTAAGGTAGGTTGATGGTTTAAAGTGGTTTGGGTAATGGTTAAGTCCTGTAAAAAGGTACTTCCTCAATCAGTAATCTTGTCTGAGAGGCTTGCTCTAATTGCTCTAATTAGGCGCATCCAAATCAATACAAAGTATTAATAGGCATCCAAGGAGATACTCACTTGGGTTCGTGGTTTCTACCTTATTGAAGGTAGGTTGTGGCCAATTCTTGAGGTAATAACAGTAATAAACTATAGATTATCCAGAATTGGGGGATTGTTGGAGAATGGGGAACTAAGCAAGGTAAATAACTCTAAGGTATGTACTGTGCTGTGGTGTTCTAAATATTCTCTGGGGGATAAACAACTGTTTACAGACTGTTTATATATTGTAAGAGCTCCTCAGGGGGGAACTGTGAGCGCTTCCATGACCTGGGAGGTACTGTGGAACTTTAGGGACAAGACAGATCCTTTTGGGAGGATCTGTTAATGTTTATGATGTGATTTCTACTAAGGCTGTGTTATGGGACACATCTTTGATCAGTAATCCTTAGTGTGATTGGATCACATCATGACATTTTTATTTAATGATCTGTTATTGTTATTATTAAAGATAATATCTTATAATGATGTCCTTTATTATTGGTACATCTTATAAGTATTAATTATCATAATATTAATAAGTTCTTTGATTAATAAGATATTAAAGTACATATCTTATACGTGAAATATTCCAATGTTAAGGAATGTGGGCGTAATCAGAGGGAAAAGAGTGATATCTGTTACTCTGGATATTTCACGTGACAGGAGGGTAAAGGGCCTACAAGTTATGTATCTTGTATAACAGGAGTAAATAGCTTAACCAGAATTATTCATGAGTTATTAATGAATATATTATTAAAGTATTTATATTAATTATTGTAATTAAAGTACTTTAATAATAATAATAGTAATGTAATAATAATAATGAATGTATAATAATAATAACTACAGAATAGTAATTATTATTAAAGATAATAATAATTAATATTACATGAAGTTATTTTGAATGAATAATGATAATGAATAGTAATAATAATAAATAAGAATATTAATTATTATTAGAGATAATAATAATTAATAATAATTGCAGTTACGTGGTACATGTCAGGTACTGTGATATGTACTCAGTGGCTGACAAAATGAGTGGTCAGCCTCTTCTTCCACAACTGAAACTGGGTGAAGGGACCTGTTCAAAGGAAACTGAAGCCAGCCAACCTTTTTTTGTTCAAAGAAAACTGACTCAAGGATTCTTAGATGGAAACCTGGTTGATTTTCCCCGATAAAGTCAACAAAAATACAAGGGGAAAGGATCTTGGAATGATCAAGCAACTTATTGCTGGGCTATGCCTTATCTAGCAGGATTCAATCTTATTGGTTCTATGCCACTGCTGGGGAATTGAAGGTGTAGTAGAAAGAAGGGAAAAGGGGAGGATAGAACAGAACAGACAGACTAGAGATAAAGGACTTGGGAGGAGTTGATGAAGTTGCAGAAGAAGGGACTCACTGGTTGATTAAATGACAGTTGGACTGGGAAGTAATCAGAGAAGTGAGGAGCCTTACTTAGTATTCCAAAATCTTGTTGAGGAAGCT
The DNA here is from genome assembly GCA_007896445.1 of Puccinia hordei. Classification (NCBI taxonomy): domain Eukaryota; kingdom Fungi; phylum Basidiomycota; class Pucciniomycetes; order Pucciniales; family Pucciniaceae; genus Puccinia; species Puccinia hordei. The sequence goes on along the minus strand of RDRW01000216.1, from coordinate 215,233 downwards.
GCTGGGTTCAACTGGTTGAAGTCCTTTTACTGAAGTGTGTGGTTGTTGTGTAGTATTCTGGAGTCTGTGTATCTTCCGGGGTGTAGAGAATACTCAGACTCGAAAATATTCATAGTTTGATGACATAAGCAGTGCAGGCTTGTGGTCAGCTTGCATCTGAAACACGGCTTAACAATGTATAGAATAAATTCACCAGTTCTTCATTACTATGTGAAGGATTAAGATATAGAGAAAGTGCTCAGTTGTAACTGGGGCTAAAATATGATTAGGAAACAGAATCTGAAGTCAAAACAAGTTTAAGTTCAAAACTGTAAAAGATATGATTAAGTTTTGGTCTGAAAATGTGTGTAAGGAAGACTTGTAGGCTAATGTTATTAGCTCTAAGGCTGACAATTTCTGGTGCAACTGGTGCTCATAACCTGTTGAGATGAATTGGTCTGGGACAGACAGTGTGAAGTGTTTGGAAGGATAATTCATTTCAGCTCATAAAAAAAGAAACATGAATAAAGAGGAAGAGAAAGTGAGACAGAGAAAATGAGACACACCTGGGACAGACAGTGTGAAGTGTTTGGAAGGATGAGGAAAAGAGAATCCTTCCAATACTGTCTGTCCCAGACTATGTAGAGAAATGAAATAAAACCCGTGTCACACATTGTGACATGCTAGAGAAGATAGAAATAAAGAGAAAAGATGAAGCATAAATAAATAGAGATTTGAATCTCAACAGCCTGTTCAGCCCCAAACACCTGGTGTCCCAGGTGAGTAAATACTTGCAAAGAGCCACTTGGAAACAGCTTAATCAGCTGACAAAGTTTTGGTTAGGTAAAAACAAACAAAGCTAAGAGGTAGTAAGAAAAGGTTAAAGAAAAGGTTTAAAAACACATTTCCAATGGTAGATATAATGAAGATGATATTCAGGCTAATTACACCTTACGCTGGGATACCTTGACAGATAGATGATAGATAGCTGATAGATGATGGTAAATCTTGATTGTGTATAGTAATAAGGAAAAATACAAGAAATTCTTCCAAGGGCTCTTAACCTGATGTGACTCAAACTCAAGGCCACTCAAACAATGTTGTATTTCATGTCTTATGTTTCCATCAAACCTTGGACGGATTGTTTTTGTTTTGTTTTTCAGAGTATGGGATTCTGAAGCCCGTGTTGGAGTTTTAATTGGCAGGTTGGTTTCTGACCAGTAAGTCAGAAACCACCTGATGACCGCTGTCATATTCCCAAGTCAAATAGTTCAATTGCGGCCACAAACTCATTCTGTAATGGCCGTGTTGGGAGTCAATCTGTTTGAAAGGACTCTGCTGGAGAACAAGGTGGTAAGTACCAATCATTCCTGTTTCTTCTCCAGCTAAATGGAATCTGATTTTTTTTTTCTCACAGCTCCATCAGCAGTTTTCCTGCTCAACCTCATTCAAGTTGTACTATGCTAAACAAGATAAAGGTAAAATGGCATGGAAGGCCCTCAGATTGCAGAAAACTTTCAACATCAATTTTTTTGCTCAAGAAACCACTTACAACAGGTTTCAAGAACTAGTTGCCATCAAATGAAACAATAAATTTGATGGCTCTGGGCCCCTGATTCACAATTTGATCTCAACCGGCAATCCAAAAATCAATTGGCATGCCTCGCTTCTTTGCTGCCCATCGTTGCCAGAATTCACTGTCAAATCGGACTATTGCATCACCAATGATGCCTCCTACACCCATTGGATTGGCTCTGCCACTAGCTTAGGCACAGAGCATATCAGTGCTGGATTAAAGCTTTCAATGGACAGCTGTGAGACTGGGTCTCTAAAGTGACAACAGGACACAAGGTTTGGGGGGCACTACTGGTTGTATTTCAAGGATAAGAGATACAACTAGTAGAGAAAAGACGAAGAGAAAAGGGGAAAGGGGATTGATTGATCTTTTATTTTTTGTTTAATTGTTTAGAGTGCTCTTATAAGATTAATGAGCTCAACCTGGAAAAGTTGGCTAAGCTGTGCCAGAGTCTTTAGAAGTGCAAAAGCCTCCTCACACACTAAGGAAACAGTGGAGGGACAACAGAATTAGTAAACTAATCTTCCCTGATTTTTAGACTTGTAGTCAAGGTTCTACAAGGGTAACCTGCTGATTAAGTGGTCTGATCTCTTGATTGAAGGAGGCAGGAAAAGGGAAGAGGGGAAGGATAAGGGGAAGACAGAGAAGGACTACTGTCAGAAAAACAAGGTTCAAAAAGGGGACTGACTGACAATACTTGAAGTACTGGGTGAAAGAGGCCTTTTGTTGGTTAGAGTGGTGAGCTGTAACTTTCTGAATCCTTGGATGTCTGAGTTGGTGGTTCTGGGTGTCTTGAGGTTGTGTATCCTTCCTGAAACAGGGGATACACCAACTTCAAAAGTTTTCAAGGTTTGCTTATGTAATCTTACATGTAGATGTGGTTGGCTGGCCTTGGTTCACTTGCCCAGCTAGCTGTAGCGTAGAATTATTTATTTAATTACTCCATGAAGGAGTTGAGCAATTACAAAGTGTTCAGTGAGCACTAAGGTTAAAATTTGATGAAGAATCAGAATATGAAGTCAAAACAAAATTTAAATCTGAGGTTAAAAAGATATGAGACAGTTTCTACTTAAAGAAGAAGATAAGACAAACTTTAGGTCAGCTGTGCTGGCTCTAAGGCTGACAACAGCCCTGGCAATATTGAAAAAACAGGCAAATGCTACGGCTGAGGTTGAAAACCACCTCTTAAGTATGGAAGCTGCTATATTACTGGTGAATTTATTCTATATACTGTTACACAGTGTTTCAGATGCAAGCTGACCACAAGCCAGCACTGTCAGCTTGCTACTATGACAGAGCAACCTGTCACAAGTTTACCACAAAATCATTATAAAAAATATAGAATATCAAATAATATTCAGAATATTATTTGATATTCTGAATCTACACTAAATTTAACCTAGGGTACCTCACTCACAGGTACCCCTAATTCCCACTCCTTCACTATGTAAATTAGCAAAGAAGAATTAGCAAGTACCTTTTAAATAAAAAGTACTTGCCGTAATTAAATGCTTATATATATATATACATATGCTTAAACCCCATTTCCAGTCACGGAAATGAGGTGTTGTGTAAATTAGGAGAGATAGTGTAAATACACCGTGTTTTACTCAAACCCCGCGTACCGCAGTCCGCAGAACTTGAAGTTCAACCCGCGTGTCTGAAAGCCCGCGCCAAAGTTGGGATACAAGCCCCCGCGCAAGCATTAAGCCCCTTACAGACTCTCAGCTTGGCACGCGGACTCCACAGTCACTCAGGTACACCCAAAACAGTAAAAACACGCCCCAGTGACCTCATTACATATGTTATATATGTAATAAAGGTTACTGGGGATTAAATAATTAAATATACTAAATTGTATTATTATTTATACATATAATTAAAATATACTGACTGAACAAACAGTACAAACAATACTGTGGCTTATTATAAAATACAAATAAGCCACTAGTATTAAATCTATAACAACCAGTACTGATGTACTACAGACTGTAAGACAATATAAATATGTAAATAATAATAAAATACATTAATGAAATCAATTGGTGACGTGTATTCAAAGCAGGGGCTGCTGAAGCGTCACCAAGAAAGCAAAAATGGCCAAAATGTGGTCCTAAGATCCCACAAGTTGGCCAATAATAACTACAGGGTCCCCAGGGGGAACTCAAGACTATTTAAGGAGCTCTTCAACCGCCCAAAGAAGGCTCCTCATGCTTCCCAATACCCACTAACAACCTTACCCACTTCTTATTAGATATATACATCTTTATAACACAGTCTGGTAAGCTTCTTAGTAGTTATTCTTTAGCCCTGTCTTCCCCAACAACTTCACAGTGACCACCCAGCTCCAACATCCATCCATCCAAGCGCTTCAAACTGTCCAGTTCCACCCAGAATATCCCCAAGATCCCTCAAGGTTTATTACTAGTAAGTAATAACCCTTTTCTTGAAGATATTCCCCCATTTCCATTCCTGGGATCAAACCACCCCTGTTCCAACAGGCCCCAGTGTTCCAGGTACCTAAATCCTCTGCATTTATTTGTAAGATACCTTAGAGGGATCTAAACCACCCCTGATTTATCAGGCCCCTCTGGTTTTTAATTATATTAAATTTATTTAATATAATTATTAACCTATTTTTCTCTCAATTTTTACGTCACAATTCCCCCATATCTTTTGGGAATTGTCACATTATACCTTACCCAGAGTTAATATACTCTTTCCATATATTCTTGCACCACCTGTAGCTAGAAGGACTTGTCCTTGGCATCAGGGAGGCTGACAATTGGGGGTCTGGCCGGGAAAATTTTCAAATTTATTTTTGAAATAAAAAAACCCGTAATTTTTTATTTTTTATATAAAAAATATACACATAAAAAAACAATAAAAAATCATCATTTTCATATATACCTCATCCTATAAAATTCAAAAAAACTAACAAAAAAACTGTTTTGCTTTCCATTTTTTTTAAAAAAAACCAAACCCACAAAATTAAAATAAAAAAAACCGTAAGTTTTCAATTTTTCTAAAAATACACAATTAAAAATACATACTAATAAAAAATTCTAAAAAATTACAGTATTACATACTTACAATTATTTTTTATCTGCGGCGCGTACAGTGAACCTTCAAGAAAACGCCACTTTAATTCAACATTATCTTTGAATCCTTCGACTCAAAAAAGAAGAAGAAGTTCGAAATTACCGCCCCAGCGACTGGGATCTCCTTACTGAAGAAGAGAGAATCATCCTCGCCGCGTATCATTCTCATTTAAGAGAAGAAAGGAACCTCGAGGCAGAGATTACTCTCCATAACTACTTACGAGGATTAAAATTAAAAAGGGAAAGAATATCGCGAGAAAGATATCAAGAGAGAAGTAAGTTCCCCCTCTCCTCCATCATTAATTACCACCTCTAACAACCATTACACCCAGTGGCCTCCTTCGAAAACAATTCTCAAGGAGAAACTACTCCCACCGTCGACGCTGAAACCAACAACCCCCCAAGTAAGCATCTCTCCACATATTACATATTCAAAGAGCAGAAACTTACCATGGTTAAATCTACCAGGTCGACCAAGCCAGAGCTACGAGGTCTCTTACCCAGTCCAACAAGAGCTCGTAGCGGCAAAAGAGCTGCACCAGCGCGTCAAGAACCTCAACATGACGAGCATAGCGCGCAAGGGACCTATCCCAGCCACGCCGGAAGCCACCCCAACTCCCCAGGAGCCAACGACGACGCTCCAAGAGCTCCCGCCTCCTCAAACGGAAGCAGAAACCCCCATGGACGTCGACGAGAGACCCCAAGAGTCGTCGGCAGCTACCCAGAAACGCCCTTCCACCCCGGAAATCCAAATCCTCTCGAAAGAGGAGCAGATCAGACACCGGGTGAAAGAGCACGTCTCCATTTGGAAACAGTGCCAAGTCTCCTTAAGGCAGGGGCCTACAGAAGAGCTGAGAGCCTTGCTGACTACGGCGCAAGACAGCCAGAAAGCTCTCCAAAAGCTCATCCCCAACGAGGAGATAGAAGCTTATGTGAAAGGGTGGAACCCCTGGGAGGAAAAGAAGATCCACTTCCCCGCGCCGCCCAAGAAGAACACCCTAAAGTTCAAAAAATTAGACAGGGGGAAGAACAAGAGCTCCTCTTCCATCAACTTCGACGACCCAGTGAAGTGGAAGAAAGCCACAGATCTTCTTCTCATTGCGGCCAATCTTTACAAGAATATAGATTAGAGCCTTCTGTAATACATTCTCTATTTGATTCTATAGAAGCCCTCAATAATAATTTAAATACTCTAGATGTTAACAATGAGGCCAATTTAAAAATAATTGTGGATAAAATAGATAACAACTTAGAAGAAATTAAAGACAACATTACTGCGCGCACCATGAGAATCCTACAAACACTGGACAAACCATTACCCCTTGAGTTACCAGTGCACCACAGTGATACATTGTTGGGAATTAACAAAAATAGTGAACATCTTAAAGAAATAACTAAAGAAATTAACAAAAATACAAATGACACTTTAGATGTTCTTGAGGAAATGCAAACTTCCCAAGTAACAATGGCAGAATATGTTATTAATTCCCTCAAAAGGATGAAACAAATAACAACAAACTAGAGGATTTAATTATAAATCTTAATAACAATTTCAATACAAAATTTGAGAAACTAGAGGAACAAGTAAACAAAAAATTATCAGTCCTTACCTCTGAAATTGAATCATTGAAATTGAAAGACAATGTAATTTCTAAATTAACAACTATCATCTCAGGTATAGAATCCTTGAAAGAGGAGAAAATGAATCCACAATACCATGAGCCTCAAGGACCCAGCAGCTCACACAGTGAAGAAGAAATGGTTAACCAAGCAACAAACAATTGGAATAAGTATGGTGACAAGGTACCTGACATTAAACCCACCACGTATCTTGACAGAGATGAAGCTCCTCACATTAATATTAATTCTAATTATTATAACAACAGAGAGGAGAAACAAAATAATCCTTATAAAAATCTCCAATACTTGAGTCCCAACATTGTCCCTCAAGAAAAACATAGCGCCCTCAATACCAATAGTGCCCAACCTAGGTATAACAATCCTTTTATGCAGAATAGACCTATGACCAAAGATACCAGAATGTCCACACCTTACAGAAACTCTGATATGACTGCTATACACAAACTTATGCCCCCCTTAAAAGATTGGCCCAAGTTTGATGGTAAAGGAGAATATGACCACATGAGTTTCATAGAATACATTGATCACATAGTAAGGACTTACCAAGCTGATGATGAAGTCATCACTTCAAGACTTACTGTACTCTTTGAAGGAATGGCTTCTACTTGGTTTATTACCAAAAGTAAAGCTGTAGGACACCAATCTTGGTCAGTGTGGAAAGAATTAATCAAAGCCCAGTTTGGCACCAGAATTTGGAAAAATGAAAAGCGCCAAGCCTTTGAAAAAGATTACTTTGATCCAACCACAGAAACAGCTTCTGAATGGTGTTTGAAACAAAGAAGAAGGATTGAATGTGTGTATGACAGAGTCTCAGATGAAGAAGCCAACAACAGATTACTGAGTCAATGTAAAGGAAATCTTGAGAGTATAATGAGATGTAGATTCCCCTCACTAGATGTAGACCTGACAGAATTCAGCAGTGTATTAAATGAAATGGTAGTCCTTAATGGATGGAACAAGAAGTACACCAGGAATAACATCCCTGAGAGAAAAGAGTTCCAAAAAGAATCCACAAAGGTTAACCCCACAACTGAAATACCCAAGAAAACTGCTACTCCTGAATGTTTCAAGTGTGGAGAAAAGGGTCATCGGAAAAATGAATGTACCAATATACGTAAAAGAGTAAATATGGTAGTAATGAACACCCCATCAGAAACTGAAGAAGATAACCATTCCCAGTTTGAAATAGTCATGAATGAACCAGCTGAAGAAGGCTTGATGAGAATCTCAGTTATCCAAGCTGACATTGGGGATGAATTATCCATTAATGCTATACATGGTGACTCTAATTTACCACAAAGATGGGATCCCTCCATGAAGGTTGGCCATATATCTGACGCAAAGTTACTCACCAATAAACCTGAAGCTGGTATGAGTTATACCATGGGGAAAACCAGTTATACTACTGTCTTGTTTGATAACAAAGAAATAAGAGTCCTCCTTGACGTAGGAGCTTTCTGTTCTTGTGCCAGTAGTACCTTTCTAGATGAATGTTACCCCAGATGGAGAGATAACTTAATGCCCATGCCAAAAGCCAAGTTCAGTAGTTGCAACTCAGCCATGAAACCTATTGGAGTAGTATCCATACCTCTAATATTTCCTCACTCTAAAGGATCTCTTAGGTTATCTGTTGAATTTGTAGTGTTACAAGATGCAGTCTGTGATTACCTGATCCTAGGTAATGATGCTTTCTGTATGTATGGTATAGATATTTTCCAGAGTAAAGATAGATTCTACACTATTGGTGGTGATTGGAAAAGAAAATTCCAAATCTGCAACATTAACATCAAGATACCAGATGCCATTAACAATGTTGAAACCCAAGAAGATCTACTATCTTTCCAGAAAGAATACTTATCACAAGCTGCTGTCAGTGAAATATTAAATGAGAAACAGAAGATGGATGTGTTGAAAACTTGTTTTGAACATAAAGAAGCTTTCTGCACTACAGAAGAACCAATTGGTAACATCAAGGGCCATGACATGAAATTGGAACTTAATATTGACAAACCTTATCCCCCACAGTTGAGGAGACCACCCTACCCCTCCAGCCCCAAATCAAGAGAAGCTCTGGAAACACACATCAAAGAGCTACAAGAACTCAAAGTCCTGAGAAAAGTTGGACATAATGAACAGGTAGAAGTCACCACACCTGTAATAATTGCCTGGCATAATGAAAAGTCAAGAATGGTGGGAGATTTCCGTGCTCTGAATAACTACACCAGACCTGACTACTATCCTATTCCCAGGATAGACCATTCATTACACAACTTATCTAAGGCCAAGTATATCACCACTATGGATGTACTGAAAGGGTTCCATCAGATCCCCATAGCTCCTGAGAGTAGGAAATTCCTGAGGATTATATGTCACCTAGGGATTTTTGAATACCTCAGAATGCCTTTTGGCATAAAGAATGCGCCATCACACTTCCAAAGAATGATGGACTCCATTTTTGGCTCATTCATTAGACAAAACTGGATGATGGTATACATAGATGACATTATCATTTACTCTGATGACTGGGAAACTCACCTAGAAAAGATCAATATAGTACTCCAAACTGCCACACAAGCAGGGTTAAAAATGTCCATCAAAAAGTGTAACTTTGGATATGGAGAACTTAAAGCACTAGGAAGAGTAGTCTCAGGTCTTTCCCTGGCTATAGACCAGAACAAAGTGGCAGCAGTCTTAATGAAATCAATGCCTCAGAACAGAACAGAAATTATGTCCTTTCTAGGTTTCTGTAGTTATTACCGCCAACATGTCCCCAACTTTGCAAATGTAAGTAAAAGCCTCTACGCACTCTGTAATCATGATACAATATTTGAAATGACCTATGATAGAGTACAAAACTACGAAGAGTTAAAGAGACTCCTTACCACTGCACCAGTTTTAGCACAACCTGACTATACTAAACCATTTATACTGTATATTGATGCTTGTTTAGATGGTTTAGGAGCAGCCCTTCATCAGGAGTTCATAATAGAGGATAAACCTGCAGAGAAACCCATTCTATTCATCTCAAGACAAATCAAAAGTACTGAGAAGAAATATGGAGCAAGCCAAATGGAATGTTTAGCACTTGTTTGGGCTCTGGAAAAGTTACATTACTATCTTGAAGGATCTAACTTCCTAGTGGTAACTGACTGCACAGCTGTAAGAACCTTGATGAATATGAAGACCCCTAATAGACATATGCTTAGATGGCAAATTTCAATTCAGCAGTATAGAGGACATATGACTATTATTCATAAATCAGGAGCCAAGCACAAAAATGCAGATGGACTAAGTAGATGGGCCTTGCCTAATAACCCAGATAATCCTGCTTATGACCCAGAAGATGAAGACATATTTCCCATCCTAGGAATTCATGTGTGTGACTTAGATGATGCATTTTATGAATTAGTCCAGAATAGCTATGACAAGAACCCTGAAACTAGTAGACATACTTAGAAATGACAACAGCTCAACAGAACTAATAGCCAGTCTACCAGAAGAATTAGCCAAACATTATAAACTTGGAAAGTTCAGTCTCCTAGATGGCCTTCTATATTTCAGGAATAGGCATTCAAGTGTACTAGTGCTAAGTGACCCTTCCCAAATTGATAACATTCTGAAAGAATGCCATGATAATGTTAATTCTGGACACTTTTCTGAAGAAAGAACAGTGGAGAGAATTAAATATACAGCATGGTGGATCAATTGGAAAGAACAAGTACACAACTATATCAAATCTTGTGATGCGTGTCAGAAAGGCAATAAGCAAACTGGAAAAAGATTTGGCTTACTGCAGAAAATATCTGAACCAACTGACAAGTGGGAAATCATAAACATGGACTTTGTGACAGGCCTACCCCCAGGAGGATCCTTCTCATATAACTCAGTACTAGTAGTTGTAGACAGATTCTCCAAGAGAGCCAGGTTCATACCTAACCATAAAGATGATACTGCCATGGAGGTTGCCCTGTTGTTTTGGAATAGGATCATGGCTGATGTAGGTATACCCAAAATTATAATTAGTGATAGAGACCCCAAATTTACATCAGAATTTTGGAGGAACCTACATGACATGCTTGGTACTAAACTAGCTTTCTCCACAGCTTATCACCCTCAGACTGATGGGTTAGCAGAAAGAATGATACAAACTCTAGAAGACATGTTACGTAGATTCTGCTCCTTTGGATTTGAATTTAAGAATCATGATGGATACACTCATGATTGGGTTAGTCTACTACCAGCATTGGAAATTGCCTATAATAGTAGTAAACATTCCTCCACCAAAGAAGCTCCATATGTCTTGGAAAGAGGATGGATACCACGCATGCCCAAAGATACTTTGAATGATAAATTACCCCACCTGCATCCAACAGCACTAGATTTCAAGAAAATGTTAGATCTGACCCAACAACATGCTAAGAAATGCGTGGAAGAAGCAGTAGAATACAACAAAGGGAGATGGGATAAAAGCCACAAAGAACCTGAGTTTAAAATAGGAGATAAGGTCCTTTTATCCACTATTAACTTCAATAACTTGGGAGGTAGCAGGAAGCTAAAGCCCCCTTTTATAGGTCCCTTTACCATTAAACAACTTCATGGAAAAAATGCTGTGGAAGTCATACTGACAGAGGAACTATCCAGAAAACACCCAGTATTCCCAGTCAGTCTGGTAAAACAGTACCAATCCAGAACTGAAGATGAACCAGTCACTCAACAACCAGTTCCCCTGATGGAGGTCCCACCTTCTGGACAATTGAAAGTACATAAAATCCTGAAAGATAAAAAAGAGAGGATACAGGGAAAAGATACAAGACTTTATCTTGTCAGATATAAGAACCAATCAGCAGACAAAGATGAGTGGTTACCTGAAAATAATATACCAGATGGAGCAATTCATCTGAGAAATTACAGGGCATCCAAGAGGTCCTCTTAAATTTTTTTTCCTTAAAATAACCTTATCTTTAGTTAGAAACTTACCTTTTTCCGGGAGACTTATCTTGGTGGTAGGGAATGTCAGCTTGCTACTATGACAGAGCAACCTGTCACAAGTTTACCACAAAATCATTATAAAAAATATAGAATATCAAATAATATTCAGAATATTATTTGATATTCTGAATCTACACTAAATTTAACCTAGGGTACCTCACTCACAGGTACCCCTAATTCCCACTCCTTCACTATGTAAATTAGCAAAGAAGAATTAGCAAGTACCTTTTAAATAAAAAGTACTTGCCGTAATTAAATGCTTATATATATATATACATATGCTTAAACCCCATTTCCAGTCACGGAAATGAGGTGTTGTGTAAATTAGGAGAGATAGTGTAAATACACCGTGTTTTACTCAAACCCCGCGTACCGCAGTCCGCAGAACTTGAAGTTCAACCCGCGTGTCTGAAAGCCCGCGCCAAAGTTGGGATACAAGCCCCCGCGCAAGCATTAAGCCCCTTACAGACTCTCAGCTTGGCACGCGGACTCCACAGTCACTCAGGTACACCCAAAACAGTAAAAACACGCCCCAGTGACCTCATTACATATGTTATATATGTAATAAAGGTTACTGGGGATTAAATAATTAAATATACTAAATTGTATTATTATTTATACATATAATTAAAATATACTGACTGAACAAACAGTACAAACAATACTGTGGCTTATTATAAAATACAAATAAGCCACTAGTATTAAATCTATAACAACCAGTACTGATGTACTACAGACTGTAAGACAATATAAATATGTAAATAATAATAAAATACATTAATGAAATCAATTGGTGACGTGTATTCAAAGCAGGGGCTGCTGAAGCGTCACCAAGAAAGCAAAAATGGCCAAAATGTGGTCCTAAGATCCCACAAGTTGGCCAATAATAACTACAGGGTCCCCAGGGGGAACTCAAGACTATTTAAGGAGCTCTTCAACCGCCCAAAGAAGGCTCCTCATGCTTCCCAATACCCACTAACAACCTTACCCACTTCTTATTAGATATATACATCTTTATAACACAGTCTGGTAAGCTTCTTAGTAGTTATTCTTTAGCCCTGTCTTCCCCAACAACTTCACAGTGACCACCCAGCTCCAACATCCATCCATCCAAGCGCTTCAAACTGTCCAGTTCCACCCAGAATATCCCCAAGATCCCTCAAGGTTTATTACTAGTAAGTAATAACCCTTTTCTTGAAGATATTCCCCCATTTCCATTCCTGGGATCAAACCACCCCTGTTCCAACAGGCCCCAGTGTTCCAGGTACCTAAATCCTCTGCATTTATTTGTAAGATACCTTAGAGGGATCTAAACCACCCCTGATTTATCAGGCCCCTCTGGTTTTTAATTATATTAAATTTATTTAATATAATTATTAACCTATTTTTCTCTCAATTTTTACGTCACAATTCCCCCATATCTTTTGGGAATTGTCACATTATACCTTACCCAGAGTTAATATACTCTTTCCATATATTCTTGCACCACCTGTAGCTAGAAGGACTTGTCCTTGGCATCAGGGAGGCTGACAAGCACTGCTTATGTCAGCAAACTATGAAAATTTTTGAGTCTGAGTATCCTCTACACCCCAGAAGATAAACAGACTCCAGAATACTACACAACAAACACACACTTCAGAAAAAAGGACTTCAACCAGTTGACCTCAAGCAGCTTCCTCACCAAAGTTTAGGAATATTAAGTAAGGCCCTCACGTCTCTGATTATTTCCCAGGTCCACTGTCATTTAATCAATTAGTGAGTCCCTTCTTCTACTCCCTCTTCAACTCTTTCAACCATCCTTCTTTCCCCAGTCTGTCTGTTCTGTTTTATCCTCCCCTTTTCCCTTCTTTCTACTACATCCCCAATTCCCAAGCAGTGGCATAGTGTAAGCCACCAAGATATTACATATAACATGCAACACTTGAAAATGCAAGCTGAAATATTTAATAATATTTGATTTATAACAGAAATTATACTTAACTGTTTCAACAATTGGTATAATAGTCTAACAGTTTCCCACTAAGTATATTTATTGTGAAATAATTATGGGGTCATTCCAAATAGAAATGACGCCATATTTCACATCAGATCACAAACAGGGTGATCAATTCCCCCTGGTGATCTTACTCTGATCACAGCTTTCAATAAGCATGTGAAAAAGAATAAATATTTAATATTGAAGAGGAGGTTTTCTTCACTAAATTGAAGATAAACTCCCCATCAATTTTAACCCAGACTTAGATAACTTATTATAAGCTACCAAGGCACTCACCTTCTCCTGTAAGTAAGGAGGACTGGCCTTTTATCCCTTATATACTATCTTTAGTTAAAATTCCTCAAGAAATCCCCCCAATAAATTGATACTCATTAATTTAATTGGAAGATCCGTGTCTTAGTCTGGTTAGCACTTCTGAGGAATTATTTCCCTTAACAGAAGTCTGGCAGCAGGGTCATCACCTGTTTATTTTTTGTTACTTAGCGTTTTTATAACACTGAAGTAAATATTGATATAGTTATATCTTTTTATTACACTTTTTAAAGTGTCAGAACCTTTTATTCCTTACTGTACACGCCACAATAAGTGGAGTAGAGTCCAGTTTGTTGACACATCGAACCAAGAAGATTAAATCCTGCTGGATAAGGCATAGCCCAGCAATAAATTGCTTGATCATTCTAAGATCCTGTCCCCTTGTATTTTTGTTGATTTTATCAGGGAAAATCAACCAGGTTTCCATCTAAGAATCCTTGAGTCAGTTGTCTTTGACCACAAAAAGATTGGCTGGCTTCAGTTTCCTTTGACCAGGTCCCTTCACCCAGTTTCAGTTGTGGAAGAAGAGGCTGACCCTCAGTTTGCAGCTCCCCAGATCATTCAAGATCTTTTATTTTATTATTCCTCATACTAGTTCTATTTTTTCTACTAAGTAATTAATTACTTAATCCACCTTTGCTTGTGTCCTGTTGTCACTTAAGAGGCACAGGCTCACAACATTGCAAGGTCCAAGTCGGTTCTTTTATCTTATTCTTCTATCTCTTTATCTTTTTGCTTGTTGCCTCAGACTGAACTTACAACTAATTCTTCTCTAGTTCCATTATACTATCTAAAAATCCTCTTCCTTAAAAAACCTACTTCAGAACTCATTTATTAATCATTTATTGTTCAAGTGGTATGACTTATTCTCTCTCTTTTTCTTAGTTTCTCTCATTCTAATTTTTGTTTCTTTTTCAGTCTGGTTTTTGGTTCATAGAAATCTATCAAAGTTTATTCTAATAAAGTACAAAGCCACCACTCAAACTCTTTGCCGTCAAAGAGCCAATGTACATTTTGCTGGCCAGTCACATATTCCAGTCCACATCTCAAACCCCAATCCAAATGTCAACATCCAATTCCTCAACAAGTCCTTTATCTGCTGGGCCAATTAATCTTGTAAGAAGGTCATTGCTGTGGTGAAGTTCCAACCATTCTCAACCATGAATCCAGACCTCAAAGCACAATACCAAAATCTCAGCCAACATCTCATCCAGCAGGCCAAATTCCAAAATTCCAACAAATCCAACGGACCAGCATACTCGGGTGAAATGTACAGTCTAGGATGGCGAAAAGGTTACAAGCCACAATCCCAGATTGGTATAACAGGAATTTCTTCCAAAGTTGCTACAAATCAACTTGGTTATGAAGCACTTCAAAAAGATGTTCTAAAAATTGATAAGTTTCTTGGCTGGTGCTTCCAATCTGTATCCAAACCCCTATTCCTTGAGGTCCAGAAACAACACCTTTGACTCAAAGCCCCTGGAATAGCTCCCCAATATGAAGCCCATCGCAAAGGATTCACTTCACACTTGTCGTTTACTGTTGGCCAGTTTGCAAACACGCCACACCAAGACACTGATTCCTCACCCTTCATCTTTGTCCTATGGATTCCTGTTGAGAAAGACACTGAGAAGCTAGTTGAGAATAATATTCAAGTCACTGGAGGTGAATTTGTGTTCCCAGACAATTCTTGTGGCATCAACTTTGCAGGATTTGATGGTATAGTTGAGTGTGCATGGAAAGCCACTGCTTATTCTCACCTGACCCAACGGTGGGCCGCTACGCTATTTCACCGCTAACTGTTAGCGTAGCGGTTTTTTTTTTCCCCAGAAAATCTGTAGCGTTAGCTGAAATTACAGCCCGCTACACTAACAGTTAGCGTAGCAACAAATTCTTCAAGCTATATTTTTGTAGTTCTAGCTGGGAAAATTCACTGCTACGCTAACAGGTAGCGTAATTTTTCTTGCACTAACAAATTTTGAAGTTTCCAGTAGCATAGCGGCATCAGATCATTGCTACGCTATGCTAAATGTTAGCTGTTAGCTGATACTTTTCCTGCTAAATGTTAGCTGTTAGCTGAAGCTTTTCCCATTACACTATGCTCAAATAGCGGATTTGTTTTGCCCGCTAACTGTTGGTTTCACCAATTAACATGGCTGCTGAATAAAAAGCTGTTGTTATGGCTTCAACAGGTAAAATCATGCTGCATTACAGATCTTGGAAGAGACATCCGACTTCTTCCTTGTCTTTGAATTTACAACTTAATCCACCATTGTCTAATCAACTGGTTTTGAAAATCCACCATTTTTGAAACCATGGATACCTTAATGAAGAACAATTTGGTTTTGAAGAAAAAAAAAAATTGAAAATAGAAATTAAAAATTAAAAATAAGCTTTCTTGATTGCTGTACTTGCTCGAGTAAAGCAGTTACAACAGCATTTTGATTTATTCACTTGTGCAAGTACATATTTTTCATAGTTTTACTTTCACAAGTACAGGATCCTAATTGAGCAGAGTGACCAGCTTTGACCTCAGACAGGGGAATTTATCACTCCTGCTATATTAAAAGTAACTGCAATATAACTAATTGGTGTCACCTGCATCACAAATCCTCATTTATGATGAGGGTGAAACCAATTAGGTAAGGATTGTGAATTGATTGGAATTTATAGGAGCTCTCCAAAATCACTGGGGCACCTGACTGACCCCCCTTTGAGTTCGGCAACTGATTAAATGACATGGGTTTGAAGAAATGGTAGCAATGTTGGGTTAAGCCTTGTATAAACTCAGAAAACTCTCAGGGGCACCTGACTGACCCCCCTTTAAGTTTTCTTGATTGGTGTTAACCTCATCACTACTCTTATAGTATAGCAGGAGTGATAAATTCCCCTGTCTTAGGTCAAAGCTGGTCCACTTTGCTCAATTAGGATCAATTTTTTTTTTCCTTTTTTTCCTTTTTTTTTCCCTGTTTTTCCTTTATTTTTTATTTTTATAAAAAAAACAGCAGTTAGCGTAGCGATAAACTCACAGTTATCTCACCACAAAAGGGTACTCCGCTAACAGTTAGCATAGCTGAGAAGAGCGCTACACTAACAGTTAGTGTAGCTGAAAAGAGCGCTACGGTAACAGTTAGCGTAGCTGAAAGGAGCGCTACGCTAACAGTTAGCGTAGCTGAAAGGAGCGCTACGCTAACAGTTAGCGTAGCGTTTGTTCCAGCTAACACCGCTACAAATCAGCTAACAGGTAATTCCTGTAGCATTAACTTTTTTTTTTTGAAGTCGCTAACGCTACGCTACCTGCTATTTTTTTTTGACAAATTTTTTTTGCCGTTAGCTGAAAAAAAAATCAGCTAACAGTAACTTTGTTTTAGTGTAGCGACAAAAGCTAACATTACGCTACGCTACAGCTATCATTAGCATAGCGGGCCCACCGTTGCCTGACCCTTCCCTCAAAAACTGCTCCCAACTCTTCACATACTTGAATGGGGTTATCTTGCTAACTGCCCAAGAAAACCCAAAAAGCCATTCAGCTTATTAGAGATGGCCACTATATTAATCATCCAAATAAAAGCAACTGGACAATTGGAGATATGGATGCTATTTTAGATAACTCTTTAAAATATAATCAATAGTTTGCTGTTTTTCTTTTCTTTTTGAGGAAAACTGAAGAACAAGTTGGGGTTTGTGAATGGGTGGAGTTGTATTGGCAAAAATTTCTTGTTGGTTGGGGTTGAATTGTGGAGGATTATTGATTGTATTGGGGTTGTATTTTTGGACAGTTTGGATCCTGAGTTGTGATTGGTTGAATTGTGGAGGATTGTGGTTTTTGTAATTATAATTGGTGTTTTTGTTGTTGATACTTGACACGTCTAGTGCAAATAATGGCATTATTTGGAATTTTTATTGATTGGTTCCATAATTGTGGATTTGGTGAAACCCGTTGATTAGATAATTGTGGATTTGGTCATATTTGATACCCCCTATTTGTTATTTTCCCGTGATTAAAGGATCTTTTCATTTATTTCAATTGTACAAGTTCCTTTAGGCTTGTTTTGAAGTATTCTAATTTTTTCCTTCTCCACTGTTTCGTGTCTTTCATGTATTATGATAGTAGTTAACTTATACAGTATGTATTTGTAGAAGTTAATAATAATACAAAGACTATAAAACAGTGTGGTATTTATGTCAAATGTTATTTAATATGTTATTTATGGGTTTAAAGGATAATTACATAGTTTATTTAAGTAATTATCCCGTATTTTAAGGACTTCTGCTTACTAGAATACTCTCATATTACATGTGTTTATACCTAGTAATTATTTTTAGCGCTTACTAGGAGTATTCTTGTCACGCTCTGTGATGCCAAGGACTGATAATCTTCTAGCTACACAAGGTGCAAGACTCAAAATAATATTGAATAAATTATTCTAGAGGATTTTAATCTTTTTATTAATATTAAAAGATTATAAATTTAATTGGGAGGGGCCTGCAAGCAGGGGTGTTTTGGGTGCCCTCCAAAGGTGTTTGTGATAATGCACAGGAACTTTGTAACCTTTTACACTGGGGCCTGCAAGCAGGGGTGTTTAAGTGCCCAGTAAAAATAGTGGCTAAGAAAGGGCCACAACTCCTAGTGAAACAAGACTTACTGTAGGCTTTAAGAGGAGGAGGGGGGGCTTTCTTAAGGTAAACTGGACAGCTGGAAGCGGTTGGAAAGGTGGGCTTGATGACTGGACAGAGTTGGGTTTGAGGAAAAGAGGCTTTGAAGTCTTGAAGACTGATTTACTGGGCAGGACACTAGTAAGCTGGACTGGTGGAATGCTGATGGTAAATATGATAAAGCTGGGGAATCAAAATACAGGGGGAAGAAAGGGCCTCTTAAATGCCTTTCTGGAGCCCTGATGGCGAAACATCAAGTGTTATTTTGGCTATGGGAACACTACAAGGAAGGAGTTATCCTTAGTAGAAATAAATGATGTAATTTATCAAATTATTACATGTACAGGCTGTCAATAATTAATACAGTCTGTCAGTCATCTGTAGACATCATCTGAGGGCGCTTCAAGAGCTCTTAGTTTGATGTACAACATGTATTGATCACTTGATCAATAGAATAAAAAAGTAATAATCAAATTATAATACAGAATCTTATTTCTGTTTAATTTGGTTATTTCATATATAAAGTTCTGTACCATGAGAGTTCTTGTCAAGCCTGCATATTGAGCGCTTTAACAGCTTTCCATTCAATTATTTGACCAGCAAAACATCCTGGGAAAAGTGTCAACATTTATTATTTTCCCGTGATAAAAAAGAGCTTGTCATTTATTTTAATTGTACAAGTTCTTTTAGACTTGTTTGAAGTATTATGATGTTTTCTTAGTCCCCTGTTTCGTGTATTTCATGTGTTATGATATTATTTAACTTATACTGTATGTATTTGTATAAGTTAATAATAATACAAAGACTATAAAACAGCGTGATATTTATGTCAAATGTTATTTAATATTTTATTTATGTGTTTAAAGGATAATTACATAGTTTATTTAAGTACTTATCCCGTATTTTGAGGACTTCTACTTATTAGAATAATCTCATATTACATATGTTTATACCTAGTAAGTATTTTAGCGCTTAGCAGGAGTATTCTTTTAAGTTAATTTGTTTATTAGAAGGAGTAAGTTTTCTAGGATACTTTGGCTGAGGGACCCTAGGTTATTTTACTTGCTCTTTCAGAATATGAAATAATATTCTCATTTATCTCAAAGGTTAATGAGTTATTATTTATTTTATTATTAATTAATTTATTATGTTTGTTTATTGCATTATTACTACATAATAATGTTTATATTTTAAAATGTTATCTTTTTCTTATGTTTATTTATGTTTCATTATTACTTGTGTAATAATGTCTCTTTCATATGTATTTATTAATTAATTATTACTTTATTTATTGTTCTAGTCAGGTTGTCTCTGAACTAGTAGCAAGCTGACATAATATGTCATCCCAATTGGGCCACAAATGTCAAATTATGTATGTAGGGATGTTTACATATGTGTTCTTTGAGTTGTACTATAGTTTTACTTTTGTATGATGATCATTCTGTTCGTCATACAGGTTTTATATTCTACTATTCATGTTTATACTTATTATTATAGTAGTTTTAAGGTGGATTTACTACTAGAAGGAGTAAAGTTACAGGGGTACTTTGGCTGAGGTACCCTATGTTATTTTACGTGTAGAATCAGAATATTAAATAATATTTTATTATTTATATGTTTTTATATGTATTTTTCTCTTTTTATGGCATAAAGAGTAACAATGTCTCTTTCATAAGTAACAATGTCTCTTTTATTGTTGTTTTGTAATAATGTCTCTTTCATTGTTGGTTTGTAATAATGTCTCTTTCATTATTATATATTTATATATTTTGTTCAGGTTGTCTCTGACATAGTAGCAAGCTGACATTCCCTACCTTCAAAATGAGTCTATTTAGAAAACAAAAATGTTCTATATTCCTAGTGCCTTTTGGATCTCCTAAAATTTCTGAGGTGAATAGAACAATCAGGAATATTACTTTCTGGGAGCCATTCATCTTTATCAGCAGATGTATTGTTATATCTGACTAGGTATAGTCTAGTATCTTTTCCATTAATCCTTTCTTTCTTTTCTTTAAGAATTTTTAATACTTTCAATTTAATGTTAGGTTCAGGATCTACAATGAGGGGAATAGGTGTTCTCTCAATAGATGGTTGTCCTGGTGTTCTTTGTGAGAAGGGCTTAATTAAACTGACAGGAAAAAATGGGTGTTTTCTGGATAATTCATCACTAAGGATTACTTCTACTGCATTTTTTCCATGAAGTTGCTTAATAGTAAAGGGCCCTACAAAGGATGGCTTAAGTTTCTTATTTCCTCCTAGGTTATTAAAATTTACAGTGGAAAGTAACACCTTATCCCCAATATTAAAAGATGGTTCTTTATGTGTTTTATCCCACCTTGTTTTGTTATATTCTACAGCATCTTGTACGCATTTGTTAGCATGCTCTTGTGTAATGTCTAACATTTTCTTAAAATCAGCAGATGTTGGATGTACATGAGGTAATTTTGAATTAATCATGTCTTTGGGCATTCTTGGTATCCATCCTCTTTCTAAAATGTAGGGTACTTCTTTAGTTGAGGAATGCGTATAACCTCGTTGGCCAGGAGGAAGTCCTCCCGGCTGACGAGGTTATACAGCCTCGTGCCGGGAGGAAGTCCTCCCGGCTGACAAGGTTGTATAACCTCGTCAGCCAGGAGGGGCCCCGCTCACGTAATCGGATGGTCCCTCCCATTTGATTATGTGAGCAAGGGGGGACCCGCACGCCAAACAATTGGCGTGTGGGACCCGCACGCCAATTGTTTGGCGTGCGCTCCCACACGCCAATTTTATTTGGCGTGCGGGGCCCACACGCCTGAACACAATGGCGTGTGGGAACCACACACCATTTTTGGCGTGTGGGAACCACACGCCATTTTTGGTGTGTGGGTCTCACACGCCCTTTTTTTTTGGCGTTGTGGAAATAATGGCAACCTCGGTATCAGAAATGGTAGGTTGCCCTTCTTCCTGGTTGGTTCCGGTGGTTCTTTGATTTCCTCTGCAGGATAAGCACTGTCAGCAAATAGTCAACTGGTTTCCCTGCAACACCTTATACTCAGGAAGGGGACCGCTCCTCTTGAGTTCGTCGTCCTGATGTTGCCCTACACAGTTCCGCTTGTCCGCACATGCTGAATAATCGCCGAGAGAGCTCTAAACAATGAGATTTTCTTATATGCGCTGTAGTTGATAGCTATCCACTAAGATGATAAGATAAGATAAGACCCGCAGCCTTCGTACAACCCTCTATTTATACAACAGTCCCCCCCAATCATGTCCCGCATTCCCCGGTACTGTCCCTGGAGCCCTACTTGCCTGTCTCCTCAATCCCCCATCACACCGCAGCCTGTCCCCGACTACTATACCCCGTTGACCCCCGCAGCCGTCTGTTGCTCCCCTGCGCACAACTCCGCTTCTTCTGCCCCCGCTCCGCTTGCGGCCTGGCGCCCCAAACCCCGTGGTTCCGCCCCGTCCATTACTTCGCGCATACTGAAGCGGCCTTCGTCCGCTCGACCAATCGCCCGCGCCAACTATAGAATGTCACATGCTGCACCCCGTGCTTTTCCCCGCGGAATGTCTGATGACATTTGGTAAGTACCCCCTTACCTCAGCCTCAGCCTGCCGCTGAGCCCGCGGCTTTGGGCTCAGCTTCAGTGCTGCACCCCTGGTATATAAGTTCTCCCACATCCCCCTTGCTTTTGAATCCTGTCCTCAGCGATTCCCACACTACCCACTACCTTCCCATACCTTCCATTGTACACTCCCCCATACCCACCTCCCTATCCCATACCCACCATGCCCCATCCCCAACCCCCCTGTGATCGTTGCCCCGCACGGTCCAGCCACACTTCCCTCTCTTCTCCCTGCTTCCAACCCGCGCCTGGAGCTGCCTGCACGGCCTGCGCTCGGTCCCATTGCCAATGCTCCCTGTCCCGCAGAAACGCTCCTCGTCCCCAGCCTCGTTCTTGTTCCGGAACTCAATCCCGTCAGAAATGGCGCCGCCGCAAAGATTCCTCCGAGCCTCCAGACCACTTTTCCATCCCTTCTTCCACCCCTTCCCCTCCTTGACGCCGCCATCGCTCCGATTGAGTGAGAACCCCCGTCGGAACTGATTGAATGACTCCGAAACCTGAACGGAGGAACTTCCCCGACAGACCGACCTGGGCCGCCGCCCTCCGAGCCTGGGCGACTTGCCACCGCGTCAACGTTGGCGCCGGAATGGACCCAAACGCTCCTCGCCGCTCTCCGATCCCTCCGCCGCGCCCATCCCCGGTTCCCCTTCCGCGCCGCCGAGCCCAGGCTCCCTTCCATGCTCCCCCTCCTCCATCATCCACCCCTCCTCTACCTTCCACCCCACCTCAACCACCCCCCGAACCACCCTCTTTGTCCCCCCCACCCCAGTCCGTCCCCCACCCCCTTCACCTACCCCACCAACTCCATCTCCACCAACACCACCACCCCCCCCTCCTTCCACTACCTTACCTCCTCGTCCTTCACCTACCCCCTCCCCTCCATCTATGACCTCCCTCCTACCACCCCGCCCCGCTTCCCCTCCCCCTCTCCGCACTCCTTCTCCGGCTCCCGCCCCCTCCTCTTCCCGACCTCTTGGCGCTGCTCCCACACCCGGTTTCCTCGAGTCGCCATACCGGGCCGCAATCCCCAACGACGAATATGAGTCCGGTGTCCCTGAAGCGGACCTCCTCCCGTTCCTGGAAGGTCAGAACTCGCTGGTCGAAGGATTGTTAAAGAAGGCGGTGACGATCCCCGCCGAAACCCGCCGAGAAATGCTCCAAGAATTCCACCGGTCTTCCGCCGCGCTGCGCGCCGGCCTCCGACCCGCTGTGTTCTTGGACTGAGCGCTTCGGACTCCTCTCCTTCACTCACTCTCCTGCTTGTATCCGTACCTCTTTTGTATCCCCTATGCTGAAATAATATGCACCATATGCTTGCCCCGCTAACCTGAGACAAACACCTGTGCCATAGTGAGATACTTGAGAGAAAACAAAACAAAAAAAGTAAGTTACAAGTGCCCGGACCGCCCCGGATTGAGAACCACTTAGTCCCCGCACTTCCATTTTTTTTTTTTTTTTACCCCCGCAACTTGAGATACTAAATCCTGAAACTGAGATTAAAACTTTGAGAAAAACTTGAAGAAACTGATAACTTGATGTAACTGATGACTTGAGGAAACTGATAACTTGAGGAAATTGATGACTTGAGGGAAATACCACGCCGCAATCCTGAGAGAAAGAGAAACCACACCCGCAACCTAAAGATGAGAGGAAGAAACCGCGCCCGCAATCTATGAAATCCTGAAACGAAAACCCAACCCGCCCGCCAAGGTACCTGGACCGCCCGCCTGCACGCCTTTTTTTTATCGGCGTGCGGGCTGCACGCCCATCCTTGGGCGTGGGCACGCCTGTAGATGGGCGTGCAGTTCGCACGCCCAACTGCAGGCGTGCAGTCGCACGCCCTCATCAGAAAAAGGCGTGTGGTTTGCCCGCCCCTTCAGAAAAGGGCGCGTGGGTCGCACGCCCTTTTTATGTGTATAGGCAGGGGCGTGCCCCTTGCCTATACACATAAAAAGGGTGTGTGGGTTGCACGCCCTTTTTTATGTGTATAGGCAGGGGGCACGCCCCTGCCTATACACATAGATTGGCGGACCACCGACCTATGTATATAGGAAGGGGTGTGCCCCTTCCTATATACATAGAATCGGCGTGCAAGCCGCACGCCAATTCACCAGGAAAAAAAAGTTGGCACCTCTATGGAGGTGCCTTTGCTTATCTCTTACCTATCCTCAACATATCAACACTGTATCTTGACTGTATTCTCCACTTCAACAGAATGTATCAATGAGGTATCTTGTTTTCACATGACTGCTCCAAAGTTGAAGTATTTCCATATATTTAATTAATAATTTTTCAAATGGTAAGTAAATCCCCGATAAACTTCATGAAATTTGACTAGTGATCATGAAAAACCACAAGGAGAGGAATTCACTGTATGTCTCCATTTTTCCCCCACATGTTACGTCTTGCTAACTCAACTTTGATCTTCAGCGCTTGATACAACAACATGTCGCCACCCTGATAGGGTCAAAAAGCAAAACTCTACCTCATCATGATGAAGAGGAATTGCGCATGGATATTGATGATCAGGTGGAGGATCTCTTGAGTGATCCAGACTACCTGTATCCTCATGGTCCTGGTCATCCATCCGCTACCCCCAAAACATTGGCCATCATGCGCAGGATGATGACTGCCGCCGG
Organism: Puccinia hordei; assembly: GCA_007896445.1. Taxonomy (NCBI): domain Eukaryota; kingdom Fungi; phylum Basidiomycota; class Pucciniomycetes; order Pucciniales; family Pucciniaceae; genus Puccinia; species Puccinia hordei. The sequence continues at coordinate 190,739 of RDRW01000216.1, read as the reverse complement.
AGTTCATTCCTTCCGCCCAAATTTCAACCAACCAATCAACAGTCCTGATAATGAGCATCTGCTTGATCTGGCCGTGAAGACATTTGTTGAGCTGGTCAAATGCAAAGAGTACACTGGAATTGTTCCCAAAGGTCTGAAAGAGGAAAGCATCCAAAATGCCATTCATCTCCATGTTACCCAGCGACTCAGTAGACGGTCAGTTTTTTCCTGATGCTTTGTTTACCTATCATATTGATTCACGTCTCCTTACTAAACAAATTTCATCAGGTATCAACAAGAGAATAAGTGGGCCAACAGTTAACAAGAATCACAAGAAAAGACTGCTTGGCGCACTTCTAGATTGGTTAATGTAAGAAAAAATTGAATTGACTGCTTAAATATATTCCTGGACTAACAAAGACAAATATCTCAAATGATCCAAATCACTTATTCAAAAAGAAATCCCAAAAAATTCACCGTTTGATCAATCCCATGGCAACATCACAAAATTTCTCGCATGATGCGTAAAATTGATGATTTGAAGGCTGCTATGATAGCAGCAACCCCGAAAGGCTCTTCTGGTGCTGCGGCCCGGGAGCGTCGGAATGTTTCTTTGCCAATTGAAAGCAAGCTCAAACCACCATCCAATTTTCCAAAGGCATGCTTTGATTGTGAATGGCTTGACTCCCTCACTGAGCATCAAAGATCTGCTTTGAAGTTGCGCTCAAAACCTGACATTAGAGCCCTGGTTAAGGAACTTGAGGAGATGGTCCCCGGAAATTAGTTCTCATTTATAATCATATTTCTTCCTTGTACATAAATAATTTATTTGTAAAAACTCGGAGATGGTCCCCGGAAATTAGTTCTCATTTATAATCACATTTTTCCTTGTACATAAATAATTTCTTTGTAAAAACTCCTGTACATACTTGATTGAATTGTATCTAATTTAACCTATCAAAATTTATCAAATCTAACCAACGCTTGACTCCGAGAAATATAATTCAACAAAAACTGTGAATCAGAGAAATGGGAAATGAGTTGATAACAATTGAAACAATTGATTACACATGGAGTTCCTGATAAGGATGGTAGCGCTGCCACATGAGGAAAAAAAAAAAAAAAAAAAAAAAAGGGGAAAAATTGAAAAGTTGATCAATATACCTGATTTTTTGATCAATATACCCTGAGGAAAAATGAACAATCTTTGTAGTGACAGATGGTGAGGGGAAGAATGAAGATAAAATGAAGCAATTCACAACTGTCAGGTCAAAACTGATGCAGCTTGATTTTAGTAACAGTTATTCCAACAAACTCCAAATCCTGGATAATAAATTAAATATATGGTTATTGTGAATTGATCATAGCTAATAGGCGTAATTCTATATTTATCCTGAAAATTCCATGAAAAAAGAGCTTAAATTTGAGTAAACTTCAACTAATCATCCACAGGACCTGCATATTTAGTTCTTCAATGGGTAAAATTGGTCAATTTTGACCTGAAACTGTGTTTGGTTTTCTAATCATGGATTCTGATGGAATTTGAAGCTGGAAATTTCAGTAAAATGTCACAAATTTTCCAAAATATGACTGAAGTACCTCAATCCAAATGCATTCTATGGGTATTCCAAATTACTAAGGAATCAGGGACTGCTTAATAGCGGTTTCTCTGTTCCATGCAAAATTGAGAGATTAAATTCCATGATTCATCAATTTGGTGGAAATAGTTACAATGGACAAACAATATCCTCTATGTCAAATCATGGCCTCCAAGCTCAGCTGGATTGTAATATCAACCATGACTTCAAATGATAAAACAGCTTCCTTAAGAAATTGAAACCAATGTCTTGCTTGGTATATATGGGATATGGTATCCAATTTAGTATCCTAAATAAAATGTAATTCAAGTTTGACAATTGGTGGTTTGTCTGGAGGATGATGGGAGTATTTAAGCAAGGCGCTTATGGGGTGGTTTTATTATCCAATCTTTGAAGTTTGTGTATCTGTTGATAGAGAAGGCTGAAACTGGAAATTGCTTCTGAACAGTAAACTCCAAAGAGTACTGTAGAGCAGATGACTTTTGATAGAGGAAATGAAATACATGAGCTAAATTTCTTGGCCCAAAGAGCTAGTGTGCTGGAATTTCACAGCAATCATGGTTTCAAATGGATCAAATAAGAGGTTTATGATCCAAATGAACAGCTCTAAATTTTTCATATGAAAATCAAAGCAACTGAGCATATACTCAATCAAAGTGTTTCATCCAGCACAATTTATCTGTTTATCAGATTTATAATTGATTCAAGGGATTTTTAATTCCTCTGTGATTGAATTTCCTGGGGATTTCACCTGTAAGGTTAAATTCTTGATGTTGAATTTCAGTTACCAACTGAAGCCCACAAACAGTGAAATCTTCTGTAAATATCATATGATATCATCATTCCTTGGAATATATTAAGAGCTCAAAAATACTGGATCATACATGAAATCACTCAGAGTGTGCCTCTTTTTTTAGCGGTTCTTCAAAATTCAAAAGAGGTCAGAATCTTTATTTCTACTATAGTAGAGTTGGTGCTGGGGGAAATTAAAACTCAAGTGGAATACCCTGGAAGTTATATCTTGTAATTTATCATCTAAGCTGAGTGAATTGAATGGATAGGTTTTTCAGGTGGTTTTCTGTGAACCAAAGTTGTAATGTATTACCCACATAACCCTTCAAAATTTATTTAAAAACTTCTTGTCAGAGTTGATCATAATTTATGAAGCCTGAGAGGGATTTGCTTCAGGGAAAACAAGGTCTTTGTATTTCACCACACTGTCTCCACTTTGTATCCAACATATATCAATCACTTGATCAAAGGGATAGCAGAGGGATACATATGTTTTATGCCTGATTTCTGGCTATCTGAATCCACTCATATGTATCCAGTTTTGATATATATCATACTGCAGGGTTGAATTCATTATTTTCTCATGTGGTCTCTACCAAATAAGTGTCTTGGGTTTGATCTAACCTACCCCCCCCCCCCCCCAAGGCTAGTCAAAATAACACGTGCAAAGAGAAGCACTCTCCTTGACAATGTCCAATCAGTTATTTTGATGCAATGTTTGAGCTGCCTTATACACAAAATCATTGAAGTTTCATCAAACCAAAAATAAATATTTCTGTGGGTGGTTCTTTATGCAAGAAGCGTGCAGCTTGCATTTGGTTATTCAAGATCCTTTCATTCAGGTAAAAACCAGATGAAAAAATTTGCAGTCAAGTTTAATTTTCACTAAGTTTTGGAATTTCATCATTCACATATCTCATTGTTTTCTCTGTTTCCGTATCTATCACGCCTTTCACTTCCTGTCACTCAATTCTCCCCATAAAGATTAAATTTGCATTTAATCCACCATCTTCTGTCCTACAATCTGACCCCAAAGTTTTTGTAAATTTCAAACCTAATGTTTATATAGAAATCAAAATATCTGTTCATCTAAGTGCATTTCCTCAAGGTCAATACTTCTTGTTGGATGAGTAATTTTCTGCAATGCAACCTAGCGGACTGTATTTCTTTGTTTTCTCCTGACTCGGGTCTTAGTATCCAGAATTCCTGTCCACATCCTCTTTATTTTCCCTTGATAAATATCTCTTCAAAAATTCCTGGAAGATCTGAAATTTCCACTCGTACTGTAGCATAAAAGTATAATTATGAGCTGGGGCTTCATCTTAGTGATTAAGCCCGGCGGGCTTAAGGATGGTTGGACCAAAAAAAATCGAGGGTCAGGCCAAAAATGACAAGCTCAGCTAGGATTTAAGCCCGGCGGGCTTAATCTATATCAGAAAATCGTGGCAGTTTTATGTCTCACCAATTAAGTAAGTTTTGGGAAACACATAAATTCATAGAATCTGGACAATTGTTTTTTGAATCCAGATTGATTGATATTAAGCCCGGCGGGCTTAAGAATGCTTGGACTACAAGACTTTGAGTGTAGGGCAACAAGGAAGCACAGGGGTTTTTTTAAGCCCAGCGGGCTTAATCTAAAAACAATATTCCTGGTGGGCTTGTGCGTCACTAGGTAAGTATGATTGGGTCCCGCATAAAATAATAGAATACATCAAAATTGTTTGGTTTTAATCCAAAATTCATTGATATTAAGCCCGGCGGGCTTAAGGATGCTTGAACTAAAAAAAAATATTGTATGTGCAGGAAAACAAGGAAAATCAAGGGTTCTGTTTAAGCCCGGCGGGCTTAATCTACAACAGAAAATCCTGGCCGGCTTATGAGTAATTGGGTAATTAAGATTGGGGTTCCAAATAAGATCATAGGATATGGCAAAATTGTTTTGTTTGAATCCAAAATTTATTGATTATTCATGGAAAAAGAATGAGATTTTTCAAATCATGTGAATAATTTCTAACCAAAGTTGAAATTATAAAATGACAGATGGAAGCTGAAAAGGTAATTTATAAATACAAGACCAGTGTCAACCATTCTTTGATAATAAGTAATCTTGGGTCTTAGTTGGAAAAAAAGAGTGTGATGATAGGAGGTGAGATCAGAAGTGTCAGCCACCAAGATATTACATGTATTATGTAACATGTAATAATGTAACATGTAATACTTGAAAACTGCAAGCTTGAATAATTATTATTATTCTTTATTTATTATTTTTTATAGTCTGAACAGAAGGGAATTTAGACCTTATCATTTTATCAAATGGTACAATAGTCTAACAGCTAGAGATTGGCTCAGTAATAACTGTTATTGACATAAGGACCTGATTTCATGCCACACTCATGACCACATTGAATAAAAATCATTTATTTAAATTATATCTATCTTTTACTAAAATTAAGTTATAATTTAATTTATGAAAATCTTTGGAAAATTAATTTTCAAACATGCAATAAATGGATAAAGAACCATTTATTGGCATAGTTTTCTTCTTGAAAATCCTGGAAGATCCAATATTAACCCATAGTAATTTATAGTATAAAATTACACATGAATAAGGGTAAATCTTTATGTAAAGTATATTAATTATGCAGTAATGACTTATAAAGTAAATCCCACATGTTTAACTCTCCAGAGCAAGCGCTTTTCTAAGCTCCAACCCCAAAGGAAATTACATGTACATGTGATTAAGAATTACTTAGTTTGATTAAGAAAAATAAACATTAAATTAAGTTAATTGATAAACATGGTATCATTTTAATTAACAATGACACCATGCTTCCATTCTTACCACGAACAGGCTGATCAGAATCACCTGTCAATATTGCCCCAATCCCCACTGACAATTAAATTGCAGAGGAATTAATACAAATATTTTATTATTTAAGGAGGAGGTCTCTTCACCAAATTGAAGATATCCTCCCCCCATCAATTTTAACATACACCAGATAACTTATTATAAGCTACAAAGGCGCTCACCTTCTCCTGTAAGTAAGGAGGACTGGCCTTTATGTATATACTATCTAAATTAGTTAAAATTCTTCAAAACAAACCCTCCTCAATTAATTAAAATATCTTTAATTAATTGAAAAAACCGTGTTCAAGTCTGGTTAGCCCTTCAGAGGATTTATTCCCATAACCGAAGTTTTGGCAGCAGGGTCATAACCTGTTTTATTTGATACTTAGTGTTTTATAACACTTTAAGTACTTGTTCTTATTGGCAAATCTGTTCATTACACTTCATAAGTGTAATATTCTTTTTTTTTAGTCCTTACTGTACACGCCACAATAAGTGGAGTAGAGTACAGAAAGCTGACAAGAAGGCTTCCAGAATTAATTGGTAAGAGATATGGTAAGAAATATATCATCAAGCCAATCATCATGATTTTCAATTTCTTGCTCTTTCTCAGTAATTTTTCATAACTTACCGGAGGACTTGACATGGTTTTTGAAAATTATCTAAAGTATCATCTAAGGATAATCTAGGCTTCAGAGCAGTAACACAAAAACAGGATGGTATACATATTTCAACAACACCACGAAATTATACAGGAGATTTGATACCCAAGAGGGCTTTTCCATGCGGGAAGCTTCCAAGTAAATGACTTAAGCTGTTTTTGTGGATATTTAAAAATTCTCATGTAATTGAATGGCCAAATTTCATTAGGATCAATAACATCTTTTCTCTTACAATTCTTTTTGGGACTTGACAGGGATACATTTAAGCAGATTTGAAGAGAGAATCAAAAAATAAATTGATCCCCACCTGAAATCTTGTTGTGTCTAAATTAAATTATGTGTTAGGTTGAAATTTATTGAGACAGAAATGAGAGATATAGTCTATATCAAATTAATAGGAGGTTGAAATGGTGATTCTCAAAAGGATATTAACATATGTAGGGGAAAAAATGATCCTACACCTGGAAAGTGTTTCCTGATTCCAACTAGGGAATTCAATTTGATTTTAGAAAAATCTATATAACATATTTATGAATGTGCAATGTGGCACCAAAATTAATGGAATAATCTTTTGTTGATTTTTTGCAGAATTCAAGGCCCACGTTCCATAGATGCTTGTTGATAGGAGATTTTTACGCTTGTGTTCTTAGTTCAACTTGCACTTACCATAATTACAAATAATCTGATGAAGGAAAAAGAATATGATATCACTGTTTTTCTGAAACTTGTGAACATGGAGGAAGTAAAAAAATTGGGGAAACCAATGCCATATTGGCTTCAAATTGAATAGCTGATGGGTACAAAAGAATCATTCTTAACAATGCAAGGTTTTAACATAGACAAGGAATATGTAATACAAATTTTGTTCCTTTTCAATGGGACAAGTTGAATTTTTCAACTTAAATTTTGCAATAAATGGCTTGTAATGAATCATGTTGTTTACTTCAAGTTGATTATCAAGATTGGTTTTATTTCCATGTTTAATCCCAAAATCTCAAATTTATACAAAATAAAATATTAGTTGTGGTTGAATGACTGTGCAACAATTGTACCAGAGTTGAAAACCACAAGGAGTTCATGTTAGCCATGTTGTAAAGAATATTTTTGAAACCTTGAATTTCACTTGATCAAGCTACTTGATGTTTTTTTTTTGGATTTTGAAGCTTGTACCAACGGTGGGCCCGCTACGCTAACAATAGCTGTAGCGTAGCGTAATGTTAGCTTTTGTCGCTACGCTAACACAAAGTTACTGTTAGCGGTTTTTTTTTTCAGCTAACGCTACAAAAATTTTGTCAAAAAAAAAAATAGCGGTAGCGTAGCGTTAGCGACTTCAAAAAAAAAAAGTTAACGCTACAGGAATTACCTGTTATGTCAGCCACTGAGTACATATCACAGTACCTGACATGTACCACGTAACTGCAAAGATTATTAATTATTATTATCTCTAATAATAATTACTATTCTTATTAATTATTATTACTATTTATTATCATTATTTATTTTAAATAACTCCAAGTAATATTAATTATTATTATCCTTAATAATAATTACTATTCTGTAGTTATTATTATTATTATTATACCTTCATTATTATTACTTTAATATTAATATTATTAAAGTACATTAATTACATTAATTAATATAAATACTTTAATAATATATTCATTAATAAACTCATGAATAATTCTGGTTAAGATATGTACTCCTGTTATACAAGATACATAACTTGTAGGCCTTTGCCCCCCTGTCACGTGAAATATCCAGAGTAACAGATATCCCTCTTTCCCCTCTGATTACGCCCACATTCCTTAACATTGGAATATTTCACGCATAAGATATATAATTTAATATCTTATTAATAAAAGAACTTATTAATATTATAATAATTAATACTTATAAGATGTACCAATAATAAATGACATCATTATAAGTTAATAACTTTATTAATATTAATAACAGATCAATTAATACAAATGTCATGATGTGATCCAATCCCACTAAGGACTACTGATCAAAGATGTGTCCCATAACACAGCCTTAGTAGAAATCACATCATAAACATTAACAGATCCTCCCAAAAGGATCTGTCGTGCCCCTGAAGTTCCACAGTACCTCCCAGGTCATGGAAGCGCTCACAGTTCCCCCTTGAGGAGCTCTTACAATATATAAACAGACTGTAAACAGTTGTTTATCCCCCAGAGAATATTTAGAACACACCAGCACAGTACATACCTTAGAGTTATTTACCTTGCTTAGTTCCCCATTCTCCAACAATCCCCCAATTCTGGATAATCTATAGTTTAATACTGTTATTACCTCAAGAATTGGCCACAACCTACCTTCAATAAGGTAGAAACCACGAACCCAAGTGAGTACCTCCTTGGATGCCTATTAATACTCTGTATTGATTTGGATGCGCCTAATTAGAGCAATTAGAGCAAGCCTCTCAGACAAGACTTACTGATTGAGGAAGTACCTTTTTACAGGACTTAAACCATTACCCAAACCACTTTAAATCATCAACCTACCTTAGTTACAACCCATAACCACGGTTAGTTCCACACCCAGGCTGACAATTGGGGGTCTGGCCTTTATTTATCCGTGATTTTTTCACCCTTTAACCCTTAAAAATCATCACCAACACCTCCTTACCTTTTTATTTTTCGTGGAAATGGCCCTTTAACAGATGCCAGAGATCATTTGTGACTTCAAAAAGAACTCCAACCTTTTCCAGCAAAGATATTATCAATTGGACAACCCAGAAAACATCATCACGTCACAACTAGTGATAAAAACTGAAGTCATAGAGGGAGAAGATCAGTTTTATAACTGCACCTGGACTAAAGTTAAAGAACTTACACTCACTAATACTTATTCTTCTGACGGTACTTTGCTTAATACTGAAGAATCTGACGTATTAACCAAAGAAGAACACACTAAAATTGTCAGAAAAGAAATTAGATCAGCTTTAGAAGAAGGAAATCCACCCTTTAATGATATATATTGTGATATAATTTCTTCTAACAATATTTACGTGTCTGTTCCTCCTTTTTTGGATTGTGACCCTCCAGAAGTCCCTAGATATCTCCTTAGAAACAGTAGAAGGAACAAAGATCCAAGATTGACTGCTTTTAACTACAGGAAAAATATAAAATCATAAAAAATACAGCTTGTTTTTCTATTTTTTCTTATCTATAAAATTATAAATTGCAATAAAAACAAAGTCTGCTTCCCAAATTTGAGTCTAAGAAAAAATAAAAACACTACAAAAATTGAGAAAAACTCGAAATTATAAAATAAAAAACATATAAAAAAATTAAAAATCAATATCTGGCTGAAGATATTGATCAAAAACAAGAAAAAGCGCCCTTTTTATAATAAAATCCCTTCAAAATTCTACGTTCTAGTAGATCCACTACTCATAGAGAAATTCTGAGTAGACCATTCGAACCGCAATAGTAGATTTACACTACTAAAATCCAGTTCCCTTAATCTCTAGAGCCTCCATTCCCAAGGCACTAGGCTCCTGATCACTACAAATCCTCCTCGATCACGAATTACATAGTGGTAATACACATAGTAACCGCATATAGGTGGTAATACACACGGTAGTACATACCAAGTGTATATTACATAGTGTATAAGTGATCGGAAGATTGATCTTCTAGCAGTATCACGTGTTACATACTGTATTCCCCGGATATTCCAGGATCTACAGTATACATACGTGCGCCGACGCACTTCTGGAAGTTCCAGCATACATTCTATAGTGTAATACACGGATAAGACCCTTATATCCGATCATAAGCATCGTCGACGTTAGACTTTCTCACTCAATACTTGAGCTATCAAGGTGCTGAGTACATCAAAATAACGGGAAAAATCAGCAGAATACAACTGTCTGATCTATTCCATTATTACACATCGGGAACAGTGTGTATTAGCCCCGTCGAGACTTTTTTATCTCACAAATCACGTTTCAGAGTCACTCCGTGATTTGTACATAGTAAAAGAAGGTACATTAACATAATAAATTAGATCATTTTGATCCAGTTTACACATTATCTCTCACCCTGAAAGGAAGAAAAATCCCCTTTCAGAAATATCTCACAAATCACGTTGAGTCTCTCCGTGATTTATCAAAAATAAAAATAAAAATTAGTGTAAACTAATTAAATCAACTGTAAAACAGATCATTTGATCAGTTTACATCTACCTTCTACCCCTGAAAGGAAGAATAATCCCCTTTCAGAAACATCTCACAAATCACGTTGAGTCTCTCCGTGATTGGAACACATAAAAACAAATAAAAATAACAAATTTAACTGTCAAACAGATCAATTTGATCAGTTTACATCCACTCTCTCAACCTGAAAGGAAGACTAATCCCCTCTCAGGCACATCTTACTAAAAAATTCAGCTCATTTTTTGTCATTTCCACCTGGAATTTTAGACATAAAAGCAGACTCCTTTCAAGTCTTGTCATACTCACAACAAGCAACTTGATTTTACCGCATAAAAATCATAGAACAACTACTATTACTCTCAATAAAGTAACACATTCACATTACTTTATACCTATTTTCTCTATAAAACAAACCTTTTCAGCCCTCTTCAAAGAAAAAATTCTGAAGAGTAAGCAAACATCTTTAAATCAGTAAAAATATAACATATTTTTTACTAATTTTCCTTTGTTTTTAGTGTCCACCAACGTAGACAAGCTTACCCCTGAATTGGACATTTTGAAAGTGTCTGACAAGACAACTACAGCCCGTGACACCAGAGAAACCTCTGAGATTACCACTCACAGAGAAGCCTCTGTTACTCCATCAGACAAGTCATCTGGTGAATTAAATTTTAAACAAATTTTCCTTATAACAAAATCTCCTACTAACAAATTTTTACGCATTTTTACCATGACTCCTCCTTCCCTTAGACATAGAGGTTACAATGGCCGCACCAGGGAGCCAGAGCCAGGACTTGGATTTCCATCAGCGTCAGTTTTGCCCCCTGGCAGACAAGAATCTTTAAATAAAATTATTTATAGAAGTAAAAAGACTAATGATAAGGGAAATTCTTCTGATTCTAGTCACAGCAGAGGAAAAATTCGAGAGATTTTACTACAGGATGAAGGAAAACAAGTACTGGTTGAAAGATGTGAGAAACAGAAGCAGCTTCAATGCTGTGAAAGCCCATCTAAGTTACTGCCAGGAGGATTTCCGTCAGATGGTCAGCCTCAAAGGTCTGCCAGCAGCCCTCTACCGCACCAAAGATTGGAACCCACTACATTTGTCTCCAGGAATCCTTTTCTCTCCCCCCAATCCTTCAAATACTCCCATCAGAACCCAAAATCCCCGTGGTCCAAAGGGGAGAAATGTCAATTCCAGACATCCCAGGAACACAGGGAAGAATACTCAGTGGCGCAACCAGATCTATTCAGAGATGGTACGCCTAGGGAGATCCCTCCAAGGGACTTATCAACATCTGGAGCAAGGCAAAATAGCCCGTCAAGAGCACCAGATGGAAGAATCCCCATAACTTGTAACACTTCCCCATCATCTAGTCAGAAAATTAGAACACAAAGTTCCCCATGTGTAATAATTAATGACTCCAATAAGTCTACTTGTACTCCTGAACAACATCAACAAATTACCACATTCCAACATGTAGTAAATGCTATGAACAATAGTAACAAAGCTCTATCCAATGACTTACAAGAATTATGCCGTAAAATTATGAGAGCTACAGATGAGCAGGTGAACTCAGAAGATAGTACATTATATCTTATTCAACAGAGGTTGACTGAAATGGATACAAAAATTGATATGTTTCATGTAGAATTGGATGATCATTGTAAAACATTTAGTAAACAACTGTCTAATTCTATGACCAGAATTGATGACTGGGTTGAAGAGCAAGGTAATTCCAACCAAGATCTTGTCAAGAAAGTGGCACAATTGGAATTAAAGATTCAGAATTTACAATCAGATACTACTAATAAAGTAAATTCTCAATTTAGAACCTTTGAAGATGTAGTGAACAGATTTGAGAAACAGTTCACATGTGTTACGTCAGAAATGACCAAAAACAACTCAGATATCATGCACAAGTTGGAAGAACTCCTGACTAGAGATGCCCAACCAAGAAGCAGACATGATACTATTAATGACATTGGAGATGACAGTCAATCTATTCCTCCAGTCATTACAACTCAATTGACCAATTTAACCCCTTCACCTTTACAGAATACCCAAGTTGAACCAAGCAGGGATCAAACTGCTACGCCAACTCTTAATAATCAACAAATTAGAGTGGCCACATCCACCATTAATACTTTGGATGAAGACAAGGCCATCCACAAATTAGTATTAGCAGGTCTGCCAAAGACTAATGAGTGGCTAACCTTTTCTGGAGTGGGAGAATATGACCACTTTAAATTTATTGATTGGATTGATAACTTGAAAGAAGATACTAATGCCCCTGATCAGATTATATGCTCAAAATTGAATTCAATTCTCACTGGAGTTGCAAATTCATGGTATAATTCTAGGAAAAAAGAAGTACCTGGCAATAAAAATTGGTTATTCTGGAAAAAGGAAATCATCAATAAATTTAGCACTCCTGAATGGAAGAGAAAAGTGAAAACCAACTTCAGAAGAAGCAGATTTGACATACTGAGTGATGTAGAACCATCTGATTGGGTTACACAACAAGTGAACAGAATTAAAGCCATTGAAAGAGATGTAGACAATGCCTCTATTAATGATAAATTACTTGGACAATTAGATCATAATACTGAGTACATGATGCGTAGAGTTCTACAAAGTGACAGTGATTTAACTGAATTCATCAATCAACTGGAAAGCCTTGTCAATGTTAAAAGAAAGGACAAGAAAGAAAAGTATAAATCTGTCAAAAGAGATATTTATAAAGATTCCAGGAAATCAGACCAGAAGGAAACCAAAGACACTTCTGAGAAAGAAATTACGTGTTATGAATGTGGAAAGAAAGGACATAGATCCAATAAATGTCCCAATAAGAAATCTAGTAAGAAAGTACACTGCATTGAAAACATTGATGATAACTTGGTCCCAATTAATGATGATTCCCAATCTAGTATAGAATCTTTACCAGATGATTCTGATTCTGATTCCATTGATTCTGACTCAGATATTCACAGTACTCATGCCATTGTTTCAAAAGATGAATTGATCATATCTAATATTTCTAAAATGGAAGATAAATTCAGACCTGTAAACATTAAGAAATTACACTTGTCCAAAGAGATGCATACTGGAAATATACATAAGACTGGTGGTACTAATATCACTAATATAATATGTAACAAGTTTAAAATCAAATGTTTAATTGATGGAGGAGCTTTCTGCTCTATTATTGGTCCCAATTTATTAGATAAGATATTGCCTCAATGGAAGAAAGAATTAATCCCCATTAATTCTGAGAAATTCTACAGTTGTAACAGTAAATTGAAACCACTAGGTATTATCAAATTAGATATTATATTCCCTCATAACAGACAAAGTATTCAGATTACCGCTGAATTAATAGTTATGGAAGATTTTAAAATGAAATATATCATTTTAGGAAATGATTATATCATTAATTATGGAATAGATGTGATAAATTCTAATGGAAGATATTTTACCTTCAATGGTGACATTATGAACAAGTTTGAACTTGGAATAAGTGACAAAATGAACCTGGAACAACTTGAATGTAATTCTATCAATAATTCTAACTTTGATAATACAATATTAGAAGCAAAGATTGCTGAGAATTTAGATGATGAGCAATTGAATGAACTGAAGAACTTGCTACATAAAAAGAAACTTGCATTTGCCACTGCTGATGAACCCTTTGGAAGCATTAAAGGACATGAAGTAAGAATTAATCTTAATACTACTAGACCTTATCCTCCTGCTTTAAGGAAAGCTGCTTATCCTGCTTCCCCCAGAAGTAGAGAAGCTTTACAGCAGCATGTTACTGAATTAGTAAGAATGAATGTCTTACGCAAAGTGGGAGCAAATGAAAATGTAGAAGTTACTACCCCAGTTATTATTGCTTGGCATAATGGAAAATCAAGAATGGTTGGAGACTTTAGAGGTCTTAATAACTATACCATACCTGATAGATACCCCATGCCCAAAATCAGTGAAGCACTGACTCAGCTAAAAGATGCTAAATTTATAACTTGTATGGATGTACTCAAAGGCTTCCATCAGAATGTAATTCATGAAGACAGTAGATATTTGATGAGAATAATATTACATATGGGAATGTATGAGTACCAAAGAATGCCTTTTGGAATTAAGAATGCCCCCTCTCACTTCCAAAGAATGATGGACATAGAATTCCACAAAGAATTACGTGAAGGCTGGCTTATTATCTACATTGATGACATCATTATTTTTAGTCAAGACTGGAAAGAACATTTGGAAAAACTTTCAATAGTTTTAGACAGAGTTACAAAAATGAATATGAAAATATCCATGAGCAAATGTCAATTTGGTTTTAAGGAATTAAAAGCACTTGGACATATAGTTTCTGGACTTAGTATTGCTATTGACATGAATAAAGTGGCTGCAGTATTGCTTAAGCCCATGCCAACTAATGTCAAGGAATTACAATCATTTTTAGGTTTTGCTAGTTATTACAGGCAACACATTAAAGACTTTGCTAAAATTACTGGGCCCCTGTACCAAATTACTAGTCCAAACACTGCATATGAGATGACGTCCCCCAGAGTAGATGCCTTTAATAAAATCAGAGAAATGTTAACATCTGCCCCTATATTATTAATGCCTGACCCTCACAAGCCTTACAAATTATATGTAGATGCAAGCATGGAAGGACTTGGAGCTGCTTTACATCAAGTACAAGATTTACAGGACATTCCCAAAGAAGGAGTAATATGTTATATTTCACGCACACTTAAGGACAGTGAAAAGAAATATGGTGCTAGCCAACTAGAATGCTTATGTCTAGTATGGGCCTTAGACAAATTATATTACTACTTGGATGGTTGTGATTTTGAAGTTATTACTGATTGTAGTGCACTCAAAAGTTTACTCAGTATGAAAACTCCCAACAGACATATGTTAAGATGGCAAATTGCAATCCAAGAATGGAGAGGAAGTATGACTATTGTCCATAGAGCTGGAAATATACATAAAAATGCTGATGGTCTCAGTAGATGGTCTTTAGACAATCTACCAGAAAATCCTGCTTGGGATGGAGAAATAGCGGCAAAAATTATGTGCCTTTTTCCACTAATTAATGATGCAAATAATCCTGCTTATGATGATCCTTCTGAAACCTATGACATTCTTGGACTTCATGTTACTGAAATGAAGGAAGAATTTTGGGATGAAATACGTGAAAGTTATAACCTGGACAAGAATTGCTCCACTCTTAAAGAAATTCTACAAAGTAAACATAAAAACCTGGACTTGATTAATTCTTTAGAAGAACCTTGGTCTACTGCCTTTAATGAAAACAGATTTTCACTTCTGGATGGATTGATATATCATAGAACCAAACATACTAGCGTAGTAGTTCTGGCTAAAAAGGAACATATTAATCTTTTTCTTAAAGAATGCCATGATAATATCACAGCAGGACATTTTTCTTTTGACAGAACTATAGAAAGAGTTAAACATATAGCTTGGTGGCCCCATTATAGAAATGCAACCAAGGAATATTGTGAATCTTGCGAAAGATGTCAAAAAGCAAATAAAGCTACTGGAAAAAGATATGGTTTACTACAGGAAATTGAAGAACCAACAGAAAGATGGTCTGTAATTAATATGGATTTTGTTACAGGATTACCTCCAGCTGGAATGAATAACTACAATTCTGTACTAGTAGTAGTTGACAGATTCTCTAAAAGAGCTAAATTCTTGCCATGTCATAAGGAAAATAATGCATTTGATGTAGCTCTGCTATTTTGGCAAAAGATTATAGCTGATGTAGGATGTCCTAGATATATTATTACAGACAGAGATCCAAAATTTACATATGAATTCTGGAAAGGTTTATATGATTTATGTGGCACTCAATTGAAGTTCTCTACAGCTTATCATCCTCAGACTGATGGATTAGCTGAAAGAATGATTCAAACCTTGGAAGATATGATTAGAAGATATTGTGCTTATGGTCTAGAATTTAAGGATCAAGATAATTACTCACATGACTGGTGTTCACTATTACCAGCATTAGAATTTGCCTACAATTCCAGCAAACACAGTAGTACTGATATCACGCCTTTTGAATTAGAAAGAGGATGGATACCTTGGTTCCCCAAAGAACTAGTCCTCTCTAAATCAGTAACAATTCACCCCAATGCCACTAATTTCCATCAAATGATGACTAAAACTGCAAATTACGCAGCAGAATGTATTAAGAAATCTTTTGAATATAATAAGAATAGATGGGACAAAACCCATAAGGTTCACCAATTTAAAGTTGGAGATCAAGTTCTTATTTCTACATTTAATTTTACTAATTTAACAGGACCCAAGAAACTCAGGGACTCCTATGTTGGACCTTATACAATTAAAGCTTTACATGGTGCAAATGCAGTAGAAGTTATATTAACTGGAGAATTAGAAAGGAAACACCCCACATTCCCAGTTAGTCTAATCAAACCATTTATTCCTAATAATGATGATAAATTTCCTCTAAGGAAAGATAACATTAGAGTTGTGATACCTCCAGTAGAGAAAGACCAACTCATTAAAGTTAAGAAAGTTATACAACATAGAAAAATTAGAAAGAATAATGAAGATGTTAAACAGTACTTAGTCAGATATAGTGGATCCAAAGAGGATGAATGGCTTACAGCTGATCAGATCCCTGATTCAGAAAGAATTCTGAGACAATACAGAGTTGACAAAAGAAACCATTAAAATTTTTTAGTCAACCCTTTTTTAGAGGGAGGAAGTGTCAGCCACTGAGTACATATCACAGTACCTGACATGTACCACGTAACTGCAAAGATTATTAATTATTATTATCTCTAATAATAATTACTATTCTTATTAATTATTATTACTATTTATTATCATTATTTATTTTAAATAACTCCAAGTAATATTAATTATTATTATCCTTAATAATAATTACTATTCTGTAGTTATTATTGTTATTATTATACCTTCATTATTATTACTTTAATATTAATATTATTAAAGTACATTAATTACATTAATTAATATAAATACTTTAATAATATATTCATTAATAAACTCATGAATAATTCTGGTTAAGATATGTACTCCTGTTATACAAGATACATAACTTGTAGGCCTTTGCCCCCCTGTCACGTGAAATATCCAGAGTAACAGATATCCCTCTTTCCCCTCTGATTACGCCCACATTCCTTAACATTGGAATATTTCACGCATAAGATATATAATTTAATATCTTATTAATAAAAGAACTTATTAATATTATAATAATTAATACTTATAAGATGTACCAATAATAAATGACATCATTATAAGTTAATAACTTTATTAATATTAATAACAGATCAATTAATACAAATGTCATGATGTGATCCAATCCCACTAAGGACTACTGATCAAAGATGTGTCCCATAACACAGCCTTAGTAGAAATCACATCATAAACATTAACAGATCCTCCCAAAAGGATCTGTCTTGCCCCTGAAGTTCCACAGTACCTCCCAGGTCATGGAAGCGCTCACAGTTCCCCCTTGAGGAGCTCTTACAATATATAAACAGCCTGTAAACAGTTGTTTATCCCTCAGAGAATATTTAGAACACACCAGCACAGTACATACCTTAGAGTTATTTACCTTGCTTAGTTCCTCATTCTCCAACCAATCCCCCAATTCTGGATAATCTATAGTTTAATACTGTTATTACCTCAAGAATTGGCCACGACCTACCTTCAATAAGGTAGAAACCACGAACCCAAGTGAGTACCTCCTTGGATGCCTATTAATACTCTGTATTGATTTGGATGCGCCTAATTAGAGCAATTAGAGCAAGCCTCTCAGACAAGACTTACTGATTGAGGAAGTACCTTTTTACAGGACTTAAACCATTACCCAAACCACTTTAAATCATCAACCTACCTTAGTTACAACCCATAACCACGGTTAGTTCCACACCCAGGCTGACATGTTAGCTGATTTGTAGCGGTGTTAGCTGGAACAAACGCTACGCTAACTGTTAGCGTAGCGCTCTTGTCAGCTACGCTAACTGTTAGCGTAGTGCTCTTTTCAGCTACGCTACATGTTAGCGTAGCGCTCCTTTCAGCTACGCTAACTGTTAGCGTAGCGCTCTTTTCAGCTACACTAACTGTTAGCGTAGCACTCTTCTCAGCTATGCTAACTGTTAGCGGAGTACCCTTGTGTGGTGAGCTAACTGTGGGGTTTTTTTTTTTTAAGTGCAGATTTGATTAGACATTGCGCACTAGTGAGTTTAGCGCTACACTAACTGCTGTTTGTTTATAACAATAAAAAAAAAAGGAAAAAAAAAGGAAAAAAAAGGAAAAAAAAAGGAAAAAAAACGGAAAAGAAAAAAGGAAAAAAAAAGGAAAAAAAAAAGGAAAAAAAAGGAAAAAAAAAGGAAAACAAAAAAAGGAAAACAAAAAAAAGGAAAAAAAAAAAAGGAAAAAAAAAGGCAAAAAAAAAAAGGAAAAAATAAAAAAAATAAAAATAAAAGGGAAAGAAAAAAAAAAAGGAAAAAAAAAAAAAATCCTAATTGAGCAAAGTGGACCAGCTTTGACCTAAGACAGGTGAATTTATCACTCCTGCTATACTATAAGAGTAGTGATGAGGTTAACACCAATCAAGAAAATTTAAAGGGGGGTCAGTTAGGTGCCCCTGAGAGTTTTCTGAGTTTGTACAAGGCTTAACCCACCATTGCTACCATTTCTTCAAACCCATGTTATTTAATCAGTTGCCGAACTCAAAGGGGGGTCAGTCAGGTGCCCCAGCGAGTTCGGAGAGCTCCTATAAATTTCAATCAATTCACAATCCTTACCTAATTGGTTTCACCCTCATCGTAAATGAGGATTTGTGATGCGGGTGACACCAATTAGGTATTTTGCAGTTACTTTTAATATAGCAGGAGTGATATATTCCCCTGTCTGAGGTCAAAGCTGGTCACTCTGCTCAATTAGGATCCTATACTTGTCCAAGTAAAACAATGAAAAATATGTACTTGCACAAGTGAATAAATCAAAATGCTGTTGTAACTGCTTTACTCAAGCAAGCACAGCAATCAAAAAAGCTTATTTTAATTTCTATGATCATTGTTTTTTTTCATTTTTTTTTTTTTTCATTTTTTTTTTACGTTGTAAATTCAAAGACAAGAAAGAAGTTGGATGTCTCTTCTAAGATCTGTAATGCAGCAGGATTTTACCTGTTGAAGCCATAACAACAGCTTTTTATTCAGCAGCCATGTTAATTGGTGAAACCAACAGTTAGCGGGCAAAACAAATCCGCTATTTGAGCATAGTGTAATGGGAAAAGCTTCAGCTAACAGCTAACATTTAGCAGGAAAAGTATCAGCTAACAGCTAACATTTAGCGTAGCGTAGCGATGATGCCGCTACGCTACTAAGAACTTCAAAATCTGTTAGCGCCAGAAAAATTACGCTACTTGATAGCGTAGCGGTGAATTTTCTCAGCTAACGCTACAAAAAAATGGCTTGAAAAATTTGTCGCTACGCTAACTGTTAGTGTAGCGGAGTGTAATTTCAGCTAACGCTACAGATTTTCTGGGAAAAATAAACCCCGCTACGCTAACAGTTAGCAGTCAAATAGCGCAGCGTAGCGTAGCGGCCCACCGTTGCTTGTACATATCAGAAATTCAGCTTCCAAGGTGTTGGCAGTGGGGGTGGTGGATCTCCTGGGGTGATGTATGCACTTTTCAAATATAACTGGCTTATTTCAGAGTTCTATGGTCATGTTTTCCAAGAACTTTAGTAATAGATAAACCATGGTTGGATATAATTTTCATCCAAGATCAAACTATAGTCTCCATTTCACAAATTATAATTTGTTTGAATTTATTATGAGCTGTCATTGATTAAACATTGGTTGTAATAAAAAGAATTTCTTGCCTCAGAAATTTCTATAAAAACAATTGGATCTTTTGAATTTTTTTTGAAAACTCCTCTGATGTATCATTATACATTGGTGATACATAATAGATATGGAGATAACATTGGTGCACACCAAGGATACATAGTAGATAGAGGTGGGATAAGTGGGGGATATAGAGAAGTCACCTCCATGGAGGTTCCAAATTTTTTTTCCTGGTGATTCTATGTATATAGGTGGGGGCACACCCCTTCCTATATACATGATGATGTCATGCGTACACCAGAGTGTACACATGACATAAGCGTCCCCCCACCCGCCCCCTCCCCCCCTCCCCCCCCAGCGGATTTCAACCGCAACCACCACCTCACTCGACAAAACGATCGAACCAATCATTCCCCCCCCTCCTCACAGCCAAACCCTCCCTCCACACCAGCCCCCCAGCCGAGCCAAGCCAACCCACCTGACCCGATCCGAGCGAGCCAGCCACCCGACCCGACACGGAACAACCGGACGAACCATGTGGGTTTTTTTTTCTCTTTTCATCATGAGTCCCTGTGAGCCCCCCGTGCCCCCCGTGAGCCCACCCGTGCCCCCCGTGCCCCCGTAAGATCAAATAAAAACAATAGAAAAAATTAAAATAAAATAAAATAAAATAAAATAAAATAAAATAAAATAAAATAAAATAAAATAAAATAAAATAAAATAAAATAAAATAAAATAAAATAAAATAAAATAAAATAAAATAAAATAAAATAAAATAAAATAAAATAAAATAAAATAAAATAAAATAAAATAAAATAAAATAAAATAAAATAAAATAAAATAAAATAAAATAAAATAAAATAAAATAAAATAAAATAAAATAAAATAAAATAAAATAAAATAAAATAAAATAAAATAAAATAAAATAAAATAAAATAAAATAAGGGCATTAATAAAAAAACCCGGTTTTTCCGCGTTTACACCCGGTTTTCTGCGCAGCTGCGGCTGCGCAGTACACCCGGTTTTCCGCATTTACACCCGGTTTTTTTTTTTTTTTTAATTTTTAAGCAAATAGCACGTGGAGGGCGGCATTTGATGCGCGTGACCTCCCCAATCATCCTCATTAAATATTTTATTTAAAACAATTAAAATAAACAATTAAAATAAACAATTAAAACAAGGAAAATAAACAAAACAAAATAAAATTATGGAGGGCGGCATGTGATGCGCGTGACCAAAATAAATGGAATAAATGAAATGAATAAAATAAATAAATAAATTAAAAGCAAGAGACATAATTGCAAGTTAATAATTTATGAATACATAATAGATGTAATAAAGTTAATAATTTATGAATAAATAATAAATGTAATAAACAACATGTAACACTCAAAGCATTATGCAATGTACCATACCTCTGTGTATCATTGTATTTCCATTTATTTGTCATGAAATCTGATAAGAAGTTAATTTTATAAACAGTATTTGTTTCCAATGAATTCTTCACCCTCTAAAGTGTATGAATCCATTTAAAAACTCCCTGAATATCTTGAAAGACAGACGTGAAGGTGTTTGGAAATAAATTGAGTCCAAAAATCATAACAGTCCAACCAGTGATTTAAGAAGAAAACTGTTAGTCACATTAAATTATAAACCCCTTAAAGTGCTTTAAAAAATTATAAAATGTTGAGAAATCCTGGAAATTAAGCTGTGAGGATTTTTTATGAAAAAACCAGGTGGATTGGCCAAAAAAATAGAAGCCATAGTTTTTTTGCAAAATAAAAAATGACCATAAGATTCTGAACCCCTGTAAGTATGATAAATAAATTTAAAACTTTGAAAAATAATGAAAATCCGCCCACGAAAAATTAAATTAAACAAAACCGGGTGGATTGGCCAAAAAAAATAGAAGGCATAGTTTTTTTGAAAAATAAAAATCACAATCATATTCTCAACCCCTGCAAGTATGATAAATAAATTTAAAACTTTGAAAAATAATGAAAATCCGCCCGCAAAAAATTAAATAAAAAAAAACCGGGTGAATTGGCCAAAAAAAATAGAAGTCATAGTTTTTTTGCAAAATAAAAATTATCATAAAGTTCTACACCCCTGTAAGTATAATAAATAAATTTAAATTTTGAAAAATGATGAAAATCCGCCCGCAAAAAATTAAATAAAAAAACCGGGTGTAAATGCGGAAAACCGGGTGTACTGCGCAAATAAAATAAAATGAAATAAAATAAAATAAACTAAAATAAAATAAAATAAAATAAAATAAAATAAAATAAAATAAAATAAAATAAAATAAAATAAAATAAAATAAAATAAAATAAAATAAAATAAAATAAAATAAAATAAAATAAAATAAAATAAAATAAAATAAAATAAAATAAAATAAATAAAATAAAATAAAATAAAATAAAATAAAATAAAATAAAATAAAATAAAATAAAATAAAATAAAATAAAATAAAATAAAATAAAATAAAATAAAATAAAATAAAATAAAATAAAATAAAATAAAATAAAATAAAATAAAATAAAATAAAATAAATAAAATAAAATAAAATAAAATAAAATAAAATAAAATAAATAAAATAAAATAAAATAAAATAAAATAAAATAAAATAAAAAAAATAAAATAAAATAAAATAAAAATAAAATAAAATAAAAATAAAATAAAAATAAAATAAAAATAAAATAAAAATAAAGGGCATTAATAAAAAAACCCGGTTTTTCCGCGTTTACACCCGGTTTTACGCAGCGGCGACGTAAAATTTGCTGCGGAGTACACCCGGTTTTCCGCGTTGACACCCGGTTTTTTTAATTATTTTTTTGCGGGCGGAATCTTAAGGTTTTTCAAAATTTTGAAATTTCTAAAAATACTCCTTGGCGTGTAGAACTTTATGGTATTTTTTATTTTCCAAAAAAACAACATCTTCTATTTTATTTTGCCCATACACCCGGTTTTTTCAAAGAAAATTCCCCACGGCTCAATTTTCAAGATTTCTCAAAGTTTTAAATCTTTTTTAAAGCACTTTAAGGGGTGCAGAATTCAATGCAACAAACAATTTATCTTTAAATTTACTGGTTTTATTTTTATGATTTTTGGACAGAACTTATTTGTAAACACCTTCACGGCTGTCTTTTAAGATATTTGGGGAGTGTTTAAATGGATTCATACACTTTAGAGGGTGGGTAATTCATTGGAAACAGATACTCCTTATAAAATTAACTTGTTATCAGAATAAAATGGAATTTTTATCAGAATAAAATGGAAATATAGGAAAATAGACAAATAACTATTCAACATCAACAATCTTATTAATTCTGGCAGATCTTCTTATTGGAGGGAAAAGAAATTTTTCCCCAAGGTCCAAATTGGGCTGAATCCACTCTTTCCACAACAGAGCTTCCTCTTCAGCCCAATGTTGCCAATATGGATCAATCCTAGGGCAAGGCCATATTTCAGCCTTACACGTGAAGCTGATGAGATGGAGAAGACTGGGAATGAGTATGAGACATATGGGAGAGTGGGTGGTGGGTGGAGAAGAGAGAGGGAGATAAATGGTGGGCATTAGACCAGAAAACAAGACCACAGGTCTTGTATAAGTGTCAGCCATCAAGTATCCATGAGCAGGGAAGGTCATCCAATACTTCAGTGGGGCCTGTCCTTTTCCATCCCAAGAGATTGCATCGATTAGATCCTTGTGGTTGGCGCTGTGGTGATCCATTCCACTTCATTACCATATTTTCAATAGCTAATTAATCACTTATAAATCCTAAAACCATACATATATTCACTATTATTATTTCATAATCAGGTTCTACATCCCATTTTAACCCTAGTCACTCACTACAACTACCCCCAAATTCCTCATAGTTCAAGAGTTACAGGCAAATTCAGAATAATACAGCAAGTTATAGTATAAGGCAAGGTATAGAATACAATATAGTACATATTATAAGTAGATATATTTCACAACCAAGATACATAATACATATTACACATTATATACTACATAACATCTTACATCATATACATAAACTCTACTCATCTGTTACTGTCATGACCATTTCATATGTGTCACTGTCTATTCTACTTCATCTGTCATATTTTCCTTTCTCTAGCCTGATGGCTCATCTTCTCTCTCAGATATATAAGGACACCTGTTCCTCCCTCTTGTTCCCTTATGGACCCCATAGATTACTAAATTACCCCCTACATATACCAACATTACAGATCCCATATAATTAGTATACATAACTTAGTAGAGTTACCATCACCCTTATAAAATATATAAATATAAATACCAGCTTAAACCTCAATATAAGAAGATTGCCCCCTCTCTTGCTTGCCCATCTTGACTCCATAAGCTACCAACCCTGCCCCATTTTTATACTATATACTTTCTACCACTCACACCCCTCTTCCATTCCTCCCACCTTATAGGTGTAGTAGCAAAGCTCATCAGTACTAGTCATCTAAGAATAGATAGAAATTAGCCACACCTTTATTTTTATTCTTAGTGTTACACTCATCCCCATAGCATTAGTCAGGAAGGCAGCTTTACACCAGCACCCTTGGTATAACTTACATTAATACTAGTGTAGTCATCCATTTCCCTTCCAAGCTCTATTCTGTCCCTTGAGTAGTTCCACAGCGCCCCATATGTTCTTTAGCATCTGAAGGTTTGAATATAAAGGGTTTGATTTGAGTTCTTCTTTCATTTGCTTGCGAATTTTCATCCATTCGTCTGAGGAACGTCCCATGCTGACTGCAGCGGCTTGAAATCCACAATTCCCATTGCCTTTGACATCGGTAATCGTAGAGAGATGTTGGATGGCTTCTTTGGGATGAATGTTGTCTTTGTACTTGTACTGAAGGATAATTTGAGAAAAGATTAATTGTATATAAAATGAACACTAAATAAAAGGAAATTACCAACCAAATCAACAGCCACATTATTGTAAGTACTCCAACTGAGTGCCTCAGACATATAGGTGTCAGGATTAGAGATTGAGCTGGCAGTCATTGAGGTCTATGAAAGAGGTAACCAATAAGAAGCTCAGAAGTAAAGATCTCTTCAAAAAAAATTAGTAAAACTCACATCAAAAGGCCTATAAGCATCATTTTCTGCCAAAGTGTATTCATATGTCTTGGTCCTTTTAACTGATTCAAATTTCACCTGTTTAAGTATTTTTCCAGACCTCTGATGTATCAAAAAATCATTTAACTTCAGTATAATGTACTCAAGATGGAAATAAAAACACTTACAGTCTTCAAATTTCCTCCGTCATGTTCTGAGCCCTGTTGAATGATATCATCCACCTCTGGAAGCTCTCCACTTGATTCAGACTCCTCCTGACTTTCCTCTTCTGTTGACACAGCCTAGAAAACACAAGGAGAAAGAATTAGATGTGATATTTGAGTGAAGAATGAAGATGAATCATTACCTCGGATTCCTCAGATTCATCCATCTTCTTAGGCCTACCACGTCCTTTTGTCTTGGCCAAAGGTTCCTACAAGTTCACAAGAAATCAATAACCAAAGACAAACAGACAAGAGATAAATGAATAAATACCTTATGTTCTGTCACCTGCTTCCTGGGCCTTCCTCTTCCTTTCTTCTCCAATTCTGTGTATTCATAGCCTGAAGGATCCCTTTTTGTTGAAGTAGTTGATTTGTGTTTCCTTTTGGCGCCCTTTGGTCTTCCTCGTCCTTGGTGATCCTTGCTAAAGAGAGGTTCCTGGATGGCCACTGTGGTGTAGTTCCC